>JAQQAC010020790.1:16118884-16202948 GCA_029783875.1 Phataginus tricuspis
GCAGAGGCACTTCAGTGGGACTGTCCCCAGTGACTCGGGCGCTGCTGGGAGGTGTGTGCTGCCCCCAAGGCCACAACCCAGCTCCGTGGAGGAGCAGGGGACTGGGGCCCGGCCTTCCCTTCCTCCTTCCTGACCCTCCCACCCCCACCCAGAGTTACCTCCACTGGGAGAGCTCCAGAGATTTTTAGATCTCAGGAAACCTAGAGCTTATAGCCCAAAAATGTTCACATGCACTCGTGGAAAGTGATTTCCTTTTCCTCCTCCTCCTTTACTGTAAATAGTTGGGAGGGAGGTAAGATGTTTCTGCCCTAGTGGGAATTATTAAAGGGACAAAGCCTCATTCTCTTTCCACACCCTCTCTGTCAAGCCAAGGGTTCCAGACTTGACTCCCTCAGGCTGGCTGGGAGTCAGGGTGGGGCTCCTGCAGGCCCTCTCTCTGTCCAGTGCAGGGGCCCTTTAGGAGCCCCGCCCCGGTGCAGGGAGCCCTCCAAACGCTGAGTGAAAAGCCCAGGAGCTTATCTGGGACACAGGATGTTTCAGGGCCTCAGAATCACCCACTCCATTCCTTTGTCCAAGTTGTGTTCCCTTTTTTAAGCAACAGCTTGCAAACTGGTTAAAAGTCTGGTTTTCTGGTTATAGAAGTAAAAGTATTCCCATGGTAGAAGATTTGGAAATGGCCTAACAGTAAAACTCAGCATAAGCACTTACCACCCCTCCACCCAGAGACACATCTTTCTGTTTGGGTTTACTTCCTTTGTAGAGAAGGTAGAAGGAAATGGCTTTTAAAAACGTGTACCCTTTTTTTTCCTTTTCCTCTTATTTTTAATGTTCTTAGTATTGTATAGAAACATTCTTCAAAAACATGTTTAAGAATTACGGTATCCTTAACATGAATGTAGCACAAAACTTGCTTAACTATTTCTCTAACGTTATTTTAGCCATTTGCGAGTTTGCCCTCTTCCTCCGGCAAGCTGAGTAAGTGGCATTTCCTGTTTCTGTCTGGAATTTGTCCAGCCTGCGAGTCTGGTGCCCTTGATTCTTCCTTCAAGTCCAAGCTAACGCATCCATTCCGAGACCCCCGTCCTCAGACCCTTTCTGTGCCCTCATGTGTCTATCAGTCCGTTTCCCATGCCACTTTGCGCCCGCCTGTTTTTGTGTCTGGCTTCTCCTCCAGACCCAGTGCTCTCTGAAGGCAAGGTGTGTTTCGTGTTCATCTGTGAACCTCAGTGTCCAGCTGAGTGCCCTGAGCTAGCAGGCTCTCCGCTCCATGAACACTTCAGTGACTGCTGTAAAATCCCAGGCCATGTTTCTCAAGTGCCTTCCTGTGGAGTCCTGCGTGTTACACTGAAATGTCAGAGCCTACGGACACTTTGAAGATTCTCATGCCTGCATCACTGTGGGCAGATCAGCTCTGAGTGTTATCTGTTTTGGCATTTTACTAGTTTGATAAGCAAGAGGATACTATTTTTTAACCTCTGATCATTACTGGGTCACTGAACTCTGAAGAAATGGCCGTGGACAGCGTGGGGCAGTCTTCTGCTCAGAACCCTTACTTCTCAGCAGAGGGTGACAGGCTCCTGGCACCGGTGTTCTGGTCATGATGACTGCCCTTGGCATTTCACCTGCTCAGCTGTCCCTCCGCTGGGTCTGGCTGAGGCCGGTCGGCAGGCTGGGTGTGGTGTCAAGATGCCTGTGGGTTCTGGAACAGCGCTAAACAGAATTTCCAGTTAGCAAAGCAATCGTTTCCCTGAAAGCACTTTTAGCAGGGTGATTTTAAGCAGAAGAGTGGGCAGATTTAAAATTAGTTTTCATGGTTAAATGTTTGTCTCCCAAGAACAGAGAGAAGGAACAAAAGGCTGTGCTTCATCAGGAGAAAAGTGAGGGAAGTGAGGGGCCGTCTACTGGTGGAGGAGGAACCACCAGCCAGGCACCCACAGAGCAGGCGCCGAGCCCAGGGCCTTCCTGGGAGGACATCCCAGCAGGACACCCGGGAGGCTGTCTGGGAGCGTGGGTAGGACCTCGGCAGCACACGTCCCGCTCGGCAGGCGGAGGTGTAAGAATGCCGGTGGGAGCACAGAGGAGCCACGGGGCTTCTTTTCCCTCACGGAGAGGGTGTGTGTCTTTGCGTGTACATGTGATTCTACGACGCTGTCTGTGTAGTTCTGGGTGTGTGTGTACATGTGTCTCCATGTAGGTCTGTATGTGTGTGTGTCTGCATATCTCTGTCTGTCTGTCTGTGTCTCTGTGTCTGTGTGTCTGCACATGGCGGCCCCATGGGAGGAGCTGCCATCCCTGTGAGAGGGAGCGAGCCGCGTTCACGTCCACCTAGTGACAGGCAGGCCCTGTAAGTGGAGCCCTGCCATCTGCTGCCTCCCAAGAGAGTCTGGTGGCCAAAGCTCCCACCCAGGGCTCCCACCCCAGCCTCTGCCCATCTGTGGGCCCCGCTGGGCCCCGGCCCTGCTGGGATGCCCTGTTGCTTTGGCGCGTTTCCTCACTGCTATGGAATCATTTTTCCTAAAAGTGTTTTAAGAAATAAACTAGAGAGGAAGTCCTGATGTGGGCCATTTGGGTGGCCTCTGCTAGCCTGGAATTCTGACATAGACTTGAGGTTTCTGTACAATCTGTCTGTCCTCTCTAAGCTCTCATTACCCCCATTCCTGTGAGTGTCTGGAAACGCTGACATTAAAATGTTAGCCCACTTTGCCTGGCAGACTTTGGCCCAGGTTCACCAACAACAGCCAGGTGCGAGCACAGTCAGGCTGAGGCCCATCTATTTAAGCTTCCCCGAGGGATAGAACAGGGGAAAAGCAGGCCTTTGGGATCCTGGTGACTTGAGCAAGAGCCCTGGCAACTTTGGGATTTCCAGGCCTGCTTTGGGGAAATGCTCACACCAGTGACACATCAGTCGGGAGAGTGTTCAGGTTTCTGTGGGGACGAACCTTACTAGGATTCTGAATTTGTCTCCATTTAGTATAGAGTCACACCCGTTATCTCTTGATAGCGGCTCTGAGCCGCACCCTCATGAACTCCCTCACTTCCCCTGGTCAGGGGGAACCTGAGGCCTCTGGAAGGGGTCAGCCCCCCTGCCGCCTGGCTACAGAACACACCTCCAGGGTTGGGGGTGGCGGGGAGGGGGCACCGCTTAGGGACGAGGGCAGGGCCCAGAGCCAGGCAGAAGCATGACACTGGGTTCTTCACCTACTAGCTCTTGCCTTGCCTTGCTGTTCGTGGCACAGAAGATACTCCCTTTGTAAAAACGGAGGTTCATGGGCCGCTGGTAAGAATTTGATTGACAGCGCAGTGTTCTTTCCAGAGTGACAGCTGGCGGCACAGGCTGTGACCTGGGAGCCCCAGTCAGGAAGCCGGGGGGCCGAGGAGCCACCTTCGTCTGGGGCTGAGCGGGTCCTCCGGGCTGCTGAGCGGAGCCCGTGTGCTCATTCCTCCCCGCCCTCCGCCCCCACGATCAGAGTGACCCGGGGAGGTGCGGGTTTCCAGGCCCCACCCCAGGCCTCCTGAATCCAAGTCTCTGAGGGCCCTGCCCAAGAATCCACATTTTAACGAGCTCTCCAGGTGATGGTTTGTGCAGAACGTTTGAGAACTCCTGCCCAAGTCGGTCCTGGGCGTTGCCCGCTGATGCAGGTCTCTGCCCCTCGCTGGCCCTGAGACTCCCAGAGGTTCCCAGCCTTCTGGGGAACTGGAACAAAAGCTCTGGCCATTTGGGTGGAACAACTGGAACAAAAGAACTCAGTCCGAGAGTGAGCCGCCTGTCTTCTTTTTCTGCCTTCCCTTTATTTACTTAGTAAGGGGAGATGCTAATAGAATCCCTCTGCCATGCCTCCCTGTGGAGCCGTCCCCATGGGGCAGTTTCACAGGGGCGCAGATCCCTCGCCTCTCAGTCGCCAGAGGCCAGGGAGACAACACTCAGTGACGGTCTTCCCCCTTTGGCCTCCGCCACTTGGCTGTGTCATCCTCTCCTCATTTTCTATTCTCCCTTCTCAGCAGTCTCCCAAAGTGCAGAGATCCAGGCGCCAGGAGACCCAGTGGAGACTCTGTGTCTGTCAGAATCGGACATGTGGCCTCGGTGACCGTGTTTGTGGCAGGTCCTGAGGGCAAAGGCATCAGCGGGTCTGCGCCCCAGGGTCATACACCTGCCAGGAGCAGCCACCACTTCTGGAGCGTCGACTCAGGGCCGGGAGGGGTCCTGAACACCACACACACATTGTCTTGTGTGCTCCTCTCAGGAACTCTGTGAAACTGGCTGTGTTATGCCCATCTTGTGGATGAGAAAACAGGCTTACAGAGGTGAAATTTTAAAAGCACAAGGAATAGTCAGAAAAACACTAAAAAATGGACTTCAAATGATGGCATTTCAGGTGGAGAAGGGGGAGGAGAAAACATTAGAAAAAGATTTGATGGCTGGACTCAAATCACAGGTGGGTGAGAAGATCTGGGTTTTTTTTCATCTGGGTGATGTTGGCAAGTTCTAACGAGTCTCTAAGCCTCTCCTCATCTATAAAATGGAGATAATTGTAGCTTTGCTATTCACCTTATAGAGAGTAAGGATCAAATGAAGGTGTCTGTGGAATGGCCTTTGTTAGCTATAAAGCATGGTCTCCCATTGAAGACTCATGTCCCATGCAGGCAATTCTCTGCTAAATTGGACTTTCTGTAGAAGAAGTAAAGTGGTATGTAAGGTTTTCTTAAGAGTGGGGTAGAAAAGTAGACTTTGTGATAAGACAGACCTGGATCTGGGACTCAGCTCTAGCACCTCACAGCTGGTGATTATAAGTAAACTCTGAGCCTTAGTTTCTTTATCCATAAAATGGGGCTAATAAGGGATTAAGGTGAGATTTAAATGATGTGAGATATCATGAATTCAAAAAGGTTGACAATTGAATAGAAAAAGATATAGCTGGACAGCTCTGAAACAAAAGAGAACTGAAGTAGCAATTTTCATATTTGACAAAATAGAATGTCGCTTAATTACATCATAAAGATAAGGATGTTAAATCCTCGTCAAAGGAGCAATAATTAACAAAGTAATATAATAATCATGGACATACATGTACTGAAAAATAGAAACTTGAAATTTAAACCAACAACTGACAGAACTGCATAGAGAAGCATATAAAGCAATAGTTGGGCTTGGAAATTTTAATACATTCCTCTCTGAAAATGGCAAATCAAGTAGGCGGAATGAACAAGGATAAAGAACATTCAAAGGACGTGATTAATGACTTGATCGTACATGGAACAGTCGCAGAAATTAATCACATGCCAGGCCACAAAGGAATTATCAGTATGTTCCAATGAATTACCATCCCACAGACTGTTCAGACCATAAAGAAATGAAATTAGGAAACAATCATAGCTATAGAAATCTCATGTGTCTACATATTTTTAAATATTACTATTTTAAAAATCACTGTCTAAGAGGCAGTCATAGTGGAAATTACTAAAAAATGGCTGAATAATGAAAATGCTGTCAAAAACTGTAAGGGAATTTATAACTTTGAATGTATTTATTGTAAAGTAAGAAAAGTTGAAAAAAATTCAACTCAGAGTTTGATTCTAGGAATATAAAAGCAGCAGATTTAGATCAAAGAAATAAGGAAGGAAATAATATAAGAATGATGAACCAAATTTTCAAAAGAAAGGTGAAAGGGAAAGAAAATGATTAACAGCTAAGGTTAGTTCTCTGAAAAGATTAATACAATAGGCAAATCTTTGTCAGGTTTGATTGTGGGGGAAAAAGATGAAAAACAAAATATGGAATGAAAAGGGCAAAAATAACTACAGATATAGCAGATTAATAACAAAATATTATAAACAACTATAAATCAATACCTTTGAAATCCCAGGTGAACTAGATACATTTCTAGAAAAACTTAAGTGCCAAAATTACCACAATAAGAGGTAAGTAGACATGGAGTGCATGGTTAACCACCAAGGAAGGAATGGTTATTTACCACCCGGAAAGCCTCAGGCCGAGATGGCTTTATAAGTAAGATATAAGAAACTTCATTGATCAGATAATTCCTGTATTTACAAGTTGCTTCAGGAAATGGGATAAGGAAAGGTGTCCCACTTGTATGATTTATTGTTAAGACATACCAAAACCAGATATAAACTGCACAAGGAAAAAACTGTAGAGTATATAAAACCTAAACGAAATATCAAGCTAATTACATATATTACTTCAAGTGGACTTTCTCCCAGGTACTAGACATGGTTCTGTTTTAGAAATGTCACTGAAGTCGGCCACATTAATGGGAAAGAAAGAACATGATTATCTCAGTGGATTGGAGAAAGTACTGAATAGAGTTCAATATCCATTTAATGAAAGCTCTTGAAAGTCAAGGAATTGGAAAAGAAGTTCCTTAATTTGACAGAGGCTGTCTTCCAAAAATCTGCAGAAACATCTAGCCTAGAGGAGAAACTTCTTTTTGAGGACAGGAACATGCTAGAGCCACTTGTTAGCACCACTGCCAGTATAGTACGGGAGGTCCTGGCCCCTGTCGGCAAGAAAACAAGGATAAGGATGGGGAGCAAAAAGACAAAACTGCCACTATTTGGAGATTATGAATGCATATAAATGACCTATGGGAATTAATGAACAATTAGAACTAATAACAAATTTCAACAGAGTTGCCCCGAAAATGAAATACCATTTCTAGTAACTGCAAAACCCACAAAGTAACGTAACAAAAGATGTGCAAGACTTTTATCGTAAAGACTTTTATGTTCCTAAAGGTGAATACAATCAAATGGGAATAAATAAAGAGAAATATTCTGTTCATGGACGCAAAAATTAATATTGTAAAGACGTCAGGTCTCCCACAGATTAATCTATAAATTCAAAAATATAACAATCAAAATCCCAGGAGCATTTCTTTTTTTGAAGATGGGCAGGATGATTCTAAAATTCATATGGAAGTGTAAATACCTACTATCATCTTAATGAGTCTGAAAAAGAAAAAAGGGGAATCACTCTACCCCAGGTCCTTTTGCTAAGCCACAGTGACGGAAACAGTGCGCTACTCAGCGCAGGAATAGGCAACCAGACCACGCGTTCAGTGCCAAATCCTGAAACACATCAAAGTACACGCGAGAGCATGAGAGGCGAAGGAAGACGCTTCGCGAGGTAGGAGGAAGATGGACTGCTTTTTGTGTGTATGTGATACTAGAAAATGGTCTTAATGGGAGTGTGGAGAGAAATGAAATTATATGCCTATCTCACTGGTTGTAAAAGCATGCCAAACAGATTGAAGACCTAAAATGCAAAAGCTAAAATATAAAGGCAATAGATAAAAAAAACATAATATTTTCGGGCATTTGGGAAAGATCCAAAAAATACTAATTACAATGGAAGAAGAGACTAATTTGCATCAAACTGAGGAAGCACTGGGTTTGAGTAGCTGCTCTGGAAGTGACCGTGTCTCTGATTTCATTCCCTGGTCCAGGGCTTGTCAGGGGCAGTCACGGGGCTGAAGTCCAAAGTCAGCTGGCTCCTGGCCCTTGTATTGGCTCAGTGGGGAGTTGTGACAGGTGCTGAGGTTCGGTCACAGGAGGCACAGGGTGCCTGAGGCAGAATAGGGTGATTTGATGAATCTGTTTCCTTGGATTGAATTGCTGCTGTCTCAGAGGGTTCAGACTCACTCTGGAGGAATCTCTTAGTGAGGAGCCCCCAGCACAGGCACGATGGCTAGGGCAGACCATGAGGACTGAATCGGTGTGGGCCCAGGTGTTCCGGTGCTGTCCTCACCGGCAGGGTGAGTGGGGGCGGTCTAATGCGGGGGGTGGACTGGTCACTGATGCCGCACAACCAGCCCTGCCTGGGCCCCCGAGTCATGTCAGGAGCCCATTAAACTGGAAGGCCCTGCCCCATACACTCTGATTCAGAAGGTGTGAGGCAGCTCAGGAATCTGTCTGACAGGCCTCCCAGTGTGACCAGGATTGGACCTGACAAGCCGGATCACCTGTCCAGGGTCCAGCAGATCAGAACTTCTCAGCCCCCAGGGGTGCAGGATGAGCTGGGCCACTGAGGGGTGTGCATGCCTTGGCAGGATGGGAAGCACAGTGGTTGGGATGGGAGGAGAGCGAGGGGCTCACCAGTGGACATGGGCAGAAGAGGAGCAGAGGCACGTGAGGGCCCAGCTGTAACCAAACTGTCCTTTTTGGGGGTCCCCCTTTCCCTGCCTGTACTGGAATGGTCCATTAATCACCTGCTTCCTTCCGCAGCCTCTGAGGGAGCTCTTTGAGGGCAAGAACCTTGCATTCATTCATACAGTCAGCCATTCATTCCACAAATATTTACTAAGACATTCATACGTCAGGAACAGGCGCCGACAGGGAACAAGCTGCATCAGCCCAGCAGAGCTTCCGGGGAGACTGGCTGGCAGTGTGTCCTGAGAGTCTCAGAAGCCCTGGGCTCTTCTGACCTCTCAAAGCCATTGAAAACTGCTCCTGAGAAAATTAAATTGCGCTGTCCCTTCCTTTGGGAATGGCTCTCCTCCTGGACAAGTGGTCTAGGCCAAGGTCTGTGTTTGGACCTTCAGGGCATCCAAACCTCGGCAGGGCCTGGTTCTTGGTGGGTGTGCACTGGTCCTCAGGCTTCGGGCAGTGAGCCTTCAGAGCCCCCAGCTAGAAGGGCAGGCCCTTTATTAACCTTAGGAGGTTCTAGGCCCACCACAAACCTGATCCCAGGTTGGCCTTGTGCTCAGGTGACTTGGGGCATGGCGACAGTGGTGGCCAGCACTGCCGTTTTACCGATTCGTGCTTTGTGCCTGGCACCTGGCATATTCTCGCCCCTCTGTCTCTCCCAGAAAACCTTGGGGAGGAGGATGAGAAGTCCAGTAGACATATTCAGAGGCTGAGGCTCTTGTGAGGAGGGGTTCAGCACTCTTAGCATCAGGTCATGCGAAGGTTAGCTAACAGGAGTGCCACTTTATCTTGCCCCCCCCCCCGCCACCCCCCAAGCAAGGGCTGTCTGTGCTTGAGCTGTGACCTGGAGGAAGCTCTGCTGTGTGACTCCAGGACCTGGCCTGAGGGGCCTCCTTGCTGGGGTGGGGTGAGGCTTGTGTTGGAGCGGAGGAGGGGTGCCTCTGCACCTCAGCTGCCAATGAAAACAACACGATGCTCTTCTGGCCTTCCAAACTGGTAATAGCTACATTTGGAATCAGCGCGATCATAACACATTAAGTGAAAAAAGGCTACAAAACACTAGGACCTCAATTTCTACCACACACACTTGTTTCTGGAAGAAACTGAAAAGAAGTGCATCAACCTGTTAGGGGCGGTTTTCACTGGACGGCATTCTCTCATAAAATGCTTCCTTTTACTTAGTTACAATTTCTAATTTTTATACAGAAGCTATGATTACTTGTGTCTAATAGGAACGGAATTTGCAAGGAGCTCTTGCGTGTTCCCAAGTTGGGGGCTCCTTATCTGCATAAGCGAAGGAGTGGGCGCCGGCCCCGCCCTCCCGCCTGCCCGCTGGGGTGCGGGGTGGTGGGGGGATGAGGCGGGGAGGGGAGGGGGTGGTCTCCCCAGAACCGCCCGTGTGCGGCGCTGTCGGTGTCAGGGCCGAGCGTGGCCCGCCCGCGGCGGGTGCACGCCCGGAGGGCGGCCGGCTGAGTCTCCAGGGCCGGCGCGGGCCGGGGGAAGAGCCCGGGCGGGGACGGAATCCTACAGGCGGCGTTGCCTGGCCGCCTGCTTGGTCCCCAGAGGCGGCTGGGCTGGGTCTGACTTCCCCTCGGGGCTTCTGTTCCTTAGATCCACTTTCCGGACGTGGAGCGGGTCGAGTGGGCCAACAAGGTAAGGCCGGGGCGGCCTGGCGGGGCTGAGTTGGGGGAGGCTGGAAGGCGGCGGCGCGGCGCGTGGACCAAGGCTACCCCGGCAGAAGGGCCCGCGAGGGGCAGAGACGCCCCGCGGCTTCTGGAGTGGTGGCCTTCCGCCTGCCTCTCGCCCTTCCTGTCCTCAGGGTTCTTATCACCAACGACTTTCTTTTCTTTAAAAAAAAATGTCTTTAATTGCAAAATTAATGCATGGCCCCAGCAGAAAAGTTAGAAAATACAGATTAGTGTAGAGGAAAATGCAACCCGCCAGTAGCCCACCAGGCCAAGCTCAGTGCTTTCTGGGGAGGGGCTGCATTTCTCCTGGTTCCCAGCCCAGGTCTGCCAGTGCTGGCCGTGCAGCCTCCTGCCGGTTGCGTAACTCTCAGAGCCGGTTCCCTCTTCTGGCAGTGGGAATAATTATGGTCCTGGCCTCGTGTGATCATGCGGGGATTAATGAGGTTAATTAATGCACCACAATGCCCGGCACGTTGCGAGCGCTAGGGTACGCTGTCGTCATCGGATGTCTGCCTGTAGGTCACGCACGGGAACTCCCTGTGCCTGTGGTGCCAGATGCCCCAGGGAGAGCCTGGGCTCTGTGGCTCCGGGTCTGGCCCTCTCTTACAGGTGAGGAAACAGAGTCTGGCCCCTAACTGAAGGCTCCTCCATGCCCCCTCAGGTCTCCTGACTTAAGACTCTGTTCTGGATAGAGGCTTAGCCCAGAGCAGGAATGACTTAGGTTAGGCATATGAAAGGACTTCCTGATGGTTTTTGATCTGAGTTTGCTATTCTCGTGTTACCAGAAATGTCATTACCATGGGGGTCAAAAAATGTCCCCAACCTCTGGGTGAAACTTGGAGGACATAGGTTGCTGCTTTAAGAGGAGTGCCTGATTTCTGTGGGTCGGTGCAGGACCCAGGACCTCTGGGACAGTTCTTCTGCACGTGTCAGCTAGTTCCTGGGCCCCCACACACGCCCATTGTCCCGGAGCTGACACACAGAGGCCCATACAAGGGCGTGGACATCTGTGACCCTGGGGTTGAGGCTTCTGCCCTCAACTCAGGGCCATATGGCGAAGCAGCTGTGTAGATGAACCACACCCCAGGGCACGAAGTGTGTCCCACTGAGCTTTGTATTCCAGAGGCACTTGGCAGATGATAAACCCGCAAGACAGGAAGATGGGACCAGCCCTTAGAGAGGCCCCTGAGAGAAACGGGCAACGAAGCCCTGAAACCTCACTCCTGGTTCCTCCGATCATGTGTTTGGGAAGAGTGCGGTGCATCTTTACACTGAGGCCCACGTCTGCGGGAGGGAAGAGGGAGAAGCCTTTGGCCCAGACAGACCCCATCAGCCAGCTGCCCCTCCCTCCATGCCTCTCTCTGATCTCCATGTCCTGCCACCCTCCTTCTCTCCAGGTCCCACACTTGGGTGTCAGACCAGCGCCAAGAGTCATTCTGCTGCAGAAATCAGCCGAAGGCAGCCTTTTCTGATTGCTAGAAAAAATTAAGTCCACAAGAAACTAAGTTTCTCTTCTGTTACGTTTTTTTCTTAAACCCCTGGCACCTGCTTCTTGTTTACAGGACAGTATCAATTCAGATAGCTTATGTTTTAGCGCAGAACTGAAGGCCTATCATAATATTAAGCTAGTGAATGACTATTCCAGGTACTCAGTGAGACGGGTCCAAGAGAGAGAACCACTGCTCTGGTCGTCCAGCGTCTGGTGGACGGGCGTGTAGGTCGATGGGCAGGAGGGTGGGGAGGCAGGCAGATGGCACTGCACTGGAGGGGCCAGGTTGTCCTGGGCAGCTGGGGGTCTGGGGTGGGGGGCACAGATCTGCCTACCAAGGGTCTCTTCTTGTCCCTACAGATCATCTCCCAGACCTGGCCCTACCTGAGCATGATCATGGAAAACAAGGTCCGGGAGAAACTTGAGCCTAAGATCCGGGAGAAGAGTGCCCACCTGAGGACCTTTGCCTTCACCAAGCTCTACTTTGGTCAGAAGGTTGGTGGACTTGCTGTGCAGTGTTGCCTCCGTCCCCAGCCCCCACCTGCACCTCCCAGCCTCTGGGCCTCGGGCAGACCCCTCATCCAGAATCCTGCCACCACCCTCTCAGCAGGTTCTAAGGAAGCCTGGCTCAGAGAGAGCAAAGAGAGGAGGGAAATAATTCCACTTTTCTTAAACAAATTTTGAAAACATGCTCTGCAGTACAAGCCAGCTGGAGCCAAAGATGTGCAAGTCACACTCCCTACCCTCAGCTGGGAAGAACACACTCTCTTGGTATGAGATAGCGCCTCAGAGCAGCATGTAACTCTCTGCTAACTGAGGGATTCTGGCAGTCAAGCCAATCAGTGTGCAAGGCCACGCTAGTTCTGCGAGGATAATAGGAGACCTATGATAAAAGAAGTCTGTGTGTAACCTATCTGACATCATGTCCCTCCTCTAGGCTGTTTCCTATTCCACCCTCTTGACCTACTCCACCTGCCCCCAAGTGCCCCATTGATGTAAGTCTTATCTTGATCATTGAAAATGCAAATGCATCCCCAGGCAGAGGACCATGGTGAAGATGGTAAGTCAGAGGCACTGGCCTCTGGTCTGTCCTGGAACAAGCAGGTGTCAGGATGCGGGCCAGCCTGGCGAGAGCTGTCTGCCCACCCTGGGGCATGTGCCTGGCTCTGAGCCGGGGTGGATAGGCATGCCTCAGCCCTGAAAACTGGTTTGTATCCCTCCACCTCTGCCAGGACTAGCTTGTCCTAGTGTCTGCTGGTCCATTTGTTCATTCCCTGGTTCATTCACGTATGACTTAGCAGGGCTGTGTGGGAGGCACTGTGGACAGGAGGGTGTGGCTGGGCCCCTGCCTTCAGGAAGGTCACTGTCCTGCGGAGGCAGACACATAAACTGTGGATGACAGCATGGCGGTGTATGTGTGGTGGTGGGGGAATGCATGGATTCGGGAGTGGGGGAGTAGTCAGGGAAGACTTCCTGGACGGCATGATGGCTCAGCTGGCATCTGAGGGTTTCATTCGCCTGAGAGCGTAGACTGCTGTGTCTGATGCAGACCCTGCTCGGCCAGGCCGCTCGCCTGGGAGTCATGCCTGTGGGATGAGCTCTGCTAGAAAGTCATCCCTTGCCAGCAGTAGAATCAGGCCTAGAGGAGGCTGATCCTAAGGGATGATTTTCACTGCGTCAGGAGAACCCAGGGGGCCCAGCAGGCTGACCAGACGCCCCAGCCCTGCAGAAATACCTGACTCCTGCTCCTGGCACTCAAAGCCCTTTCAATTCTGGCTCCTCCCGCCCAGCCCCACCTTGGCTCTCCCCTCCCCCTTCCTTCCTCCCCTGCCCTTTGGTGGGGGATCATGAGGACCATGAGGACTTCTCTGTGACCTTCCTGGGCTCGGCCAGGACTCAGTGCACTCAGTGTCCTTCACATCCATGAGTGTCCAGCTCCCAGTTCCTGTGCCCATGCCCAGGCCTGCTCTTGCCGCGATGACCTTAAGCCAGTGACTTAACCTCTTGGAGCTCCAAGGTCCTCGTCTGTAAAAAGAAAGGACCCACTTCTAAGGGTGGTCGTGAAGTGCGACTAACAGGCCTGGCCTCAGGGCCACTCTGCCCAGCTGTGTGAGTAGGACACCGGCCAAGAGAGGGCCAGTGGGGGCCAATGTCCAGCCCCGCGCCCTCCCCTAACAGCGAGGCCTGGCACGGAGCAGCTGCTATTGGTGGTCACCCCCTCTCTGTGCTGTGGGCTTCCAGGCAGCAGCCTTCCCAGGACCCAGCTCTGTCCTGGGGGCGCAGGAGCAGGCTGCAGGGGAGTCAGTGGCGGTGCCCCAGCCCCCCAGGCTGCCCCTGGCTTTTCTGGGTCTAGCGGCCCTGGAGGCCAAGACAGAGCCAGGTGCTGTGCAGTCTGCAGCTTCTGTAACTCTGGGGTCCCTTTTAAAGAAAAAGAATCTAAAACTCAAAATGTAAAATTAGGACAAAAATGAATATTAAAGATGAGAAAGAATGAGAAAACAAATCACAGCAAGCTATACATTTAAAAAGCTGATAGATCACACATATCACCAACTCTGGAAAAACTACAAAATAATTTTAATTAACTGCTCAACATGTCCCTATTATATTCCTTTTCCCTGCAGTTTTGACTCCCTACTCTTTGATAACATTTTCATGTGACAAGGCATTTGTAAGTATCACTTTCTACGGAGAGAGTAGAATGATAATAGGATCTCTCCTCTAGTATGGTTGATTGAATTATTTTCTCTAACATTTTATTAGGCGAAATTTCCAACACACACACAAACTGAAAGAATTATGTAGTGAACCATCTGGATTGCACCACTGTTAACCTTTTGATGCATTTGCTTTTGTACACATCCATGCATCTAGCCTTTCAGCAACTTTTTTTAAATGCATATCAAACTAAGTTGCAGACATTGGTGAACTTCACCCCTAACCACCTGAGCATGCATATCACTAACTCAAACTCAATTGAAGTTTATCTTTTTATTCTGGATAAATAATAACCAGATCCCACTTCAGTGCCATCTGACACAAGGAGAAGAGTCTGGGCACAGGGGGGAAAGAAAAAGTACCTCAGAGCTCAGCCCTCAGGCCCACAAGCTGGGGACGAGGGTCAGACCAGATCAGCCAGGGACCCTGCCCTCTCCCCTGCTGTTAGGGAGCCGACTCCCCATCTATCAGAACCGTTTAAATGCCTTCTGCTCCAGGAAGCCTTCATTGACCCCCACCCATCCCGCACTGGGTTGGGAAGTGTTCCTGATGTCCCCACAGGTTGCACTCACACCCCCTCCATTGTCCCTTCTGCTGAGCTATGAGCCCCTGAGGGCCCGCTCGCCCATCTTGCCCCTCACCTTCTTCCTAGTCCAGTGCCTGGCACAGAGTAGGTATTCAGTAAACATCTGTGGGAGGAGAGAGAATGAAGGGGGCACATTCTTGGAAGGGAAGTGTCAGGGTGCCCAGGACAGACAGGAGCTGCAAGACCCCTGCTGACCAGCCCTCTGGCATCTCTTGCAGTGCCCCAGGGTCAGTGGTGTCAAGGCACACACTGACAAGCACAACCGGAGACGGGTGGTCCTGGACCTGCAGATATGGTGAGTCCTCCTGCCTGGGGGCCAGGTACAGTGTGCAGAGGAACACTCTGTGGGAGCAGCCAGTGTGAAGGGGGGTAGCACATATACACTCACAGCACACAAACCCCCTGCTCCCGTGGGACGGGGAGGAGTGTCAGGAGAATGGATGGTCATTGTCTGACCCCTCAGCCTGAACCTGGCTTCTCCCATCAGACCAGCACCCAGCATGCTCTGGGCACTGAGGCCCTGGCAGCAGAGCTTTCTTAGAGGCCAGGGCCAGGTCACTTGGAGGGCCAGACCAGCTGCTCCTGGGAGGAGGGAGCGGGAGGGAGCCCAGGGAGCTCCAAGCACAAGCTGGGAGAGGCCGGCAGGAGAGCTGGCTCTGGTTCCTCAGGAACTAAAGGATGCAAAGACACAGAAATACTAGTTCAGTGGGTTGGGCAAGGACATCCCTTTTGAGTGAGGTTCGTAATAGGCTAGAGTAGGAGGGAAGGGAGATTGAATCCAGGAAGTCTTCCTGGAGGTGATGAGATTTGAATTGCGCTTTAAGGGACCAAGGTTCAACTCCCAAGGTTCCAGAATGCTGCCGTTCCTTTCCAGTGTCTCATATTTCCTGCCTTTGGTCCAGAGGCTGGCACTGAGAGCACACTGGGAAAACGAGTCAGCTCTGGGAACGCCCATCCTCCTTTGGGGGCTGGTCTGGAGCGTGATGGATACTGGGTGCTCCTCGCCCCGAGGCTCTGCCACAAGATCATAGGAATAGCTGGGGGGCACATCAAGGTCGGCTGACGAGTTTCCTGGTCAGCTCAGCAGCCCCTGGAGTGCCCAGGTCGCCCCTCCCGCCTTCTCAGGGTTTGTGATACAGGCTCCGCCCCCCCCTCCCCTTAGTCTCCCCTTCAGGCCTTCAGCGGGGTGTCCTGATCTTTGCCCTCAAGGACGCCCACTGTGGGCTCCCTGTGCCCCCCACTTGGCAAGAGCCACCAGCTGGACTCAGTTTCCCGAGACGTCGTTACCTGTGCTCACCTCCCCCGCCCCAGCAACCACCTGGGTGCAGGGCTAGATGTCCCCAGGAAAGAGACCTGGGCAGAGACAGGGCAGGGGCCCGGCGGTGGCAGAGGGGTGAGCAGTGTTCACATCTGGGGGGTATCATGGGGCAAGGTGGTGCCCAGTCACTGCCGTTGTGGGCAGAGGGGGGACGGGACATCGGATGCGAGGGCCCAGGGGTGGAGGGAGCTGCCTCCGGGGGTCTGGGTCAGTGTCTGCACAGAGTGGAGGAAGGCTGAGGGTTTTAGGAAGGTCGTATCGGGGTTAGGCGGCCCCGGTGGCTTTCTGACCTCCCTGAGTGACCGGGCTGCCCTCCTCCGCCCCTTCTCTCTCCCTGCCCACTCCAGCTACATCGGGGACTGTGAGATCAGCGTGGAGCTGCAGAAGGTGCAGGCTGGTGTGAACGGGATCCAGGTGGGTGGGGCCCAGTGGCTCTGCCCCGCCTTCCTGCCCCTGGGGTCGGGGGCAGGGCAGGAGGGAGCGGGCTCGCGCTGAAGCAGGTTGCCAAAGGGAGAAATGATGCCGCACACAGTGGGGCTCAGGCCCGAGGTCACAAAGCCAGAATGTGGGCGCTGGGCTTCACTGACCCACCGCTCGCCCCGAGAGACTTGGGCTGCCCTGGGAAGGGAGTGGTTCTGGTCAGACTGATGCGGTGCCAGCGCTTAGGAACTGAGTGGACTGAGGAGGTGGAAATATATTGTGGCAGGAGGAGAGGCGCTGAGTTAGAACCAGAAAGTGCCCCGGGCTCCCTGCAGGCTGAGCCGGCCTGAAATGTGAGCCCGCCTGGCTGTGTGCACCCTCTGGCCAGCTCACCAGCAGAGGGCAGTAGAGAACAGCGCACGCCCCGGTAGCCAGCAAAAGGGTGGCGGTGTGTGCAGGTTTTTGCACCCCAAGTGTGGGCCCTGCTGTGACAGCAGGTTGCTCTTACATTTGGGAGAGGCATGGGCACTAATGAGACAGCAGTGGCCTCAGCCGAACCCAGCAGGTGTGAGAAGGGAGGCGGAGGTCCCTCACAGGACCCTCTGTGCCGTTCCAGTTGCAGGGCACACTTCGGATCATCCTGGAGCCCCTCCTGGTGGACAAGCCCTTCGTGGGAGCCGTGACCATGTTCTTCCTTCAAAAGCCGGTGAGTCCCAGTGGTAAGCACTCATCTCCTGGGCCCCAGGCACTGGGTTTGAGCCCAAGATGGACACTGCCTAAGCCACCTAGACCTGGCCACTGCACACCCCTTGGCTCACGGAATCTAAGGCAGCCTGAGGAGCTGGACTCTGCTCTCCCCAAGAGCAGGGAACAGCTCGGAAGTGGCTCACGGGCCACACCGGTGGTCTGAGTGGGGAGGAGTCTGTACCTCATATGCTCAGAGGCGAGGCCAGCCTATGGCCGTGTGTGGTGGCCCACTCCTGTGGTGGTCCCGGCAGGGAAGCAGCAGGCCTGGGGCGGGTCCTCACTGCCTGACACCCCTGCAGAGGGCTCCCCCAGCAGGCTGGGCGCTCCAGGCAGGTGCCTGGCAGGGGGCTCTCAGCCCTGCGCTTCTGGCTCCTTGTAGCCTAACAGCCTCCCTCTGCCCCTGCAGCACCTGCAGATCAACTGGACAGGCCTGACCAACCTGCTGGATGCACCAGGCATCAGGTAGGTGCCCAAGAGTGGCAGATGGCAAGCAGGGGGCCCTCAGGGCTATGCAGTCAGTGACCGGAGCTGCACCATGGCTTGCCCTCCCTCCCGGCTCTCTGCAAGAGGACTGGGGTAGGTACCAAGCCCTGCCGGCTGCAGAGGTAGTGTTGGTGTGTTTGAAGGGGGAGTGGAAAGCTAACAGTGCTGGCTGGCCTCTGTGTGGGCTGACAGCACTGCGCCCGCACACTCATGTACACGCATGTTGTGTGTGAGCAGGGCAGGGTGCTCTGGTCAGATGGTATGTCCCAGAGACGGCCATGTTACTGAGACAGCACAGGTTCGGGAGCCAGACCCAGCCAGACCAGGCTCCTGACTCTTGTCACTTAGCATCTGTGTGACTGTGGACAAGTTATTTCACCTCTCTCGGCTTTTCCTCAGTAACGGGGGAGCCTGGTTCCTCGACAGCAAGGTCCCTGGGAGAACACTTGTGTGTGCAGTGGCGCAGAGGGTGTGTGAACACCTGAGTGTCTTCCTTCCATCTGCATGTCACCCCCTCCTGACCCAAGTGTGGGGTGAGAAGCCCGCATGGCCTCCCCTGACCACCATCAAACACAGGCATGGGGGAGGGCGGCCCTCACAGCAGAGGCTGCTTAGGAGAACCTGGTCTGGGAAACCCCGCCTTCCTGGGGCCGGGGAGGGGGCTGCGCTTAGAGCCAGGAGAGAGGGACGGTGGGTGCAGCTGGGACAAGCTCTGGCTGGCTTGCCAGGCTCAGGCAGCCACGCCTGCCTGCGGGGAGAACCACTCGCTCATGCACTGGGGACATTGCTGCTGATCTCGGTCCCCTGGATGCAGAGAATCCAGTCATGCATTTTTCATTCAAAAAATACTCAGCACCTGCTGTGTGGCAGTCTTGTCCTAGGCTATGTTCCTGTCCCTCTCTGGGGAGATGGAGTCGGGCAGTAAACAGAGAATTTTGATGGGACAGATATCAGGGAGTGGAAGGGCTACAAGAGAAAACACTTGCCCAGCATTTACTGTGCCCTAGGCTCTATTCTCAGCACTTTACACACACCGGCTCATCTTCATAATAGCCCCAGGACGTAGGCATCATTATCCTTATTTTAGAGATCAGGAAATGAGGTCCAGAGAAGATGGCAACTTACCCAAGGTCACACAGCCCATGGGTGGCGGAGCCAAGGTTCTAACACAAGCTCCCAGCCATCACGCTTAGCCACCAGGCTGTGGTGCCTCAGAGAAGAGCAAAGCAGGACCTGGTCAGTGGCTGTCAGAATATATGCCCACAGCCAGGCAGGCCAGGGTCAGGGCCGCGCTCTCCTGGGCAGGGCCCAGCCCACCAAACTCTGCTGCAGGGGCTGGGGGGGCAGCCTGGGGAAGGTGGGCCATCCCTCCACAGCCGGCCGTCCCCGCTGTCCCCAGCGATGCGTCCAACAGCCTGCTGGAGGACCTCATTGCCACCCACCTGGTGCTGCCCAACCGCGTGACTGTGCCAGTGAAGAAGGGGCTGGATGTAACCAGCCTGCGCTTCCCTCTGCCCTGTGTGAGTACCACCGTGACCACAGAGGCTGGGCCTGGTGTTGGGGGACAGGCACGCTAGAGAACAGAACGCATTCTCAGATGGCAACCCTCATTTCCTCCCTGGGAGGGCCTGGTGCCCCCATTTTATAGGGCAAAGACTGAGTCTTGGGAAGGCTGAATGACTTCCCCAAAGTCACCCACCTGGGGAGGGGCAAAGCCCAGATGGCATTCCTTGCTGGATCCTGGTCCCACCGTGCAGTCTGGGTTGGGCACTGTGGGCAGCCACCCCCACCCCCAGAAGCTCTAGGAGCCTCCCAACCTCCCTTCAGGGACATGAGGTTCCCCTGACCCATCACTTGGCGGTGGGAGGAGCCCTGGCAGTCTGCTGCAAGTAGAATGTTCCAGGATGTGGGCTTTCCTGGGTGCTCAGCTCCGCTGCACTCTCCATCCTGGGCCCAGCTCAGGAGGCCCCTGAGGACAGCTACGTGGTCTCCCCATAGAAGGTGGCATGACTGTGGCTCAGAGCCCTTCAGGGCTGGGAGTCAGGGCCTCAGGAGAGGGGAAAATGCCCATTTCCCCATCAGCACCCGCTATGAGGCATCGGCCTACCCAGGCCAGGAAGGGTGTGGCCTGGGCCTGCCAGGGAGGTAGAACCTACGTCGTCACAGCCTTCCCGTATCATACCACTACGTGATTGGCAGTCTTAGAATAACGATACAACACTGTTACTTACATCATAACCACTGAAAACACTCTGTCCTTAGGATAAATGCCACTCAAGATGTTCTGTCTAGTTGCTACCATTTAAGCTCACTTGGAATAGGTCCTCTCTGTGTGTTTGTGAGAGCTGGCCATGGATATTTGCATTGGTTCCATTCCATTTAATATTTTTAGGATTTAATTTTTACCTTCTTTTTACAATCATGTAAAATATTTGCATACTTCCAAATTCTAGTGTTAAAAAACAAATTATATTTTAAGGAGTCTGGCATAATCTCCACCTTCCCCCTACAAATAATGGTTTATCCTTCCACTGTTTTCCATTATTTGTCTTCTAATATGAGCAGGTCCATACATGTGGTTGTGTGTACAGCTCTGATTACAGTCAGAGTCCCCCTGTCTTCGAGGGATGGCAGGACGCCAGTTTCCCCACCTAGCCTATCTGACGTCATATGGCATGAGGAGCCCTTTATATTTTTGCCAGTGTACCTTTAGGGCTAGAAGTGGGATTGCTGGGTCAAAAGGCAAATGCAGGGTAGAGAGAAGGGGAAGGTAGGCGGAGACCACCTCAGGTGGCCTGGTTGCCCTTGACTAGGCCACTCACATGGCAGGGTGGAGGCAGGGAAGGTCTGGAAGGCCAGGAATGGGGGTGGGCGTCACACTGCCGCAGAGCCCTGGGCCGACTCTGGTTTGTCTCCCTGTCCAGACTACCGAGAGGGTGAGATCGGGCCGGGGGGATGTCTGATGGTTTCGGCTCTGAGGCCGTGGGACTTGAGGGCTGGCACAGCTCAGGAAGCAGCGGTGAGCACCGGGCTGGGGCGTTTTCCAGGGAGTGATCAGAGTCCACTTGCTGGAGGCGGAGAAGTTGGCCCAGAAGGACAGCTTTCTGGGGATCCAGGGCAAGTCAGACCCCTACGCCAAGGTGAGCATTGGTCTGCAGAGTTTCCGGAGCAGGACCATCTCCAGGAGCCTGAACCCCACCTGGAATGAGGTGTTTGAGGTGAGGGTCTCCTGGGCCATTCTCGGCTGCTCTCGATGCCCTCTGGGCTCCACTCTGGGTTGTGCTGGGTCCCGAGGAGGAAAGGCCTTGCTCTTGTGGGCCTCACATTCCATACCCATGGGCCACAGGAATGGACCTGGAGGACAGGCATGCTGCTCTGAGTAATTCCTACTTCCCTTACCCACAAGGCTTCCAGAGGCAGGCTGTGGTGGCCCTGTGGCAGGACGGCATCTACCCAAATTCCTACCTCCCTTCCCCAGCAGAGTCAGCTCTGTTGGAGGTTCTCAAATCAGAGTAGAGAGAACCTCAGAGGTAGTTCTGCCCCAGTCCTCTTGGCCTCCTCTGCCAGAGCTGGGCACCAGAAGCCTGAAGTTCTTTAAGTTCTTTAAGCCACACCCTCCATGTGAAATGCTCTGGAAGTGGCCAGCCCCAGGCAGAACACACAGCGGCCGCTGCCCCTGAGCACCCACCCGCCATGGGCTTGCACTGTCCTCCCACCCTGCTGGGGAGGGCGTCACTCCCTTCCAGCTGGAGTTCTCCAAGCACTGAGAAGGCAAGAACATGCCCAGGCCTCCAAGCTGGCAGGTAGCAAAGCTGGAATCTGGCCCCGTGTGGGTCATGCCTGAGGTCTGCTTCGTTGGCTGTTGTGGCCTGCAGGCTGTCACTTCTTTCCTTCCAGTTCATAGTGTATGAAGTCCCTGGGCAGGACCTGGAGGTGGACCTGTATGACGAGGACCCTGACAGGGACGACTTCCTGGGCAGGTGAGGGGAGGGCCCAGCTGGGCCTGGGGCCCTTGCTCCTACCACTCAGTGACCTCACTGGTCACTCGGACATGGTGACTGTGTCAAGCAAGCTGCCCCATCACCCCACATTCCTACCACAAACCTCCTTCCTAAATGTCTCCTGAGTGCCCAGCCCTGAGCTGAGCCCTGAGGTACAGGGAGGATCCCAAGGTTTATGTCCCATGGGCTCTGCTTTCTGCACTCCTGATAACATACCCAGAGTTCCCATTTGGAGCAGGGGGCATGGGTGGCCAGGTTCCCAGTGCCAAGGAGCCCATGCCACTCATTTTGGGGCAGAACACAGAAACTCAGGGCTATGGGAGGACTGAAATGACTGGGCTGGGCTGGCTATCAAACCTTCAAACTTGCACGTCTTTTGGCCCAGCAGTCCCACTTCCAGGAAGTGTAAAATAAAAGCATTACTCCTGAAACATTTATTGCACAACCATCTGTGGTGGTAAAACCAAAAAGCTGCAAATAACATGAATATCCAGCCTCAGAGGACACTGAATGTTTGAATGTATTTGCCATTGCCAAACTACAGAATATCCTACAGCTTCTAAAACGAGTAGGATCTGTGTGTATGGACCTGGAGGGTGTCTGTTATGTATTTGTAAGTGGGAGGAAGCAGTTCGGAGTGACCTGTGCAGTTTGATTCATCTTTCCAGGGAGGACTCTTGCATACGTACGTTTGTATGACTGCAGAGAAAAGCATGGAAGCAGACTGTTCACACTGCCCATCTCAGAGGCTAGGGTTAGGAAGTGGAAAAGAGTTTTGCCGAAATCTTCATATTCCTGTATTGTTTAGCTTGTTTCCATGAGCATGTAATTTCACAAAGCAGAAACAAAATGAAGTGGGAGGGTATAATCTGATGGCCTAAGAAACAGCTTACTACCAGATGTTGCTTATCACTTTTGTTTTTCATCTGAATGACAAAAGTTGCAAGTTTTGTAAAATTGCAGTTTAGAAGCGTTTGTGATTCGTGTTTTATGTAACTGATTTCAAGCCTATTTAGAGCTCAGGCACATTTCTAACAGTTACACAGAATTAATGTTCCCTTGGCTGTCAGGATCTTCCATTTGGGATGGGGTCAGGGTAGGTGGGAGGCACATTGTGAATGTGGGTGTTACCTCCTCTCACACACATGCCAATTATACTTGGAGAGCACCTGGGGCAGTTTTGGAAATGGAGGGGCGTTCGGGGTTGTCACAATGGCTGCGGGAGGTGGTGTCACTGGCCTTCAGAGAGCACAGGACAGGGAAGCTCAATTCCTGCAGTGCCTGGGCAGTGAGGAAGCACCCCACTCCAGATGCCAACAGCACGTCACCGACGGCCCAGCCGCATCTGTTCTCGGGGATCTCCTGCCGCGCAGGGCAGCATGCCCACGGCCCTGATGGGCAGACAGCCCTTCCTTTGCCCGAGCTCAGAGTGGTCCCACTGGTTCCTTGGGATGAATAAGATCCTCTGCCTTGAGGGCCCCACTCAAATAATAAAGTCGATTCCAGGGCGGGCCTCTGCTTCCCACCTTCACATCGCGGAGCTGATCCCCACTCCCTGTGCATTTCAGCCTGCAGATCTGCCTCGGGGATGTCATGACGAACAGAGTGGTGGATGAGGTAGAGTTGGTGGCTGCAACCCCCTCCCGGCGGACATCACGGTTTCCACCCCAAAGTGTAGCACTTCTGTCATGTAACCACCTCTGCCTGTCCCTCAAGCCCAGGGCCCACTGTCTAGGCTGGTTCACCTTTTCTCTGAAGCCCGTTAGGGCCCCACCAGGTCCCAGAACTGAGCTGCCTGAGGGGGTCACTGGCCCTTTCCCTGAGCCCTTCTCCCCCTGCAGTGGTTTGTCCTGAATGACACAACCAGCGGGCGGCTGCACCTGCGCCTGGAGTGGCTTTCCCTGATCACTGACCCGGACGCTGTGGCTGAGGTGAGGGGGGCTGTCAGGGCCTCCCAGCAGAAAGCAGGGGAGAACCTGTGGCAGTGGCCCATGGGTGGGCTGTGCATGTGGCGGGAGGGAGGGAGAACTTGCAGTCCTCCGGCGAGCCCTCCTGGAGAACATGCCCCTTGGCCCTCTTCTCCTCCCGAGGCAGCTACTGATCGGTCTCAGCAGACAGCCTCTGAGCATCTCAGCCGTCTTCAGGGATGGCGGGATCCTTGCAGGCCTGTCAGCCTTGCTTACGGGGGCAGTGCACCCTGTGTCTGTCTTGAATCAGATATGCTGCAGTTTATTCTCAGCCTCAGAATGCTAGGTTGTGAGGGATCTTACGTCTAGTCTGGAGTTCAAGGGCTGGCTGGCTTCCTCCTACCATGAGTAGGCATCTCCAAAACTTGTTTGTCTCCTGCTGCTGGGACCCCTAGTGAGGGACTGTGTCTGTTTATAGGACCAAAGCGGCCTTTCTACTGCCATCCTTGTGGTCTTCTTAGAGAGTGCCTGCAACTTGCCGGTGAGTGGGGGACATGGCCAGAGTGTCACACACATCGTGCCTTTTGCTAGCACTTTCACATGGCCACCTGCTGCTCACTTACCTTATTCTTCTGCTGCAGAGAAACCCTTTTGACTACCTGAATGGCGAATATCAAGCCAAAAGGCTCTCCAGGTTTACCAAGGTGTGTGTGTGTGTGTGTGAAAACTCGAGTGAAAGCAAGTCACAGCTCCTTTGCCCCAGAGTAACCACAGCCTCCTGCCTTCTGGGAAACCGTCAGTATGCACACAGCCTGGGGATGGCAAAGGTTGCCTTTCTTCAAGACCACTGTGTTCTGAGCACTGGGCTTGGTAACTCACCCCCACATTCAGTATACCCGAGTCCCATGATGACTGTGTGTCCATTTTACAAAAGAGGACCCAGAAGGTTGAGTGCCTGGGTCACACAGCTAAGGGAGGAGCGAGAACTTGACTCCACCCTGTCTGTCTCCACCGCTCCAAGGAACAAGAGCTTGTGCCCAGCCAGGCCCAGCTCCGGCCTCTTGTGTTAACGGGGAAGCTCCTCCTGGCCCAGCCCCTGCTGGTACTTGCGCAGTGATGGCAGCCCAGGTCCTGGGAGCACCAGGGTAGCCTCTCTGAGGGACTAGCTGGCTCCAGGTCCCATATGTTCCCAGGCCTGGGGCTGGGCTCTCAAGCTCACACTGATGGTGCCACCTTCATTGTTGTGGATTTTTGCCCCCTCACAGAATAAAGTCAGCAGAGATCCTTCTTCCTATGTCAAGGTGTCCATAGGCAAGAAGACACACATGAGCAAGGTGAGAGCTTGGTGTGTAGCTATGGGACAAAGAAATGGGGGTCCCAGTCCTTTTCAAGGAGAGAAGCAAAAGAGGATTAGAGGACTGAAAAAGAGAACTGAATGCCTGGTAGGTGCCAGGACACAGTCCAGGCATTTTATATTTAGTCTTCGGAACAACCTCACAGAATAGTTTAACAGCTCAAGAATCTGAGGGTCAGAGGTCAGTGACTTGTCCAAGGGCACATGCTAGAAAGCAGCAGACCTAGGGCTTAAGCGTGGGTGTGGCTCTAGGCCCATGTCCTTCCACCAGTCCAGCAGCAGAAATCCTGTGTCCCCTGCCTCCTGGAAGAGGGCTCTGAGGCTAGCATGACCTCCAGCCCTCGCAAGACTTCCTGGCAAAGCTCTCCCTGCCTTTGAGTCTGGATGCCCACCCTGGGGTCCCCCTGTGAGCTATAGTGTGTGGGTGTCTGACCCCTGGACAGACAGAGGAGGCTCCCCGGGGTACTGGGTGGCCGGAGTGAGACCAGAGGGTGCTGGTGTCCTCCCTGCCCAACCTGACCCTTCTTCTGTCCTCAGACCTGTCCCCACAGCAAGGACCCCGTGTGGAGCCAGGTGTTCACCTTCTTTGTGCACGATGTGGCGGCTGAACAGCTACATCTGAAGGTTTGCTGGAAATTGTGCTCTTAGAACAGAGATAGGAGGCATCTAAGCCAGGAGGGGCGGGGACTTAGATGTGTACCTTGAGCAGGTTCTCCTGGCAGGAAAGTCAGCCCCATGTCCAAGAGGATACTGGCGCCCCACGTCTTCTTGAGGCCGTCACCTAGGGTCACTGGGTGAGAGGCTGTGGAAGGACAAACCTTCAAGTCCCTTGGCTCTCCTGAAAAAGAGGCTTTCTGGTTGTTACACAGCACCCAGAAGTGGCCGGTGTTAGACTCTACCCAGGACATTAGGGTGATGTACTTCTTTAAAAAAAAAAAATTAATCTTCACAAATTTAAAATCTGTTGGGGGGGAGAGATGTCGTCTTTATTTTACACACGAGCAAAGAGAGCTTCTAACAATGACTTGTCCAAGATCTCATGACCAATGAAGTGGTAGAACTGGGACCTTTGGGAGCCTCAGCTCTGGCTGGATGTGCCACCTGGATGAGCAGCACGGCTCACCGGCCCCCAAGGCCCTGGGTATTTGAGGGACTTGACTCATATGATCATAACTGCCTCTACCCTGAGTCACTCTTTTCCCCTGAAGATAGGAAGCAGGCCTGGTCCCATTACCAAGTTTTCAGAACAGGACCGGAGGCCAACAGAAGCACAGTGTATACCTGCTGAAGTGAACTCAGACTTGGCTGGGGCCCAGAGAGTGGTGGTGGTGAGCGTGGGGCTTAGGTAGCCTCTTGCTTTGCGACTGGTCTTGTGCCCAGGTGTTGGATGACGACCAGGAGTGTGCGCTGGGAGTCCTGGAGTTGCCCCTGTGCCAGATGCTCCCCTGTACAGATCTCACCCTGGAGCAGCGCTTTCGGCTGGACCACTCAGGCCTGGACAGCCTCATCTCCATGAGGCTGGTGCTCCGGGTAACTTCCCCCTTGCCCCCGGGGTGGCGGGCAGAGCTCTGGCTGTGGAGCAAGATGGACTGCCCCAACATGGACCACCCGCTCTGTGTTGGGAAGAAACTGGGAGATGGATTCATATTTTTCATCAATTTTGGAGTACTGTCAGCCATTCTCTCTTCGAATATTGCTTCTCCCGTTTTTTTAATCCCTCCTCCTAGAACTCCACCTCTGCTGGACCTCATTATCTCCTCCATGTCTCGACCTGACCTCGCCTTTGTATTTTTTGCCTATTTGTGCTGCATGTTAATTTCCACAGACCTGTCTTCCAGACCACTAATTATTTCTTATGCTGTGCCTAATCTACTGTTTTACCTGTTCCCAATTTTTATTGTAGAAGCTATTTTTCATTTCTAATTTTATCTTTTCCAAATTTACCTTGTCTTTTTTCACTATTTTATTATCATGTTTCTATTCCATCTTTAATCATTTGAAAACACTCAAATGTATGTCTGTTAATTCTGTTATGTAAAGGTCTTGGGCGTTGATTTTGTTGTGTCTGCTGACGCTTCTTCATGGTGACTCATTTCTGCATCTGGTGACTTGGGTTTGCAAACATATACTCGGTGTTCTTTGTGACCTGGATTGAGGTTATTCACTTCCAACAAGGTTCTGCTTTTGCTACAACCAGGCACTTCAGAGGCATTACAAACCTGGGTCCGTTTTTATGCTAATTTTTAAATTTGGGATTTCAAGAGCACAGAGGTAGTTATAAATACTAACTCAAAATTCATAGGTGCCATGTTCTCAGGAAACACAAGTTCTCCCCAGCCAGAGTACAGGCTGAGACAGACACATTCCTTGTCACCTTTCTTGGCTGGTGGGTGGAATGTTTATCCCAGAACTACTTGTTCACTAAAGAGATCCCACCTTCATGAGTCTTACTTCAACTCCCAGCCTCACACTGACCCAAGGCTGATAAATGACCCTAAAAAACCTTAGCCTTTATTTTTCAGTTTTCTCTTTTTTAACCCTAGGGTTTTTCTTACTTTCTTGTGGAGTTGGCTATGCATTTAAAAGACTTTCATTTTATTGGGCATTCCTAATGAGGCTTTTTAGAATATTTTGGCTACCATATTGCTAGAAATGGAAGTCCCTAGGAAGGGTCTTGCTAATTAATGACTGAGGGGAAAGGGGGAGGAGAAACACGGTGGCGGAGGTTTGAAACTTCGGTGCTAGGAGCATAGGGGTATGTGTGGCTAGGAAACACATTTCAGGGAAGGCAATGGTGAATAAGGTGAGGGCAGACTGGAGGCATCGATCTGAGAGTCCTCGGCACAAAGAGTGCATGCTGTGAGAGAGGGCCGGGTCTCCAACAGCCACTGCGAGTACAAGGAGAGAAGAGGGACAGGACTGAGTCTTCATGAAGACCCACTATTTGGGCAGGCATAAGGGAAAAGACAAAGAAGCATTGGTCAGAGGGGGCTGGGGCAGAGAGTGGTTAAGAAAGGTAGGGTCTGGAAGGAAAAAAATCCATTGGATTCAGCAGTCAGGAAGGAGCCATTTCTCAAAAGTTGAGTGCAGAGGAGGAGAAAGGTAAGTGGTAGGCCCAGCCCACAAACAACCCTGTCATTTGCCTGCAGTTCCTGCGTGTAGAAGAACGAGAGATGGGGAGCCCATACACTGGATCTGAAGCCCTAAAGAAAGGTCCTTTGTTCATTAAGAAGGTGGACATCGACCAGGACTCCAAGGCCCCACACCAGGGAGAGGGCCCTGCTGATTTGCCAGGCCCTCCACCCACTGCTTCTGATACCAAGGACACCTCCAGGAGTGCCACGACAGCCACCAATGCCACCACTGTTGCCACTAAACCAACACCCCAGGAGGCAGGCCCAGAGCCCAAAGGCAAGGACAGTGCCAGAGGGTTCTGTGAGCCCGTGGCGGAGAGGAGGAGTTTGGCCACCGTCTTCCTGACTGTCCCAGGCCTCCACTCTCCAGGGCCCATCAAGTCACCCAGACCCATGAAATGCCCTGCTTCCCCATTCGCATGGCCACCCAAGAGGCTGGCTCCCAGCATGTCCTCACTCAACTCTCTGGCCTCCTCCTGCTTTGACCTGACAGATATCAGCCTCAACAATGAGTATGCACCTCTCTGCTTAATCTTTTCTAAAATCACCTGCATGAAAAATACCTCCCTGGATGGAAAAGTAGATATCAGCTTACTTTTCTGTGCATGTTCTGGCTCTCACATAACGGCTTCACGAGAGGCAGCACAGTGTGGCAGGAAGAGCAGGCACACACCAGACAGGTTGTGTGGCTTTAACTACATGCCAACTGTAAAACAGATGCTATACTCTGGTTGGTATGTTCATTACAGCAGAAGTGTTTCCTGAGTTCTAAAGGATACTGAGATGTATGGAAAGCTTGGAATGTGGAAGTCTGTGATCTATGGCTGCCATTTATTAAGTGGTCACTGTGGGCTTTGGATATTGCTTCAATTTGACCTTCATGATAACCCTACAAGGCAGAACTCACTATCTTAAAGGTGGAAAACTCACCCAAGGTCCCACAGAAATCACGGAATAAAGGCAGACCCCACTCCAGGGTTCAAGTCTTCCTACCATGAGGTAGGATAATTATATATGAATGCTGGATGGAACTGACTTCTGACTGAAAGGAACCTTACTGAGAATTATTAACCCACATGACTAGGTTCCTAAAGCAGGGCATGCTTCTGGCTTGGGTGCATGGGGTGAGGCCAACACTTAGTGTGTAAGAGAAGTGACAAGCCCTTTCTTTACAGAGGCGGGGAGCTTGGGCAGCGGGGGCTGGGTGAGATTCAGCTCACAGTGCGCTACGTGTGTCTGCGGCGCTGCCTCAGTGTACTCATCAACGGCTGCAGGTAAAGGGAAGCTGGGTCCAGGACAGGTCCTTGGGAGCCTCAGGTGGGCAGAAATCAGAGTGGGGAACACTTGGAACAATGGCAGAGGCGGGCAGCCCTAAGGTAGATAAGTCATACAAGGGGATGGAGGGAGGTTTGAAGGCCTGCACGCTGTGAGCGCCAAGGTCCTCAGTGGTGCTGATAGGCTCCAGAGCCAAGGACCGCTCAGACACAACCGCTGAAGAACTGGACTGGTCGGGAGCCAGTGCACTTTCTCAAGTGGGAAGCTCCAACTCCCTTTGGATATAAAGTACATGCTCTGCTCCAGACTATAAAAAACCCATTCTTAAAACCATCCATCTGATGTTTTGTCCTCCAAATCCTGGAGACTTTTGCTTTTTTAGTTATAAGACTACAGGGCATTTTATCCTCAAGGCCATCTATAGCTGAATGGCTAATATAGTTTTCTCTGAATGAGTTTTTTTCAGTGTTTTAAAACCAGGGGCCTTTTTTCTTTAATGTCTGAAACCAAATCAGAAACCTGACACCCTGTACCAGCAGTGGAGCTGATCCCTACGTCCGTGTCTACCTGCTGCCAGACAGGAAGTGGGCCTGTCGTAAGAAGACCTCAGTGAAACGGAAGACCCTGGAGCCCCTATTTGATGAGACGTAAGTGGGCCCGTTGGCCTGCCTAGAGTGCCAAATGCATTTGAGTATTTGCTGAGCACCTGTTGTGTGCCTGGTAGCCTGGTAGCCTGCTAGATGCTGGGAAGGGCTAGAGTTGAACAGGACAACGTGGTCTTTGCCTTCATGAAGCTTCTGTACCTTAGTAGGAGAAAAGGACTGCCAGAGTGGTTTAGCTAAAGAGCTTTTCTTTCCCCTGGGGGTGGCTAAAGTGTTCCTGCTTACGAAATGTCCTATACTCTTTCTCTTTAAATGAAATCTCTGGCAATAAAAGGATTTGAATCTGGTCAAATATGTTTTTGAATCTGCTTTAAAAGCAACAGTTAAAAATTAACATACCTTGAACCTAAGATTCTAAAATTTCCTCCAAAGCTCCAGTCTTCCCTTACACAACAAAGCATAGGGGGCAGATGATATGTTTACTATTTATTTACTTTTACCAGTGAGATTTATACTTCCACGTGTATTTTTTTTTTGCTAATTAGTGCCCTTTTTAAGGCCAGTTTAGTGATGATAAAGTCTTTTGGCTTGTCTGGAAAACTTTCTCTCTTCTTCAGTACTGAGTGAGAACTTTGCCAGGTAGAGTATTCTTGGTTGGAAATTTTCTTCTTTCAGCACTTTGCAGTCCTGAGGGAGCAGCATGGTATATTCAAAGTTTCTGCTCATAGTCCTAAAGGGGTTCCCTTATACATAACAAGCTCTTTTTGTTGTTGATTTTAAGATTCTCTTATCTTTAACTTTTGATATTTTAATTATTATGTGTCTTGATGTGGGTCATATATTCACAGGAGCCCTCTGAACTCCTTCTAGGTTTATTTTTAGGGTAGAGGTTGCCAAGTCTGCCCTTCAGATAATCCAGGCATATCTTTCTATTATAATTTTGAGAAAGAATTACTAACAGATTCAGTTTATCATAAAAGTCAAATGTCTCCTTCCTGTGTCCCCATATATAACAATTTTGGTATCCTTTACTAACTGTGTCAGAGCTCTCTTTGAGGGCAAAACCTACTTGTGTGGCTCTAGAATATAGGATGGTACCTGGCAGTGTTGAATAAATACTGAGTGAACAAATTCTCTCTCCTCCACACCCTTTCTTAATATTGATGACCCCAAAGTATGGTTCTTGAAGGGAAATATTAGTTCTTAGACATAGTCTACAGATGACTCAGTACACCTCTTTTAAAATGAGTAGTTACTGACCAAGATAAAAAGAAATCAAAATTATTGGGTATTGTATTGTATCTTCCTAAGCTAGCTAGAGATGTCTTTTCTTAGGATCCTGAAGCAGAAGGAAGCAGTGATGAGATTCTAACTTCTGTACCTTGAGGTCAAATCAAAACCAAGAATATCTGTGATAACACTTGCTACCAAAGACCCATTAAAAACAAGAAATGTGATTAGAGTCTGTCTACCAGTCTTACCCCAAGGACATGAGTAGACAAGTCAATGTAAGCTATCTGTTTCATCTGCCACCTATGCTTTGTTGCAGAAGGGAAGACAGGCATAAAAATTTGGAGCTTTGGAGGAAATTTTAGGCCTGTAGGTTCAAGGTATGTTTATACTGTTTAAAACAGATTCAGAGAAAACATATTTGACCAGTTTCAAATCCTTTTACTGCTAAAGAGGCTTCATTTAGATAGAAAGAATACAGGACAATTTCTAAGTAGTTATACTGCTTAATCATTTATAAATATACTGGTTAATCACTTATAAAGCCAGTATGAGAGTTAAAAGACAAAAGAAGTAAAAATAATTATAAACTACAGTAGTTACTTAAGGGATACACCAGATAAAAAGATATAAAATGTGAAATTAAAATATTAAAATTGAGTTGGGGAGTAAAAATGTGGAACTTTGGAATGTGTTAAAACTTAAATTCTCAACTTAAGCTTACATATAACAACTTTTAAGTCTACCTTAATGATAACCACAAAGCAAAAACCCATAGCAGGTACACAAAAGATAAAGAAATCTAAGCATACTACACAAAAGAAGAAAACAAAAGAAGAAAGAACAGAGAGGAACTACAAAGCAGCCAGAAAACAATTAACAAAATGGTAGTAAGAACATACCTATCAATAATTACTTTAAACATAAATAGACTAAAATTTCCAATCAAAAGGCATAGAGTGGCTGCATGAAAAAAAAAAAAAAAGACCCATCCATCTATATGAGACTTACTTCATACAGACTGAAAGTGAAGGGATGGAAAAAGATAGTCCCTGCAAATAGAAATCAAAAGAAAGCTGGGATAGCTTTAGACAAAATGGACTTAAAAACACATAAGAAACAAGGGCATTACATAATGATAAAGGAATCAATCTAACAAGAGAATATAACATTTATAAATACTTATGCACCCAACATAGGAGTACCTAAGTATATAAAGCAAATACTAACAGACCTAAAGAAAGAAATAGAAAACAATACCATAACTGTAGGGGACTTTAATACTCTACTTACATCAATGGATAAATCATACATAAAAGCAATCAGGGAACAGTGGCTTTGAATGACACATTAGAGCAATGGACTTATTCTATGCAGAACATCTCAAGAAAAAGCAAAAGGATATACATTCTTCACAAGTGCACATGGAACATTCTCCAGGATAAATTATATGTAGGCCACAGAACAAGTCAAAATAAATTTAAGAAGATTGAAATCATATCAAGCATCTTCTCCAACCATAAGGATATAAGCCTAGGAAATCAAGAAGAAAAACAGAAAATTCACAAAGCTTACCAAAACTTTGGGATGCAGCAAAAACAGCTCTAAGAAGAATGTGCATAGTTATAAATATCTACATCAATGAACAAGAAATATCAAAAAAACAGCCCAACTTTACACCTCAAGGAATTAAAGAACAAAGAAAGCCAAAGTACTAGAAGGAATAACAAAATCAGAGCAGAAATAAATGAAGTAGACTAAATAGGAAAGATCAATAAATGTACAAGCTGATTCTTTGAAAAATAAAACTGACAAGCCTTTAGCTAGAAAAAAAGTGGACACAAAATCAGAAATTAAACAGCAGATATCATTGGTACCACAGAAATACAAAGGATTTGAGAGACTACTATGAAAACTTACATTCTAATAAATTGGGTAACCTAGAAGAAATGGATAAATTTCTAGGAACATATAATCTTTCAAGACTGAATCAGGAAAAAACAGAAAATCTGAATAGACCAGTTACTTGTAACAAAATTAAATCAGCAATCAAAAAACTCCCAACGAACAAAATTCCAGAACCAGATGGCTTCACAGGTGAATTCTACCAAACATTTAAATGTGTTAATACCTATCCTTTTCAAACTCTTCTAAAAAACTAGAAAAGGAGGGAACACTTCCAAACACATTTAATGAGGCCAGTTTTACCCTGATACCAAGAAAAGGACACAACAACAACAACAAAATCACAGGCCAATATCCCTGATGAACATACATGCAAAACTCCTCAACAAAATATTAGCAAACCAAATTCAATAACATTAAGAGGCTCATATACCAAAACCAAGTGGGATTTACTCCAGGGATGCACAGATGGTTCAACATCTGAAAGCCCATCAGTGTGAAACACACACAATGTTAACAAAACAAAGGATAAAAATCATATGATCATCTCAATGTAGAAAAAGCATTTGACAAAATTCAACATCCATTTATGATAAAAACTATCAATAAAGTGGGTACAGGCACTCAGGAACTCCACACACCTGGCCCTGGAGATCTGCTCTGGGAATAAAAGCCCACATTGTATTGGGTTCTGGTGATTAGTGGGGCTGGGCATCAAGGACACTTGGAACACTCTGGAAGGCTGAAACTCCAGCTCCCTGTGGAGGAAAAGCACACCACGTTGGTCTCACTGAGAACCAACACAGAGGCGGCAGCTTTTAAGATTTGCGAGCAGCAGGAAGGGTGTCAAATAGGCAAGGGTTGGATGGAGCTATCTTCACAGGAGAAAGGGCAGGAGGATGATACCTCTGCAGCCCTCCTTTAGCCCAACAGGTTGGGCAATTTCAGGAGCCCCAGATGCTCCAACCCCCTTGCTGGTGGCTCAGCCCCAAGGCACTACCCTATGCACCTCTGGCACATGAGCCCACGTGGCACAGCAGCATCAGACTTTGCTGACTGGCAGGCAGAGGGAGGCTTTCCCACCTTTCTTGGGCCAGTCTCAGCCCAACTGGGCACCTACAGAAGCCAGCTCCAAGCACTCCTTCCTCCCCGTGGGCAGCCAAACCTGGTGCTGCACACCTTGCCAATGGCAGGAGGTGCCCATATGACTTGGTGCAGCACAACTCTCCACCTCCACATGCCTGCAAACCCTCCCACTGCACAACCACCCCACCCACAATGATTCCAGCAGAAGCCACTGCTCTGATTAGAGGGTCAGCTGAGGCACACTGCCTGTCACAGCAGACCGATAAACCACTGCAAGCAGAGAGAAAAAAAAGGTGGCCTTGCCCATTGCCCATAAACAGCAACTGGGACTCCAGAGCAAAGGAAAACCAGGACAGTAAGGGGTCTTGAACTTCTGGGTACCACAGAATGCTGCCTTCGTAAAGCCATTACTCTCTAAACCAAGAAGCATAGCACATCCACCTAAAACAAAGGAAGAAACAGAGAAACCCGGACAAAATGAGGAAGGAGAGGAATATGTCCCAAACAAAACTACAGGATAAAACACCAGACAGGGCTAAATGAACAGAGCTGACCAATTTCTTCTTGATAAAGATTCCAAAGTAAATGTCATAAATATGCTCAGTGATATGCAGAAAAGTATTGATGATCTCAGGGAGGACCTTCAACAAAGAGTAACTGAAATGAAATATACGATGGGGGGAATAACAGACTGCTGCAAGTAGAGGGGACAATCAATGAAATGGAATTTAGAACAGGAACACAAAAAAACAAAAAAATTTCAAGGAATGAAAGAATGATAAGACAGCTCTGTGATGAATTCAAATGAAACAAAATTTGCATGATAGGGGTACCACAGGAACAAGAGAGACGAAGGGATAGAAAGTCTGAGGAAATAATTCTTGAAAACTTCCCTAACATAGGGATAGAAATAGACACTCAGGTCATGGAAGCTCAGAGAACCCCTAACAAAAGGAACCATGGGAAGACAACACCAAGACATATAATAATTAAAATGAGAGATTAAGAATAATGAGAGAGTACTGAAAGCAGCCAGAAAATAAAAAAAGATTACTTATAAGGGAAATCCCATTAGGCTATCAGCAGACTCTTTTTTTTTTCTTGGTATTATTAATGTACAATTACATGAGCAACATTATGGTTACTACACTCGCCCTATTATCAACTCCCCACCACATACGCAATTACAGTCATTGTCCATCAGCGTAGTAAGATCCTATAGAATCACTACTTGTCTTCTCTGTGCTATACTGTCTTCCCTGTATCCCACCCCCCCACCCTGCTACATTATGTGTGCTAATTGTAATCCCCCTTTTCCCCCTTATCCCTCCAATCCCACCCATCTTCCCCAGTCCCTTTCCCTTTGGTAACTGTTAGTCCATTCTTCGGTTCTGTGAGTCTGCTGTTGTTTTGTTCCTTCAGTTTTTTCTTTGCTCTTATACTCCACAGATGAGTGAAATCATTTGACACTTGTCTTTCTCCACCTGGCTTATGTCACTGAGCATAATACCCTCTAGCTCCATCCATGTTGTTGCAAATAGTAGGATTTGTTTTATTCTTATGGCTGAATAATATTCCATTGTGTATATGTACCACATCTTCTTTATCCATTCATCTACTGATGGACACTTAGGTTGCTTCCATTTCTTGGCTATTGTAAACAGCGCTCTGATAAACATAAGAGTGCGTATGTCTTTTTGAAAATGGGCTCCTGCATTCTTAGGGTAAATCCTAGGGGTGGAATTCCTGGGTCAAATGGTATTTCTATTTTGAGTTTTTTGAGGAACCTCCATACTGCTTTCTACAATGGTTGAACTAATTTAAATTCCCAACAGCAGTGTAGGAGGGTTCCCCTTTCTTCACATCCTCACCAACATTTGTTGTTTGTCTTTTGGATGTTGGCCATCCTAACTGGTGTGAGGTGATATCTCATTGTGGTTTTAATTTGCATTTCTCTGATGATTAGCGATGTGGAACATCTTTTCACATGCCTGTTTGCCATCTGAATTTCTTCTTTGGAGAAATGTCTGTTCAGCTCCTCTGCCCATTTTTTAATTGGCTTATTTGCTTTTTGTTTGTTGAGTTGCATCAGCTCTTTATATAATTTGGATATCAACCCCTTATCGGATATGTCATTTATGAATACATACTCCCAAACCATAGGATGTCTTTTTGTTCTATTGATGATGTGCTTTGCTGTACAGAAGCTTTTCATTTTGATATAGTCCCACTTGTTCATTTTTGCTTTTGTTTCCCTTGCCCAGGGAGATATGTTCATGAAGAAGTTGCTCATATTTATGTCCAAGAGATTATTGTCTATGTTTTTTTCTAAGAGTTTTATGGTTTCATGACTTACATTCAGGTCTTTGATCCATTTTGAGTTTCCTTTTGTGTATGGGGTTAAACAGTGATCCAGTTTCATCTCTTGCATGTACCTGTCCGGTTTTGCCAACACCAGCTGTTGAAGAGGCTGTCATTTCCCCATTGTAAATCCAAGGCTCCTTTATCATATATTAATTGACCATATATGCTTGGGTTTATATCTGGGCTCTCTAGTTCCACTGGTCTGTGGTTCTGTTCTTGTGCCAGTACCAAATTGTCTTGATTACTGTGGCTTTGTAGTAGAGCTTGAAGTCAGGGAGCGTAATTCCCCCCACTTTATTCTTCCTTCTCAGGATTGCTTTGGCTATTCAGGGTCTTCTGTTGTTCCATATGAATTTTAGAACTATTTGCTGTAGTTCATTGAAGAATGCTGTTGGTATTTTGATAGGGATTGCATTGAATCTTGTAGATTGCTTTAGGCAGGATGGCCATTTTGACAATATTAATTCCTTCTACTCATAAGCACGGGATGTGTTTCCATTTATTTGTATCTTCCTTAGTTTCTCTCATGAGTTTCTTGTAGTTTTAAGAGTATAAGTCTTTCACTTCCTTGGTTAGGATTCTTCCTAGGTATTTTATTCTTTTGGATACAATTGTGAATGGAATTGTTTTCCTGATTTCTCTTTCTGTTAGTTCATCATTAGTGTATAGGAAAGCAACAGATTTCTGTGTGTTAATTTTGTATCCTGCAACTTTGCTGAATTCAGATATTAGTCCTAGTAGATTTGCAGTGGATTCTTTAGGGTTTTTTATGTACAGTATCATGTCATCTGCAAATAGTGACAGTTTGACTTCTTCTTTACCAATCTGGATGCCTTGTATGTCTTTGCTTTGTCTGATTGCCGTGGCTAGGACCTCCAGTACTATGTTGAATAACAGTGGAGAGAGTGGGCACCCCTGTCTTGTTCCCGATCTTAGATGAAAAGCTTTCAGCTTCTTGCTATTAAGTATGATGTTAGCTGTGGGTTTGTCATATATAGCCTTTATGATGTTGCGGTACTTGCCGTCTATACCCATTCTGTTGAGAGTTTTAATCAAAAATGGATGCTGAATTTTGTCAAATGCTTTCTCTGCATCTATGGAGATGATCATGTGGTTTTTGTTGTTCTTTTTGTTGATGTGGTGAATGATGTTGATGGATTTTCGAATGTTGTACCATCCTTGCATCCCTGGGATGAATCCCACCTGATCATGGTGTATGATCCTCTTGATGTATTTTTGAATTCGGTTTGCTAATATTTTGTTGAGTATTTTTGCATCTATGTTCATCACGGATATTTGTCTGTAATTTTCATTATTTGTGGTGTCTTTGCCTGGTTTTGGTATTAGAGTGATGCTGACCTAGTAGAATGAGTTTGGGAGTATTCCCTCCTCTTCTACTTTTTGGAAAACTTTAAGGAGCATGGGTATTAGGTCTTCACTAAATGTTTAATAAAATTCAGCAGTGAAACCATCTTGTTCAGGAGCTTTGTTCTTAGGTAGTTTTTTTTATTACCATTTCAATTTCCTTGCTGGTAGTTGGTCTATTCAGATTTTCTGTTTCCTCCTGGGTCAGCCTTGGAAGGTTGTATTTTTCTATAAAGTTGTCCATTTCTTCTAGGTTATCCAGTTTGTGAGCATATAATTTTTCATAGTATTCTCTCATAATTCTTTGTATTTCTGTGGTGTCTGTAGTGATTTTTCCTTTTCATTTCTGATTATGTGCTAGACTCTCTTTTCTTGATAAGTCTGGCTTGGGTTTATCTATTTTGTTTATTTTCTCGAAGAACGAGCTTCTGCTTTCCTTAATTCTTTCTATTGTTTTATTCTTCTCGATTTTATTTATTTCTGATTTAATCTTTATTATGTCCCTCCTTCTACTGACTTCGGGCCTCATTTTGTTCTTCCTTTTCTAGTTTCATTAATTGTGAGTTTAGACTCTTCACTTGGAATTGTTCTTCTTTCCTGAGGTAGGCCTGTATTGCAATATATTTCCCTCTTAGCATGGCCTTCACTGCATCCCACTGATTTTGTGATGTTGAATTATTGTCATTTGTCTCCATATATTGCTTGATCTCTGTTTTTATTTGGTCATTGATCCACTGATTATTTAGGAGCATGTTACTAAGCCTCCATGTGTTTGTGGGCTTTTTCATTTTCTTTGAGTAATTTATTTCTTGTTTCATACCTTTGTGTTCTGAAAAGCTGGTTGGTACCAGTAAATTCAAAATTTCAATCTTTTTGAATTTACTGAGGCTCTTTTTGTGGCCTAGTATATGATCTATTCTTGAAAATGTTCCATGTGCACTTGAGAAGAATGTGTATCCTTTTGCTTTTGGATGAAGTGTTCTGTAGATGTCTGGTAGGTCCACGTTTTAATACATTGTTCAGTGCCTCTGTCTCTCTATTTTCTGTCTGGTTGATCTGTCCTTTGGAGTGAGTAGTGTATTGACATCTCCCAAAATGAATGCACTGCATTCTATTTCACACTTCAATTCTGTTAGTATTTGTTTCACATATGTAGGTGATCCTGTGTTGGGTGCATAGATGTTTATAATAGTTATATCCCCTTGTTGGACTAACACCTTTACATTATGTAATGTTCTTCTTTGTCTCTTGTTACTTTCTTTGTTTTGAAGTCTATTTGGAGTCTGATACAGGTACTGCAACTCCTGCTTATTTCTCCCTATTAGTTGCATGAAATACCTTTTTCCATTCCTTCACTTTCAGTCTGTGTATGTCTTTGGGTTTGAAGTGAGTCTCTTGTAGGCAGGATATAGATGGGTCTTGTTTTTTTATCCATTCAGTGACTCTATGTCTTTTGATTGGTGCATTCAGACCATTTACATTTAGGGTGATTATCAATAAGTATGTACTTATTGCCATTGCAGGTTTTAGGTTTGTTGATACCAAAGGTTCAAGGGTTAGTACCTTACTATCTAACAGCCTAATTTAACTCTCTTCATATGCTATTACAAACACAACCTAAAGGTTCTTCTTTTTTCCCTCCTTTCTCTTCCTCCTCCATTCTTTGTATGTTATGAATCATATTCTGTACTCTTTGTCTATCCCTTGGATGACATCTATTTAGCCTCAGGAATATTTCCTGATATATAGGAGTTCCTGATAATATAGGACTCCCTCCAAAATGCACTGTAGAGGTGGTTTGTGGGAGGTAAATTCTCTCAGCTTTTGCTTATCTGAAAATTGTTTAAACCCTCCTTCAAATTTAAATGATAACCTTGACAGGTAGAGTATTCTTGGTTCAAGGCCTTTCTGCTTCATTGCATTAAATATATCATGCCACTCCCTTCTGGCCTGTAAGGTTTCTGTTGAGAAATCTGATGATAGCCTGATGGTTTTTCCTTTGTATGTGATCTTTTTTCTCTTTCTGGCTTCTTTTAAAAGTTTATCTTTATCCTTGATCTTTGCCATTTTAATTATTATATTTCTTGATGCTGTCTTCCTTGGGTCCCTTGTGTTGGGAGATCTGTGCACCTCCATGGCTTGAGAGACTATCTCCTTCCCCAGATTGGGCAAGTTTTCAGCAGTTATCTCTTCAGTGACACTTTCTATCCCTTTTTCTCTCTCTTCTTCTTCTGGTATCCCTATTATGTGAATATTGTTCCGTTTGGATTGGTCACACAGTTCTCTCAATATTCTTTCATTCTTAGAGATTCTTTTTCTCTCTGTGCCTCAGCTTCTTTGTATTCCTTTTCTCTAATTTCTATTCCATTTACCGTCTCTTCTACTACATGTAATCTGCTTTTAAATCCCTCTACTGTATGTTTCATTTCAGATATGAAATTTCTTAATGATTGAATCTCCGTCTTAAATTAATTCCTGAGTTCTTGAATATTTTTCTGTACCTCCATAAGCATGTTTATGATTTTTAATTTCAACTCTTTCAGGAAGATTGGTGAATTCAGTTTCATTTGGCCCTTTTTCTGGGGTTTGTGAGGTTTTGTCCTGAACCATGTTCTTTTGACGTTTCATATTTCTGTGTGGTGCCCTCTAGTGCCCAGAAGCTCCGGTGTCTGGAGTTCCCTATCCCCTAGAGTGGTGTTGGGGGTCATAGGGCAGCGGAGATGGTGCCTGGGGGAGGAAAGAGCTGTTTCCTGATTCCCACCTGCCCTGCCTATCTCCCATATCAGAGCCAGTGGGCCGAGCACACAGGTGTAAGCCTCTGTGCTTTGTGTCTCTAGCTGTCGTAGGCGGGGCCTCCCTCTGACTGCTTGATGCCAGCTCAATGACTGCCAGTTTATGAGGCCGGGAGGAAGGCTTGGCAGGCTGCTATCAGCAGAGTTCTCACAGAAACTTTACAGGCCAGAAGAGAGTGGCATGAAATATTTAATGTATGGACACAGAACAGTCCTCTACCCAGCAAGATTATCATTCAAATTTAAAGGAGAGATTAAACATTTTCCAGATAAACGAAGGCTCAATGAATTTATATGCACTAAACCAGCATTATAGGATATGTTAAGGGACTGCTGTAAATGAAAATGCTTCTAAGGCTAAATAAATTTCACTAGTGAAAATAAACCCAGAGTAAAGGTAGTAGACCAATTACTTAATAAGCAAGCACAAAATTAAAGCCAAAGTGATACAGCCAACTATACACTAAATCCATCAAGGCATACACAGAAAGTGCACATTATGACATCTAATACATAAAACATGGAGGAGGAAGGAGAAGAAGAAAACAAAGTACTTTTAGATTGTGTTTGAGAAAGAGCAATCAACAACTTAAGACAGATTGTTTATACAGTCATATGGCTATTCTTGAACTTTATGGTAACCACAAACCTAAAGCCTATAATAGATACAAAAATTAAAAAAACAGAAATCCAGTCAACCCTAAAGGAAACCATCAAATAACAAGAGTATAAGAGAGGAAGAAAAGAACAGAGAGGAGTCATAGAAACAACCAGAGAACAATAAAATGGCAATAAGTACATACTATCAATAATTACCTTAAATGTAAATGGACTGAGTGTACTAATCAAAAGACACAGAGCGGCATAATGGATAAAGAAACAAGACCCATCTATATGCTGCTGATAAGAGACTCAATTCAGATCCAAAGCCATACACAGACTAAAAGTGAAGGGATGAAAAAAGATATTTCATGCAAATAATAGGGAGGGAAAAGCAGGAGTAGCAGTACTTAGACAAAATAGATTCCAAAAGAAAGTAACAAGAGACAAGGACATTACATAATGATAAAGGGGTCAGTCCAACAAGAGGATATGACCATTTAAATATCAACAAACACAGGAGCACCTAAACATGTAAAGCAAATACTAACAGAATGAAAGGGGGAAAGGGAATGGAACTCATTCATTTTAGGAGACTTTAACATACCACTCACATGAACATATCAACCAGACAGGGAACAGAGGCTCTGAACAATACATTAGATCAGAGAGACTTAACAGGTACTACAGAACATTCCATCCAAAAGTAGCAGGATACACATTTTTCTCAAGTGTACATGGAATGTTCTCCAGAACAGATCACATACTAGGTCATAAAAGAGCCTCAATAAATTAAAAAAGATTGAAACTGTATCAAGCAACTTCTCAGACCACAATGGTATGAAACTAGAAATTACACAAAACAAAAACACGTACAAATATATGGAGGCTAAAACAACATGCTTCTAATCAATGGATCAATGACCAAATTAAAACAAATCAAGCAAAACATGGAGAGAAACGAAAACAAAAATACAACAGTCCAGAATTTTTTGGGCGCTGCAAAAGTCATTCTAAGAGGGAAGTACATGGCAATACAAGCCTACCTCAGAAACAAGAACAATCCCAAATAAACAGTCTAAATTGAAAATTAAGTCACCAGTAAAAGAAGAACAAATGAAACCCAAAGTGAGAAGGAGGGACATAATAAAGATCAGAGGAGAAATAAATACAATAGACAAGACTAAAACAATAGAAAGAATCAATGAAAGCAGGAGCTGGTTCTTCGAGAAAATAAACAAAACAGATAAACCCCTAGCCAGACTTATCAAGAAAAAAAGAGAGTCCACAAATAAAATCAGAAATTAAAAAGGAATAGTAACAATGAATACCACAGAAATACAAAGAAATTTTAGAGAATTCTATGAAAAATGATATGCCAATAAGTTGGACAACCTAGGAGAAATGGACAAATTCCTAAAAAAATATGCCCTTATGAGAAGACCCAGGAAAACAGAAAATCTGAACAGACCAATTACCAGCAATGAAATTCAATTGGTAATCAAAAAGTTCCCAACAAACAAAACCCCAGGACCAAATGGCTTTACAGCTTAATCCTACCAAAAATTTAAAGAGCTAATACCCATCCTTCTTAAAGTATTCCAAAAAGTAGAAGAGGAGGGAATATTTCCAAACTCATTCTATGAGACCAGCATCACTCTAATACCAAAGCTAGACAAAAACACCACAAAAATATTATAGACCAGTAACCCTGGTGAACACAGATGCAAAAATCCTCAACAAAATATTAGCAAACTGAATTAAAAAATAAACCAAAAGGATCATCCATCATGACCCATTCCGGGGATGCAAGGATGGTACAATTTTTAAAAATCAATTATCATACACCACATTAATAAAAAGAAAGATAAAAACCACATGGTCATCTCAATAGATGCTGAAAAATTATTTGACAAAATTCAACATCCATTCATGATAAAAACTCTGAGCGAAGTGGGTATCAGGGGGTACATACCTCAACATAATAAATGCCATATCTGAGAAACCCACAGATAACATCACACTTAATGGTGAAAAGCTAAAAGCTTTTCCTCTAAGATCAGGAACAAGACAAGGATGTCCACTCTCACAACTTTTATTCAGAAAAAAAGGTACTAGAGGTCCAACCCACAGCAATCAAACAAGATAAAGAAATAAAAGGCATCCAAATTGGCAAGGAAGAAGTTAAACTGTCACTATTTGCAGATGACATGATTGCAGGGTACAAAATTAATACACAGAAATCTGTTGCATTCTATGTATTAACAACAAACTAGCAGAAAGAGAAATCAGGAAAACAGTTCCATTTACAACTTCATCAAAAAGAAAAAAATACCTAGGAATAATCCTAACCAAGGAGGTGAAAGACCTGTATTCTGAAAATTGTAAGACGCTCATGAGAAAAAGTAAAGACACAAGTAAATGAAATCTATCCCATGCTCATGGATAGGAAGAATTAATATTGTCAAAATGGCAATACCATCATGCCTAAAGCAATTTGCAGATTCAGTGCAATCCCTATTAAAATATCAACAGCATTTTCAATGAGCTAGAATAAATTATAAAACTCACATGGAACAACAAAAGACCCCGAATAGCAAAAGCAATCCTAAGAAAGAAGAACAAACCTGGGGATATTACGCTCCCTGACTTCAAGCTATTCTACAAAGCTATGGTAATTAAAACAGTATGGTACTGGCACAAGAACAGACACATAGAACAAGGGAACAGAATTGACAGCCCAGATATAAACCCATGTATACATATTCAATTAATATTTGGGAAAGGAGCCGTGAATATACAATGGAGAAAAGATAGCCTCTTCAATAACTGGTCTTGGGAAAACTGGACAGCCACAGGCAGGAGAATGAAACTGGATTACTGTCTAACTGCATATACAAAAGTAAACTTGAAATGGATCAAAGACCTAAATGTAAGATGTGAAACCATAAAACTCTCAGAGAAAACATAAGCAATGATCACTTGAACATAAGTATGAGCAGCTTTTTCCTGGACACATCTCCTCAGGCAAGAGAAACAAAATAAAAAATGAACAAGTGGGACTACATCAAATTAAAAAGCTTCTATACAGCAAAGGACACCATCAGCAGAACAAAAAGGCAACCTACAGTATGGGAGAATATATTCATAAATGACTCATCTGATAAGGGTTTAACATACAAATTGTATAAAGAGCTCATACATGTCAACACCAAAAAACTGCAAATAATCTCATTAAAAAACAGGTGGAGGACCTGAACAGACACTTCTCCAAAGAAGAAATACAAATGGCCAACAGGCACATGAAAAGATGCTCCACATCACTAATCACCAGGTAAATGCGAATCAAAACCACAAAGAGATATCACCTCACACCAGTCAGCATGGCCACCATCCAAAAAGACAAGAAATAACAAGTGTTGGTGAGGATGTGGAGAAATGGGAATCCTCCTACACTGTTGGTGATATACTGACAGTGTAAATGTAAATTGGTATAACTACTGTGGAAAGCAGTGAGGGTCCTCAAGACAGTAGAAATAGAAATACCATTCAACCCAGTAATTCCACTTCTAGAAATTTACCTCAAGAAATCAAAATTCCTGATTCAATATATGCACCCCTATGTTTTCATCACATTATTTTCAATATTAAAGATACAGAAGTAACCTAAGTGCCCATCAATAGATGAATGGATAAAGAAGATATGGTACATACATAGAGTGGAATGTTATTCAGCCATTAAAAAAATCCTGCCATTTATGACAACATGGATGGATCTAGAGGGCATTATGCTCAGTGAAATAAACCAGGTGGAAAAGACATATACTATATGATTTCACTTACTGTGGAATATAAAAACAAGGCAAAACAGAATGAACACAACAGCAGTAGATTCATAGACACTGAGAAGTCACTAGTGGTTACCATCAGGGAGAGTTGGGATGGGTAAATGGGGAAGGTTAGGGGCATCCAAGGGGCACAGAAATTCTCGATCATAAGTTGGCATGGGGATAGTAGTACAGCATGGAAAATATAGTCAATGATTCTGTAATACTTTCTATTGCTGACTGAATATAACCATACTAATGGGGGTAAGGATCTAATAATATGGGTAACTGCTGAACCACTGTATTGTATATTTAAAACCAATATGAGATTGTATATCAGTGATACATCAATTTTTAAAAAGTTAAAAAAAAAAGAAGGAAAGAGGACAATCCCATTTACAACAGTACCAAAGAGAAAAAAATACCCCGGTATAAATTTAACCAAGGTGGTGAAAGATCTGTATATTTAAAGCTATAAGACATTATGAAAGAAACTCAAGAAGACACAGATAAATGGGGAGAATACCATGCTTATGGATTGGAAGAATTAATATTGTTAAAATATCCATTATTACCCAAAGCAATCTACAGACTCAGTGCAATCCCTATCAAAATTCTAATGACACTTTTCACAGAAGTAGAACAAATAATTGTATAATTTGTATGGAACCATGAAAGATCCAAGGCAACCTTGAGAAAGAAGATCAAAGTGGAGGCATCACACTTCCTGATTTCAAACTGTATTACAAAGCTGCAGAAATCAAATATTGGCATAAAAAATAGACACAAAGATCAATGGAACAGAAGAGCCCAGAAATAAACCCACACATATATGGTCAATTCATTTACAACAATGGTCAATTAATTCATGACAATTTATATAATGGGGAAAGGAGTCTCTTCAGTAAATAATGTTGGAAAAAATGGACAGCCACATGCAAAAGAATGAAACTGGACCACATTCTTACACCACACACAAAAATTAACTCAAAGTGGATTCAAGACTTGATCATCAGATCTAAAACCATAGAAATCCTAAAAGAAAACATGAGCAGTAAATTCTTTGACATTGGTGTTGGAAATGATTTTTTGGATTTGACACCAAAAGCAAAAACAAACACAAACAAGTAGGACTCCATCAAACTAAAAAACTTTGGCACAGCACAGGAAACCATCAACAAATCAAAAAGGCAACCTAATGAATGGCAGCAAATATTTGCAAATCAGATTATCTGGATAAGGGGTTAATGCCAAAATATGTAACGAACTCATACAACTCAATAGCAAAAAAAAAAAAAAAAAAAAGATAAAAAAATAGGCAGAGGATCTGAATAGTTTCCAAAGACATCATAAAGGTGGTCAACAGGTACAACAAAAGGTGCTCAACATCACTAATCATCAATTTGCATCATTTAACACCTGTTACAATCCAGTATCAAAAAGAAATAGTATCAGTGAAGATATGGAGAAAAAGGAACCCTATCTGTTGGTGGAAATGTAAACTGGTACAGCGACTACAGAAAACCATAAGGAGGTTCCTCAAAAAACTAAAAATAGAAGTAAAATGATCCAACATTTCCATTTCTGGGTATTTATCTGAAGAAAATGAAAACACTGATTTGAAAAGATATTACACATCCCACACCCATGTTCTCTGCAGCATTACTTAAAATAGCCAAGACATGGAAACAACCTAAATGTCCACTGCTGGATGAATGAATAAAGAAAATATTGTATATACATACACACACACACACACAATAGAGTAGTATTTGGCCATACACATACATACATACACATGCCAAAACAGTATTATTTGGACATAAAAAGGAAAGAAATCTTGCCATTTGCAACAATATGGATTGTGATGTTATTATGCTAAATGAAATAAATAAGACAGAAAAAGATAATTATCATATGAACTCACTTATATGTGAAAAAAAAAACCAACCAACAAACAAATGATACCAAGCTCGTGGATTTACAGAACAGATTGGTGGTTGCCTGATGCATGGGTATGGGGGGTGGGTGAAATGGATGAAGGGCGTCAAAGGTACAAATTTCCACTTGTAAAATGAAAAAATCATGGGAATATAATGTACAGAATGGTGACTACAGTTAATACAGTATTACATATTTGAAAGTAGAGGAGGGTGGATCTTGAAAATTCTCATTACAAAAAAGTTTTGTGACTGTATGGTGATTAACTAGACTTACTGTGTTCACCGTTTTGCAATATATATAAATATCAAATCATTATGTGTGTACCTGAAACTAATAAAATGTTTTGCCACTTATACCTCAATAAAAACAGATTAAAAAAAAATATAACCTAGAAGAACCTAGAAGGTCTCTTATGTGTACATGTCGAAGTTTGTATACTAAGATACCTCTGCCTTACTTCACAGGCATAAGAGGGAAGAAGCCACTATTTTCCACACAACTCCAAAAAACCTAACTATTCAGTATTCTAGCCCTTACCTGGTCAGAAGAAACAACTAAAAAGGGGTTGAGGTGCTCCTGCGACCAGGCACTGTTCGGAGTGAGAAGGGGCAGCTGAAAGAGTGACAGCCAGGATAGAGTCAAAGGAAGTAGGAAGCAAACTCCAAAGCATGTAGTCTGAGGCATTTCTCAGGCAAACAGCGTCTTTGACACTTCCAGGGTTGGTGAATAACATAGGACAAGCAATCCTCTGTAATAGTGAAGCACTGAAATCTGCTATGAGCCAAAACTGTTCTAGATGCTTCTTTCAATAGTTTATACCTTCTGTTTTAAAAGTAAGAAAATGGATAAAACACTGTAGATTTTCAATAAAAATGATTTAAATATATAAATCTCATTTCTTGACTTTTTGCTTCTTAAAGATTTGAATTTTTTGTTCCCATGGAAGAAGTAAAGAAGAGGTCACTAGATGTTGCGGTGAAAAACAGTAGGCCACTTGGCTCACACAGAAGAAAGGAGCTAGGAAAAGTAAGTACACGAGGGACTCTTGGTACTCTGTCCCTCCTGGTACTTTAACTAGAGTTCACTGGTAGAACAAATCCTTGCAGAAATTCTTTTTTTTTTTTACACTTCAAATATATACAATTTTTATTTGTCTAAAATGTTTTTTTAAGGTATCATTGATATACACTCTTATGAAGGTTTCACAAGAAAAACAATGTGGTTATTACACTGACCCTTATTATCGAGTCCCCCCCATATCCCATTGCAGTCACTGTCCATCAGTGTAGTAAGATGCCACAGAGTCCTTATTTGTCTTCTCTGAGCTACACTGTCTTCCCCGTGACCCCCCACATACCATGTCTTGCAGAAATTCTTACAGGATCATCTGTCTGTTACCAGAACTGAGTTCAAGGAGGTCATTAGGACATTTTTGTTTTATGCCTATGTCTTTTTTTTAATATTCTTAAAACTAAAGAACATAGATGTATAAGTTAACAAGATAAACCCTATTTTAACAAACTCGAAAATCTATCCAAGTTCATCATTGCACAAATACCTTAACATCTTCTATGGTATTAACTATTGTTTTGATAAATACAGTAAATCTAAAGCCTGGATCTCATCATGTCAAGATTTTTGTGGTGACAGGATTTTACTTAAAGCAGAAGTAGAGGAAATATAATCCTCAGGAGTATGACAAGGAGAGAAAAAAAAGAATGACATTTGTACAATACTTTGTAGTTGATGTATTTTAATAAACACCTTCTTATACTTTTTAAAAGCCCCCTTCTATGAAGTAGGTGATATAATTTTTACAGTTGAGACAACTATGTTGTCTTAAAATTATGCATCAGTTAATGAGAAAGGTAAAGCTGTTCTCTCTCTATAACATTCATAACTAAATTATTGTGATTTAACTCCAAAGAGCAATTCACAAGACTGATTTCAGTGTCTGTTCTGTCCTTCTGGAGAGGTTCCATGCTGCAAGCCAAAGGACAAACATCCCTGCTCCAAACTCTAAAACCCAAAGAGGACCTTTTTATGATCAATTCTGTTCAGTAGGTTTCCATTTAATGCAGCTGCTTGGAAATGAACTGATTGTTTGTGATTGTTTAGGTACTGATTGACTTATCAAAAGAAGATCTGATTAAGGGTTTCTCACAATGGTAAGTGACTCCTTTAATTTTATCACATTAATCTGCCACTCAAGACACTGCCCCAGTATCTCCATATTCTCTCTCCAAAGTTGTTCTTCCCTTTGCAGTACATTTCAGCTCCTTTGGTTACAAGGAGGGAAACAGATTATCATCTTTACTTAAGACCTTACTGCCTGGAGGTCTCATCTAGAGGACCTCTGTAGGTTCTACCCTTGATCCTGATTAGCCATCTTGAGATGGATTCCCCTGGTCCCACAGAGGCCCAGGCAGCCAGCCTAGACCACTTGTCCTGATACTGGCACAACACACATTCACTACTAACACAAGTCCAAACCCAACTGTCTTTACAGGTATGAGCTGACTCCAGATGGACAGCCCAAAAACTGATGATGAGCACCATTATCACCTGTATATTAAAATGTGTATATATGTATATTCTGTAATTTAAATCATAATAGCCATTTGAAGATAAATACATTTTTGTGTGAAATTTAACTGTATGACTGGATAATATTAGAAAGAGGTAAACATGTAAAAGCAAAACTACTTTCTCTTGGTTGGATAATTGTTCAAATCCAAAAATAAATGGGGTATTCATGCCTAATAAATTACCAGAACCTCAGTGGTGATTTTTTACTTTGGCAGGTAATTACAGACCATCTGACTTAAGACTTGCCTGAATGTGTGCTCAAATCCTACTCACCCTTAAAGGCCTATCTCAAACCCAGCTCCTCCATTAAGCTAGTCAACACTGAAATGGCCTCTCCACACCCAACTACAACATATACTGTCAATACTGTGCATTTTTCATTTTAATGATTCCCTACCTTGTCATATTTAATTTTTTTAAAAAAGTTAATTAGGTATCTACTAAGGTCACATGTTAATCAACTACTTGTATTGTGTTTGGTATTTAATGTTTCTGTTTACTCTTAAATTGAACTATAAACTACTTGAATTTTCACTCCCATCATCCAAGACTATGCTAAGTACATGGCAGATGTGTAATAAAATTAGTTTCTGCTGAAATTTCTATTTTGAATAAACAAATTCTCCTAACAAAATGGAGCAACTGATGCGTGTCCTGTCTACCTTACAATGGCATCATGATGTTCACATTATGTCTATCGTAAATAGACAGGTACCTTAAAAATGGTAAAGTACCAGAGACGTATAAGGAAATGCATCATATGACCCATCCTGAATATTAGCAACCCTAAAACAACTGATCATTACAGCCAACAAGATCATTGAAAACCTGTCTTTTTCCCTTCCAAACATATAGAAAACCTACTTAAAGCATGAATTTATTTTAAACATGGTTGATTAAAAAGTTACACAGGTACAAGTTCTAGTGATGGCCCAAAGAGGAACTCAATAGAAGTATATGGGGGTTGGAGTTTAAACGTTGAAGGGGACCAGGATTTTAGCATACGCCAGACAGGAGGCAAGGCTACTATGTGAAGGACAAAGAGCCTGAAAAACTTTGTGTCATCAGAAAACACTGTGGTTGCCAACCAAAGGTGGCAACAATCATCTAATGTGCCCTACAGGAGCACAAGTTATGAAGTTACACGCAATTGGCTTGGTGTGGAAACCCCCAAACCAAGGAACTAATGTGGAAATTGATTTAGAACCTGGAACCATAGGAAGCCTGAAAGAAGCAATCACAAAACTGTCCACTAGGGGCCATTAAAGGGAAGCTCACAGGCAAAGATTATAGAACAAAAACAATTAAAAATAATATTAAACACATGGGAATACCAAACTGCAAAAAGGCCACTAGATGTATTTCAATAAGAAGGAAAATGTAATATTAAGGCAGAAGTGGCACACGGGAAACAATGAGCAAAGAAATATATAAAATATGTTAGTAAAACTAAGTCTTGATTGTGCAAAAAATATAAACAAGCAGCCAAAATTTCTGTAGGAACTGAGTTCAAAAATACAGTGATATTAACATACTATTACTGACATTTAAGTAGGGACATGAGACTGGTTCAGAGGAAAGGAAAGTTAACTGTTCAAGTCCTTATTTAGGACATTAAAGACAGTTTTATATTTTTTAAATAAATTATAAATAAGTATGTGTCCGTTACTAGTTTACCACCTCTTAGCTCCAAATCAACCCCCCTTTGCCCTGCTTTGATACTGGAGATACCACAGGACCAGAAACTCAGCATCTTTTTGGGGGAGCAGGCGTGATGTTAGGCTTTGCCAATAGAGGGCGCTGGAAAGACACTACAAGGCCAGAGCGAGAAGGAATTTTTCTTTCTTCTACTGATGCACTATTTTCCGTGGCAGCTAGCTATGTTGTCCTGTGGGGGCTATTCTCAGTCACCTAAGCACCGCTTACAGTTAACCCCTGGCTCACATACTTGGTCTCTGCCACCAAAAGCCTTCATGTTTCAGCACCAGCCAGCACCCTCTAGCAAGTTTCTTTGCCCAAGTGGGTTGCCTGTTCCTATGGCAGCCAAACCTCTCCTCAAAGGTTTAAATCTCAGCCTGGTGGAAAGCACTCATCTAAACTCCTAAATTCCTTTCTTGCTCACTGCTCTTTATCTCTGGAGGTAGTTATCTGCTTCTGAAGTTGCTATCTGCACCCCTTAGAATCCTCTTTTATCCCCTTTAAGCAGTTACCTTTTTACTAGTCAGCAATTCTTCTTTTAAATTTTTCCTATTTGGCTACCTGTGCAATATGATTTCTGTCTCCTGGCTAGATCCTAAGCATATGGTAAAAATATTAAGGTATTCTTTTATATTGGTTAACAATAGAAAATCAACAGAGCTGAAACCTAAAACTGCCAAATCAGTAGAGAAAAGGTAATAAAGAAAAATCAACCACCATTCCCCACAAATAAAAAAAGCACAGTAAAATATAAGTAGAAAATACAAAAAAAAAAAAAGATGGTCAGATGTATTTTTAAAAGATGTATGTATCTTTTGAATACAGTAAAATATTTCCTTTTGAAATTGGAACAAGAAAGGGCTACTTCCTATCACCACTTCTGGTCAACTCTATTTTGCAGCCTTTGTAATAAGGCAAGAAAAATTGAGTATATCTGATCAACACTGTTATTACATGCAGATGATATGATAATGAGCATAAAATGCAAAATAATCTAAAGATAAATTGCTAGAGTTAATCAGAAAGTTTTTAGCTAAACTGATGAATACAAAATAAACATTAAAAAATCAATTGAAATTCTCTGTTTCCACAACAGAAAATGAAACTTCAAAAAGATAACATACATCTATAAAAGATCAAACACTATGAATATATCTAACAACAATCCATATGGTAAGATTATAAAATTTTATCAAGAAATGTTAAAGTAAGCCTAACCAAATGGAAAGCTATGACAAGTTTGGGGCTGGAAGACCCAACATTGCAGATGCCAATCTCTCCCACTGATCCTATATTTAATGAAAACCCAATAAAAATCCCAATAGGTAGTGTGTGTATACCTAACAAGCATATTCAGCGTACATAGGAAAATAAAGGGTGGGAAGCCTTCACCTGGATACCAAGGTTTATTTTAAAGTTACAATAAGGAAGACAATTTGGTACTAGCAGAGGGAGAGACAAGTGGACCAAAAGAACAGAAAGGAAGCCTCATAACAGACCTATTCACAAATAGATATTCAACTTACGATGGAGGTAGCTCTGTAAACAGAGAGGAAAGGACAGATTTTTCAATAAATGGTGCTGAGAAAATTGGGTATCCATGAGGGAAAATACAAAATGGTCCTTTACTCATACCACATTCAAAAAAATCAAATTCCAGGTGTGTTAGACTAAATGTGAAAGGCAAAACTATCTGGTTGTAAGATAACATAGGAGAATAATTAAAAAACTTGTGACTATAGAAAGATTTCATAAGACACAAAGAGCACTAACTATAAAGGAAAAGACCATAGATCTCTACTTTAAAATTAGGTTCTTCAGTTCATAAAAAGAAGGTATAGGAAAATAGAAAGAGGACACAGAATAGAAGACGACATTTGCGGCACACATAACTGTCAAATGGCTCATAACCAGAATATACAAATAATTTACAAATCAATAAGAAAAGACAGTCCAATAGAAACAATTAATACAAATGTAAGTACTTCAAAAAAGAAACACAAATGGCCAACAAAGGAAAAGATGCTTAATTTAATCAAGGAAATAAACATTAAAAGCACAAAACAGCTCTATACACTACAGTGGCAAAAAATAAAAAACCTTACCAAGAATTGGTCAGGATGTGGAAAAGAGGGAACTCTAAACACTGATGGTAGAAATATAAATTGGTAAAACCATTTGGAAAATAGTTTGGCATTTTCTTCTAAACCTGAAGATACACATTCCTCATCAAAGTCACCACACTGTAAAATCCCAGAGGTGCCATTCACATCATTATCTACAGAAATGGTACTACTTCTAATTGTACAGTATACACCATCTGTTGCTGTATACAAAAGTGTTTTCTGCTGGGACACAGCAATTTTACCTCTTGAATATTGATTCAAGAAAAGTGTACAGTAGTAAATGAGGATGCATATACAGGAATGCTCATAGCAGCAGTTCACAATAGCCGAAAATAACAAACAACCCAAATGTCAATCCCCCCAGAAGAACAGACCAATGTTCTGCAGAATATCCACAGAGGAATACTAACTAGACAGTAATGAAAACAAATGACCTGGACCTACACACAACAGCATGAATGAAGGGTATAAACATAATGGTGAATAAAAGAAGAAACATCAAAAAGAATATATATATATATATATATATATATATATATATATATAAAACAACATTTTTAGAAAGTTCAAAAATAGGCAAAACTCAACTATCTTTAGGCATACACAAAAAAGTGGTAGAACTATTTTAAAAAACAAGTGATTAACATAAGTCAGGCTAATGGTTACCTCTTGGGGGAGGAGCACTGATGAGGTTCTGTTTCTTGATTGTTGCATGGGGTTCACTTTGTAATCAATCATTCATTATACTCAAAATCTATGGTTTATACCATTTTAACGTTATATTTTACAATAAAATAGTGAAAAGGAAAAGGAAAAGAAATATCCAGCAACTGTTAATTAAAAAATGACAAAACTGCATTCAAGGTGAAAAGCATGAGTAGGAATAAAAAGATATACTAATCAAGAAAATATTATCAACTATGCATTTATAAGTATGTATAAATAGGCTCAAAATATATAAAACAAAATCTGGCAAACCCACAGTGAAATTTCAGTATCTCCCATGAACAAAAAAATTGATAGAAATGAAGATTTAAACAACATAATAGCCTATATATCAACTAGTGAACAATTAGACTTTTTTTTGAAGCACATGTGGAACACATGTAAAATTCTTCTCATAGAAAGTCAACAAATTCCAAAGACTCAGTACCAAAATGACCATGTTCTCTCACCACAATGCAAAAAAAAAAAAAAAAAAAAGATAAAAAGGCAACCTAAGAAATGCTACATATTCTCAGGCTTAATATTTCTAAACTTATGCTTTAAATCAGGATGGAGTAACAAAACCCACATTTACCCTTCCACTTTGTACCAACCAATATCCAAATCAAAATTAAACTAAAAGTAGACATAATACATAAAACCACAGCTTTTAAGACACTACATATCAGGTATACGTCCAAACAAAGACCTGAACATGAATGTTTACAGCAGTTTTATTTTTAGACAAAAATCGGAAATAACCTGAATTTCCATCAGTAGGTGAATGCATAAACAAATTGTGGTATATTCACACAATGGAATATTACAAAGCAATAAAAAGGAATGAACTGTTAATAAATGCAACAACATGCAAAATCTCAAAATAATTTTGGTGAGTGAAAGAAGTCAGATGAAAAATAGGACAACATTTTATGACTCCATTTATATAAAATCCCATAAAATGCAAAGTAGTGTATAGTGACAGAAAGATCAGTTGCTGTCTGGGCGAGGAAGTGGGTGGGAAGGGGTTACCAAGGGCAAAGACTTTTGGAATCATGGTATATTATTTTGATTGTGGTGATGGTGTCACAGGTGTGTATGTATATCAGAATTTATCAAATTATGTACTTTAATTATGTATTATCTACTATATGTAAATTATACATCAATAGAATACAAAAAAAACCCAAGAGCTAAACAATAATTTTTACTTATATTTTAAATAATTAAAACTCAGTAAGAGTAGATCTGACATAGAGAGGGCCTTTAGTTCTTCCTACTAGTGGCACTGACCCTCTCAGTGGCCCTCCAAAAAACCTCTATGCCTCTGAGGAAGTCTGAAAACCTGTTTTATACTAAGAGTTACAACAGGCTCTTAAACTAGCTGACAAAATTCAGATTAATATGATTTTTTCTTCCTTTCAAATATTGTTAGATTTCCAAACTGTCTCTAACAATTTCTTGGAGTAATCTAATCAACTCAGGGTATTTACATTATTGAATATACAAATACTTTTTCCACACAGCCCTCAAAGACACAAATTGTTCTTTCACAAATTGTGGGCTAGTGTTTAGAAATGAATTTCAGGCCAACAAAACAAAGAATTTTAAATTTAGAAAGAACATGCAGTATTATCTTATCTACTCCCTGAGGTCCCAATTCCAAGGATCTGGATGCTTACTCTCCATCCCACCATGCTACTTCCTGGAATTCCTACATGACAACAAACAAAAATAACTTAAAAATATTCCTAGGCCTGCTACTTATAAAAGGAAAATATGGGGAAGCAGAGGTAATCCAAAGTGGCTTGTACTCAGACATGAGGCAAAACACTGATATTTTAAGAAAATCAGGCTCAATATTAAGAATAGAGAATAAGTAGAAGGCAGCAAGAAAAATACTCTCATGTAAAAAAAATAAAAATATAGTAAAAGTGAACCAGTTGTCCAAAGAAGGCTCAGCCTTGTAAGAGAATATGGCTCATTATTCATGAGTAATACAAATAAGTCACTAATGACACTTACATTTGGAAATCCTTTACAAAAATTTTATTTAGGAGAAGACTTCTGGGAAGATGGTGGCGTGAGCAGGGTGGCAGAACTCTTCTCCCAAAACCATATATATTTGTGAAAATACAACAAATACAACTATTCCTAAAAGAGAGACCAGAAGATACAGTACAACAGCCAGGCTACAGCTACATCTGCGAGAACTCAGTGCCTCACGAAGCGGGTAAGATACAAAGCTGGGACCCAGCGGGACCCGAGCACTCCCCCACCCCAGCGCACCGGCAGGAGGAAAAGAAATCAGAGTGGGGAGGGAGTGGAAGCAAAGGCCCGTCAAATAACTAGCCCTGGTGATCTGCACCGGGAGCACAGACACACATTGCATGGTGTATCAGAGATTAGAGAAACAGAAGGGGAGGATCCAAGATGGGAGACTTCAAGCGGGTGCCCTCAGCCAGCTCCCCAGGACAAAAGAAAAGTGGGTGCTTTTTTTAGTCTTAAAGAGACAAGGGCCCAACAGCAGAAAACAATCATCCCAGTGTACTCAGCACAGCAGGCTGGGAGTCTTGGGGAACTTTGGACCCCCTGGCCGGCAGCCGGGCAAAGCAGCCTCACTGAGGCTTCCCACAGAGATCAGCAGCCTGCCATTCATTCCCCTCCGGCCAGCGCCGCAAAGGGTCCAGCGGATCCTCAACAGCTGCGGAACAGCGGAGGAGCGGCCCTGCCCACAGCAACCTCATAGAATCTACTCCCAGCTGGTGCGCAGCTAAGCGGGAAGGGCCCCAGAACCCAGAACCCAGAACAAGGGCTGGAAGGCACCAAGGGGACCAGAACACACCCAGCAAGACTGCAAACCCCCACAGTGCTATAGGCTAGGCTGAGGCGGCCCCGCACACAGGCAGCCCAGGAGATTATCCCAGAGACGGCCTCCCCGTGTGTGGGAAACTAGCTCAGGCCCTGGAACAGGGCAAGGAGAACAACAAGCAGGAAAGGACCTTGTGCTTCCAGCTGACACACGTGGGACCTACCAGTGACCACTTCTATCGCCATGAAAAGACAGAGGAATATGGTCCAGACAAGAATCACACAGACAACCCCAGAGAGAGGGCCTGGTGGGATAGACTTACACAATCTTCCTGAAAAAGAATTCAGAATAAAAGTCATAACCTGACATACTGATGGATCTACAGAGAAATATGCAAGAGCTAAGGGAGGAAGTGAGGAAAGACAATGCAGAAATGAGACAAGTGATCCACGGGCTTAAGAGCAGACTGGACGAGGTGCAAGAGACTGTTAATTGAATAGAAATCAGAGAACAGGAATACAGAGAAGCTGAAGCAGAGAGAGATAAAAGGATCTCTAGGAATGAAAGAATATTAAGTGAACGGTGTGACCAATCCAAAAGGAACAATATTCGCATTATAGGAGTACCAGAAGAAGAAGTAAGAGAAAAAGGGATACAAAGTGTCTTTGAAGAAATAATTGCTGAAAACTTCCCCAAGCTGGGAAAGGAAACAGTTTCTCAGACCACGGAAGCCCACAGATCTCCCAACACAAGGGACCCAAGAAAGACAACACCAAGACACATAATAATTAAAATGGCAAATATCAAAGACAGGGACAGAGTATTAAAGGCAGCCATAGAGAGGAAAAAGATCACCTACAAAGGAAAACCCATCAGACTATCATCAGACTTCTCAACAAAAAACCTTACAGGCCAGAAGAGAATGGCATGACATATTTAATGTAATGAAACAGAAGGGCCTTGAACCAAGAATATTGTATCCAGCACAATTATCATTTAAATTTGAGGGAGGGATTAAACAATTCAAAGACAAGCAAAAGCTGAGGGAATTAGCCTCCCACAAACCACCTCTACAGGATATCTTAAAGGGACTGCTCTAGATGGAAGCACTCCTAAGGCTAAAAAGATGTCACCAGAGAAAATAAAATCATAGCAAGGAAAGCAGGCCATCCAAATACTAACTAAAGGCAAAAAGTAAAATCAACTATCCACAAAAACAGTCAAGGGAAATGTAAGAGTACAGAATAAAACACCTAGTATAAAAAGAATGGAGGAGGAAGAATAAGAAGGGAGAGAAATAAAGAATCATCAGACTGTGTTTATAATAGCTTAACAGGAGAGTTAAGTTAGACTGTTAGATAGTAAAGAAGCTGCCCTTGAACCTTTGGTAACCATGAATCTAAAGCCAGCAATGGCAATAAGTACATATCTATCGATAATCACCCTAAATGTAAATGGACAGAATGCACCCATCAAAAGACACAGAGTAATAGAATGTTATAAAAAATAGAAGTAATAAAAAAGCAAGACCCATCTATATACTGTTTACAAGACATTCACCTCAAACCCAAAGATATACATAGACTAAAGGTGAAGGGATGGAAAAAGATATTTCATGCCAACAACAAGGAGAAAAAAGCAGGTGTTGCAGTACTTGATCAGACAAAATAGACTTCAAAACGAAGAAAGTAGCAAGAGATAAAGAAGGACATTATGTAATGGTAAAGGGGTCAGTCCAACAAGAGAATATAACCATTATAAATATATATGTACCCAACACAGGAGCGCCGACATATGTGAAACAAATACTAACAGAATTAAAGGAGAAAATAGAAAGCAATACATTCATTTTTGGAGAATTCAACACACCACTCACTCCAAAGGACAGATCAACCAGAAAGAAAATAAGTAAAGACACAGAGGCACTGAACAACACACTAAAACACATGGACCTAACAGACATCTACAGAACTCTATACCCCAAAGCGGCAGGATACCCATTCTTCTCAAGGGCACATGGAACATTTTCCAGAATAGACCACATACTAGGCCACAAAAAGAGCCTCAGTAAATTCAAAAATATTGAAATTCTACCAACCAACTTCTCAGATCACAAAGGTATAAACCTAGAAATAAATTGTACAAAGAAAACAAAAAGGCTCACAAATACATGGAGGCTTAACAACATGCTCCTAAATAATCAATGGGCCAATGACCAAATTAAAACAGAGATCTAACAATATATGGAGACAAATGACAACAAAAACACAGGGCCGCAACTTCTGTGAGATGCAGCAAAGGCAGTTCTAAGAGGAAAGTATATTGCAATCCAGGCCTTTTTAAAGAAGGAAGAACAATCGCAAATGAATAGTCTAAAGACACAATTATTGAAATTGGAAAAAGAAGAACAAATGAGGCCCAAAGTTACCAGAAGGAAGGACATAATAAAGATCAGAGAAGAAATAAATAAAATTGGGAAGAACAAAACAATCGAAAAAATCAATGAAACCAAGAGCTGGTTCTTTGAGAAAATAAACAAAATAGATAAACCCCTAGCCAGACTTATTAAGAGAAAAAGAGAATCTACACACATAAACAGAATCAGAAATGAGAAAGGAAAAATAATGATGGACCCCACAGAAATACAAAGAATTATAAGAGAATACTATGAAAATCTATATGCAAAAAGGCTGGAAAATTTAGAAGAAAATGGACAACTTCTTAGAAAAATACAACCTTCCAAGACTGACCAAGCAAGAAACAGAAAACCGAAACAGACCAATTACCAGCAAAGAAATTGAATCGGTAATCAAAAAACTACCTAAGAACAAAACCCCCGGGCCAGATGGATTCACCTCTGAATTTTATGACATATAGAGAAGAAATAACACCCATTCTTCTTAGTTTTCGAAAAAATAGAAGAGGAGGGAATACCTCCAAACTCATTCTATGAAGCCAGCACCACTCTTAATATCAAAACCTGGCAAAGACCTCACCAAAAAAGAAAATTACAGACCAATATCCCTGATTAACATAGATGCAAAAATACTCAACAAAATATTAGCAAACCGAATTCAAAAATACATCAAGAAGTTCATACACCATGATCAAGTGGGATTCATCTCAGGGATGCAAGGATGGTACAATATTCGAAAATACATCAACAACATCCACCACATCAACAAAAGAAAGACAAAAACCACATGATCATCTCCATAGATGCTGAAAAAGCATTTGACAAAATTCAACATCCATTCATGATAAAATGTCTCAACAAAATGGGTATACAGGGCAAGTACCTCAACACCATAAAGGCCATATATGACAAACCCACAGCCAACGTCATACTTAACAGCGAGAAGCTGAAAGCTTTTCATCTAAGATTGGGAACAAGACAGGGATGCCCACTCTCTCCACTGTTATTCAACATAGTACTGGAGGTCCTAGGCACGGCAATCAGACAAAACAAAGAAATACAAGGCATCCAGATCGGTAAAGAAGAAGTCAAATCGTCACTATTTGCAGATGACATGATATTGTACATAAGAAATCCTAAAGACTCCTCTCCAAAACTACTAGAACTAGTATCTGAATTCAGCAAATTGCAGGATACAAAATTAACACACAGAAATCTGTTGTTTTCCTATACACTAACGATGAGCTAACAGAAAGAGAAATCAGGAAAACAATTCCATTCACAACTGCATCAAAAAGAATAACATACCTAGGAATAAATGTAACGAAGGAAGTGAAAGATCTATACCCTGAAAACTACAAGACACTTGTAAGAGAAACTGAAGAGGACACTAACAAATGGAAACTCATCCCATGCTCTTGGCTAGGAAGAATAAATATTGTCAAAATGGCTATCCTACCTAAAGCAATCTACAGATTCAATGCAATACCTATCAAAATACCAACAGAATTCTTCAATGAACTGGAACAAAAAAGTTCTAAAATTCATATGAAACCACAAAAGACCCCGAATAGCCAAAGCAATCCTGAGAAGGAAGAATAAAACAGGGGGAATTATGCTCCTTGACTTCAAGCTCTACTACAAAGCTACAGTAATCAAGACAATTTGGTATTGGCACAAGAACAGACCGACAGACCAGTGAAACAGAATACAAAATCCAGACATTAACCCAAACATATACGGTCAATTAATATATGATAAAGGAGCCTTGAATATACAATGGGGAGATGACAACCTCTTCAGCAGCTGGTGTTGGCAAAACTGGACAGCTACATGTAAGAGAATGAAACTGGACTACTGTCTAACCCCATACACAAAAGTAAGCTCAAAATGGATCAAAGACCTGAATGTAAGTCATGAAACTATAAAACTTAGAAAAAAACATAGGCAAAATCTCTGGGACATAAACATGAGCAACTTCTTCATGAACATATCTCCCCCGGCAAGGGAAACAAAAGCAAAAATGAACAAGTGGGACTATATCAAGCTGAAAAGCTTCTGCACAGCAAAGGACATCATCAGTAGAACAAAAAGACATCCTACAGTATGGGAGAATATATTCATAAATGACATATCCGATAAGGGGTTGACATCCAAAATATATAAAGAACTCACGCACCTCAACAAACAAAAAGCAAATAATCCAATTAAAAAATGGGCAGAGGATATGAATAGACACTTCTCCAAAGAAGAAATTCAGATGCCCAACAGGCACATGAAAAGATGTTCCACATCGCTAATCATCAGAGAAATGCAAATTAAAACCACAATGAGTTATCACCCCACACTAGTAAGGATGGCCAACATCCAAAATACAAACAACAACAAATGTTGGTGAGGATGTGGAGAAAAGGGAACCCTCCTACACTGCTGGTGGGTATGCAAATTAGTTCAACTATTGTGGAAAGCAGTATGGAGGTTCCTCAAAAAACTCAAAATAGAAATACCATTTGACCCAGGAATCCCACTCCTAGGAATTTACCCTAAGAATGCAGCAGCCCAGTTTCAAAAAGACATATGCACCCCTACGTTTATCGCAGCAGTATTTACAATAGCCAAGAAATAGAAGCAACCTAAGTGTCCATCAGTAGATGAATAGATAAAGAAGATGTGGTACATATACACAATGGAATATTATTCAGCCATAAGAAGAAAACAAATCCTACCATTTGCAACAACATGGATGGAGCTAGAGGGTATTATGCTCAGTGAAATAAGCCAAGCGGAAAAAGACAAGTATCAAATGATTTCACTCATATGTGGAGCATAAGAGCAAAGAAAAAAACTGAAAGAACAAAACAGCAGCAGACTCCAGAACCCACCCATGCACTAACCGTTACTAACGGGAAAGGGCCTGGGGAATTTGGGTGGGAAGGGAGGGATAAGGGGGGAAAAGGGGCATTATGATTAGCAGACACAATGTTGGGGGGCACAGGGAGGGCTGTACAACTCAGAGAAGACAAGTAGTGATTCTATAGCATCTCACTACGCTGATGGACAGTAACTGTAATGGGGTAGGTGGGGGGACCTGATGAAGTGGGGAGTTTCATAACCATAATGTTGCACATGTACTTGTAGATTAATGAAACCAAAAAAAATTTTTATTTACGAGCTCATGCCCTTATAAAAATACATTACATCAAGATTGCAAAAAAAAAAGACACTTATAATGAGAGACTTCTATCTATTTATGTCTGTCACCTCATAATTCATTTCCTACCCTAACACATGATAAAACATTTTTTGTTTCTTCCTGGTTTGAAGGGGCAAGTGCCATGAGGGATACCGTAATAGCACGTGCCACTGCCTTGCCAGGAAAGCAACAGCTTCCTGCTAAGGCTGGACGTAAGAAAGCCATTAGTATTCCTTGCTCCTAAAAGGTCACTAAACATGGAAATTAAACACAGCCTTTCTATTTCTTGCATATTTCTCCTTGAGTTTCTCTTTCATTCATACACTATACTTTAAAACAATCTTAAACTTTAAGCACTCGAGAATTGCTTAAGAATTGATGAAAGGATCTAAAGTTAACTTTCCACTTTAACTTAGCAACTCTTTTGTATATAAGAACCTTATAAAAATTATATGCATGGAGAAGGACCCAGTACTAAGAAGGCACTGAATCCTGAGAGTAAATACATTTATAACCCTTGTCTCAAATTAAGATCAATCTTATGAAATACTTAAAATGTTAAGAATGCAATTTACACAGTAAAAATGATTTGATTTGCTGTCAGTATGATAGTATTTTTAATTTCTTTACTGCAGGTACAATGGCATCCAAGTCATCAATCTCTGTAAGAGCAAAACAAGAATAATAGAAGAGCTTTATCTCATGGTAAGCTCAGATGAATTGAGAATTTCTATGCAATGGAAGCTCCAACACAAAGGCAACAACACTAGTGCTGTCACACACAGGAAAACTTTCCCCAGTGGTCATAATGTATCACTGATGCAGATGCAGATGCTTTACAGGGCATCTATTTGTAAAAGCTACCACATACCTACAAGCAACCCTTGATTCTGATATTAATCTCATTAGCAGTGTGTGATCTTATAAACAGACCCTACCGGCCACATTTATGATATGTTATTGCTTCTTTAAATCTGTATAATTACATGGGTGAAATCCCAGGTAGACGTTCTTTCTCTCCTGGGTCTCCATCTCAGGACTTAGGGATTTCTTCTCTTGGAGCACAGTCCTATCCTCAATGCTCCTGGAAAGCTCTCCCTAGTAGGATCACTCTTAGGCCTACCTTTTAGGATGAAACTTATCTACCTAATAAAGGGTGTGAGGTTTCTCAAAGTACAAATCTCAGATGCAACGTATTACAGAGTTTACCAGATAAGCCAGGTCAGGTGTTTCTTGGCCAGGTTCTTCCTGAGTTTGACCTCTCTTCCTAAGAGTAGCCTCTTCCAACCAGCCTAAGTTGGAATTCACTGTCTGAAAGCTCCTGGCCACTGAAAAAGCAAGGTCCTTCCTCTTGTTATCTAGACTCCAGCCCTGCTTAAAAGGTAAGCCTCAGTGGCAGGCTGTCTTGATTCTCACCACTTTTTTCTCGATTATTCTGTTCATTCCTTTTACATAAAACATGCTTCTTTGGATTCTACCTCTCTCCCCTCCATGTTTAGCTAAAGTTTGGTTGTTCTTGCTTTAGCCTAAACACATGTCTATGCTATTTAAGCTCCTAACTGCAGTCAGAATACTTGTCTGGATCTACTTACAAAACATCAAGAAATAGGAAAGGAAAAAATGTAAGTAAATCTACAACAGAGAATTTGGTTCACACCTTACATCATGGTAAGGGTACAAGATCAAGTTATTTCCTGATACCCACTCTGAAATCACACCTGCCTTCTCACTACGTAAGAAATCTGCTTTACAAATCAACCTCACAGAGAAGGATGTTCGCTGAGATGAGAATTTTCACAGCTAATCACACCTCTTATATGAGAAAAATAAAGTCCTTCTCTGTATCTGGTATACAGCACACCATTGTAGTTTTAGATGCTTGATATGATATCTATTTATCTATAAATAATAAAAATATGTTTGCCAAACAGATTTAACTTTCCCAATGTTAAGTATAACATTTAACTCCAGAATTTCACTTGTAACAAAAATACTGAGCTCCTCTGCAGGGAGTCCTGGCTTCCTGAAGCAAATGGTCCCACGTGAACCAGGCTGAGTACCATAATATCTGAAAGGAAGTTTCTGTAGAAGGATTCTGAAATAAGTGGTACTAGTATACCTATTAAAGTGTTTATTAATGACAAGAACCTCACTGTTTAATTGCTACTCCAGAGCAAGTAAAATTACATTATTCCATGAAACATATTATTCTATTCCATGTATTCTCTTTGGGATACAAGGAACACATTTCTGCAATTTCTTGTTTTATCTTAAGTTAACTTTCAGATTACATTTACCCTTGCTATGATCTTTACAATATATGAGCAGGTCTCAAGCATGCATGCTCACTATCTCCCTGGTTTCCAGTCTACATAAAACAGGCCACAAAAGTTCCTTTATGTTCACTAGGCTATACATTCTAGTCAAATGTTTCATTTATTCATCTTCTTACCAAATTTTAATTTACTCATTTCTTTATATTCTATTAAACCTCATTTCCTCTTCTAATTTAACTTTTTATATCAAAGAGCCAGTCTTTTAAAAAGTTTTTTTCAAATGAGGTATATATAAAAAAAAAGAATTCATTAGTGAATAAGTCACTTTATCAAGTGTAATAGTAAGATAAATTATTTTTATAGCCATATATAATCACACACAAAATAAATTTGGACTTGGGTCCTTTTAAGAGATATTAGTACTAATGAAGCTCTCAGTCTGACAAAGTATACATGTATCTCCCTTCTACAGATTTATAAATTTATCTCTTCCTTTCTACAGATGTTTATTTTACTTCTTATCACCTGAGAGGGAAATTTAATTTGTATATTTAGAAAAACACAAGTAGGTTGGTATTATCTTTAAAAAAAAAAAGCAGGGGTGTAAAAACACCTTTCAAGATCATAAATTCTACCAAGATTTCTTATTAGGTAATGACAGAGTCAGGTAAACTTGAGCCTAGACAAAGTAATGCCATGTCTCACTTCAAGATCTTAAAGCAAAGGCAGCCCCTAGCTCCTTAAAGGATATGTGTTTCTTTGTTCCATAGACTAATCCCAACCAAGTCTAACTGCAAATTAGGAGTGTCGTTTCCAGAACTGTTAGCAGTTTCTAGATATTTTCCACCAAACACTGTAGGTAAAACTAATCCAGAAACTAAGTAACACTTTTCCTTCAAACCCACTGACATCTTAAGATGTGAAATTAAACCATCACTAACAGAAATCTTACCTAAGATTTTAAGTAGATCACTAGTGAATGCCTGAAACGCTGGGAAAAATTCCTCATGTTCTTCCAATTTCTTGATAATGCTTTAAAAAAAAAATGCAGAGTTTATACTGAATTTCCAACTTAAGGTTCTTTCATCAATTGAAAATAGAACATTTTCAAAATTGAAAATTTTCCTAATTTAAATATAAATTTAATAATCATTTACTGCAATCCTTGCTTTTTGAGCTCTTTATTCATCTAATATTACTTTTCTAAAAAAAACTTAGTATCACTGTAAACATCTGTTCCAAAGTTAAATTTACATAACATGCCTAACATGGGAAACTTTCCATTTAGCTAAAGGATTCTTAGGAGACCATACTTTTATAACAGTTTCTAAAAATAATTGGCTTTTATATCCAGTATTCTATTAAACATAAGAATAAGTTCCAGTAATCAATAAACCTGTGGGAAGGAGAAGAAGACCAATAGTAAGATATATGTTCCTTTTAAAATCATCAAGAATGACAACACTGAAGTGTTGGATTAGGGTAAGGGTTCTTCTTGGAGAAATTGCAGAATACAAGTGGTATATGTGGTATATTTGGTATAAGAGAATAGGTGGTATATGTATGTGTTCCCCTTCCTCTATGTTGCAGTATAAAATTGAGGGGGAGAGGAGGAAGGGTTGTTTTAAGAAGAGCTATCTATAATGTTTCAATATTTTTAAAAACATCAGGTTTTATGTTAGAGATGCCTAGCTTTTTAAAAAATCCTTAACATTTGTAATCGAATTAAATAATAGCTATATCATCATTGATTATTCAGTGGTCTATTTTAGTGTACTAAAAAGACTAGTTTATATATTCTGAACTCACATATATGCAATTTCCCCTGGGAACAGGCCATAGCAATAATGCTGGAGTCCTGACCCACCTTATGTGAACTTATAAGCCCTTCAATCTATTTTTATCTTGAAAATATTTAGCCTTCTCTCCATCCCTAAGGTAGGAGATTATTTTAGAATGTCAAGTTACTTAAAAGAAGCTATTCCAAACAGGAAAGGTAAATAATTTGGGAAGTTTTGAAAGTCTTTAATTTCATCATGCCAAGAATTCTGGTTGATACTCTGCAAACATTTAAAAATAAATACCTTTGGAGGTCTTCAGGTCCCAATACCTGCATAACCTGTGCATTCATATCCTCATTCATCAGCCTACACAATTTTCCAACTGTGCTCACCAGCACACACAATGAGGATGATCTATCTATAAAAGAGAAATCAAAGGACAGGCTATTTTAAAAGACAATTTTCAAAACCATTAAACCATGTGCTTTCCTTCACTTATTCTTAATTCTTTTACTTAAAAAATTTTTTACCTACTTTTTGTTGATTTATTAGGAATAATTCTTAAGTGGGGGCCAAAAATGACAAAGGGTCATCACCTAATCCTAAGAGTTCTTGGAGGTTTCTCACAGCATTGTTCACTTCTCCAAGCCTAGTGTAAACTTCATTCATTCGGGGATACACTCCATTTAAAGAAGGCACATCAAATAATTTTTGGAAATGAGAAACAATAGCTTGCAGAGTTCGAAAGTTTGGCATATTGCTATCCTGGCAAAAGGGAGGGAAAAAAAAGAAAGATCATATCTTAAAATAATCTCAAACATTTAATAAAAACTTTAAAAAGAGAAACAGAGTCCTAGCAGAACAAATATCCATATCCATTTCATTATCAGTTTTTAAGCAAAGATTATGTTAAAATGTGAACACTTACATAAGTATTAAATATTACCTTTTCCTTATTTTCAACTTCTTCTAACATGATGTCTACTATAAATAACAGATCCTCAACTCTGATACCTTCATTTTCATCCTGTTTCCTTAAATTATGCCAAGGCACCAGTTCTGCAGATAGTATTTTCAAGGACTTATATAAATCCTTCATAACAAAAGAAACAACATGGTATTATTGATTTTAAACATAGCTTCCATAATAATGTTAATAAAATATCATTATCCACACTGATTTAATATATGTTAACCACATCAATATTTTTTCAAATTTTATCATCAGTTTAGAAAAAGTGTGTTAAATTAGTTTTCTCCACGTAAATGTACACCTTACAAAAAACATATATTGATTATCATGGATCTGGATGTTTTAAGTAATTATATATTATTTATTATTAGTGTACATTATTTAAGTAATTATTTTGAATTTTTGATGGATAAAAAATAAATTTATTCTTTACATTTTAGCCTTGAATTTTTTTACAACAGGTCCATTGAGATGTAATTCATATACCATAAAATTTACCCTCTTTAAGAGTACAATTCAGTAGTTTTAACATCTTTAACAGGGAATTGCAACCATCACCATTATCCAATTTTAGAACATTTTCATCACCCACCAAAAAAATCCCCATACCCACTCGTAGTAATTCTCTATTCTCCCCTGTCCCCAGCCCCTGGTAACTACTAATCTATGTTCTCAGTGGATTTGCCTATTCTGGGCATTTCACATAGAATGGAATTATATAATATGTGGCTTTTGGGACTGGCTTCTTTCATTTAGGATAATGTCTTCAAGATTCATCCATGTTATAGCATGCATCTCCAAGCAGGTATTTAATTTGAAAGGATGCCTAAATTAATTCTACTTAATCTTCTTAACAGCTTACTTAGTGTTCTTGGCCTAGACATGCTGGCCTTACCTATTTTAAACTGTGCACAAGGGTCAAGGCTACTGGATATTTAGAACTCTTAAGACTGGCCAATTGATAAACAAATATTTACTGAGCATCTACTATGTGCATGGCACAGTGCTTGGCCCTTTAGAACAATGCTGTCCAAAAGAAATTTAAGTCACAGTAATTTTAGATTGTCTACAGCAGCAGACTCACAGGTCACTGAGAAGTGACTGGTGGTTGTCATGGGGGAAGGGTTGAGGTTGGTGGGTGGGGAAAGTGAGGGGGACAAAGGGGTACAAAAATTCTCAATCATAATGTAAGTTGGTCATGGGCATAGTAGTATAGCATGGAGAATATAGTCAATGATTCTGTAACATCCTCCTATATTGACAGATAGTAACTGCAGTAGTGGAGGTGAGGATTTAATAATATGGGTACCTGTTGGAGCCATTGTGTTGTATACTTGAAACCAGTATAAGATTGTATATCGATACTTCAGTAAAAAAAAAAATTTTAGATTGTCTACTAGCCACATTGAAAATAAAAAGAAACAGGTGAAAACGATTTCCCTCATTTGTGGAGTATAACAACAAGGCAAAACTGAAGGAACAAAACAGCAGCAGACTCACAGACTCCAAGAAGGGACTAGTGGTTACCAAAGGGAAGGGGTTGGGGAGGGAGGGAGAAGGGTATTAAGGGGTATTATGATTAGCACACATAATGTAGGGGGGGTCATGGAGAAGACAATATAGCATGGAGAAGACAAGTAATGACTCTATAGCATCTTACTATGCTGATGGACAGTGACTGCAATGGGGTGTGGGAGGGGACTTGATAATATGGTTGAATGTTGTAAAAACCTTCATAATATTGTATATCAATGAAACCTAATAAAAAAAAGAAACTGGTGACAGTAACTTTAATAACATAGTTTAACTCAATATATCCAGAATATCATTTCAATACATAATCAGTATTTTTTATTTTTTCCATGCTAAGTCTTCTAAATCTGATTTTAGAGCAATAATAAGGAAAAGGTATTTTAGAGCACTAGCCACATTTCAGGTAATCAAAAGCTACATGTATTACGCAACTCTAAAATACACAAAGAAGTACAGGAAGTTATTTTTCCAACTTATTTTTGTCCTCCACTTATTAAACCATCTCCAATTAATGCCCAGACCTCACACATTGATATTTCTCACCTTTCATTCGGTAAGAAGGCATTACCTATCTTAGCAATTCAAGGGAATATATTCAGTGTCAAATCAATGTTTTAAAGAATAAGTGCCACCAGAATTTGAAAGAAGAAAAAAAAGTCAGAAGTTGCTGCATAATGGTACCTTCATTAACCAATGCCCCATCAACAAGGTGCAATTATAAAGAAATGGTCTATGGTCAAAAGCACACCAAATATAAATTTTGCTTGAGAATAAAGTATTACAAGGTTAAGAAAAAAGTGTTCTGCTCTACTTAGCAATGATAGGATGACTGTAGCACAGTCAGTCAAACAAATCCAGAAAAATCTGAAGGAAGGCCTCCTAAGTTCATCTCTCTTCAGTTGTGGGATGTAGAAAGAAGTATAACCAGGTCTTATTTGGCACTGTATGGATGGCCTCTGGAGCAGTAGAGAGTGGGGAAGCTGTAGCATACAACAGTGTACAGGGTTCAGAAAGCAACAGTGTCTGTAGCTCACCTTTCCTGGTGAGGTGGGTGGGAAAGACAGAAAGAAGTAGGCAGATAGTGCTCCATGCTTTTCCCATTCTCCTTTTAAGCAAAATATAACCTCAGAAAAAAACTAATCTGAGAAGACAGCTGTCCCAAACGTGGAGGCTGCTACAGTAAAGAAAACCTTTCATATGAGGAGGCCTCAAAGTAGCTCATGTGTTTCTCAATTTGGATCCAGATTCTGCAGTGTAAGGTAAGTATCTGGAACACTGTCTAGATGGCAAAGCCACTGAATTCCTCTTGGGGGCCCTCAGAATATTCTAATTATAAAGTTAACTCTCCTTGTCTCCTTCTAGTGGGAAAACTATACAGTAGCATGAGGGCACCACCACTGTACAGCTTTTCTAGGCTCAGGAGTACAAGCCAGCTGCATCATTCACTTGGCACTGTCATCGTGGGCTCTCATTTCTTCTAACAGTATCTTGAAAGGTTAAATTTTATTTCTTATTTTTCGTATGTTTTGTCTCTCCAATTAGTCTGAATCTTGTGTTCACCTTTTCTAATATGTCCCACAGTGCCATGAACATAGTAAATAATCAATGACTGTCCATTTATTTTATTCTGTCCTTTGCCTCCTTTTCTTGTCTAGTCTTTTCCCTTCTCTTGGGAAGGCTGGGGCATTTTCTAGCCCATCTCCCCTGAGAAGGAGAAAAGTGGAGTTAGCACTATTTCCTCCTGTTGGGAAAACCCCCTGGCAAGCAATGACTGGAAAAATGCCATGATTTACATAATTAACCACTAATTATTTCACCCTCTCCTGAGATATGAACTGGAGAAACACAGGCCTATAAAATAGGTATATTAATCCAACACTGTCACTCAGTTAAAATATATTTTTATTTTATAGCTCTGAGCCTTATATAAAAAGGAAAGGAGAAATTAGGCTGAATGTGAAGATTCCTTCATCAGTTACAAGTATGTTTTTATTAAAAAATTTTTTAAATTCATATCCTCTTCTCCATTTTGTTGTCTTGGAATGTGTTATTCTGCTTCATTCTTTTGACAAATATTGAGCACTCGTTATGTATTTGGGAGGTTCCTTGGGACACATTAAAGAACAAAAAAGACAAACTCAGGGAGTTTACACATTCTTACACATCTTCTGCATCACTTACACTTCATGCAATAAGGCTGCTGTTGACAAATTTTGTTACTGAGTCACACTGTCCACCTTCATGAATAGAGGCAGTGAAATATGTATCAGCTACTGAAAAATGTTAACATGAAATTAAATACTACTGACTCTGGCAATTCACCTTTCAGTGACCGACTCAAGAAAAACTGAAAAAACTTGGACATTATGTAATAAAGAATACACAGTAACTTCATAAGGAGAAGCTTTACTCTTCCAGGGACAGACAGCGGGGGTAAGAGTAGCACTGGCTGCTGTCAGACTAACACGTGCTCTAGAGAATACACAGACGGGAACAAGTTCAGTTTTGAAAGAAGAAAAGTAATTTAAAATATGAACAAAGGAAAATACATGCCCAATTAAAATGGAATGAAGGATGACATTACATCTGCAGAGGAAGGAGTAAGGGCTGGGAAAATCTGTAGTGCGGGGATACCAAAAAGAGGGAGATGAAGGTGGGATAGGGGAGGGCCTTAGAAGTGCCAAGTGCATCCACTATAGATTTTCACAAGGCAATGGACCTAAAAATATTTCTTGTTTGTAGAACTCTACAAGGGGCAAAGCTTATAGTAAATGACATCAACTAGACAGTACTCCAAACAAATACGTAAGCAGCAAGATTCAAGTTTTAGATAAGCTAAGCCTTTCTAGCTTTACAGTTCAAAGAAACAAAAAAATTAAGGCTAGTCCTATTTGTAATGCCCACAGACTCCAATATATTTTCAAAGCATGTAAAGAATATTCAACCTCTTACCTTCAGGGAAGTCAGTTGATCTGCCCACATTTCTATTATAGGAACAAGATGCTCGAATCCACAATCTTGAACAAGATCTTTATTAAAATGTTGAGCACTTCCTTTGCTCTGTTTATAAATTATTACTGGAGCTCTTGGATTGTGAATAACTGAATTAATGCTACTCAGCACCTTTAAAAAGAGAGGGTGTTTTAGTTGAAATGTTTATCATAGTCCCATCAAAGTGATATATGTTAAAGGAGTACTCTATACAACAGTGTAACATCATTTTCAGACTTAATTTTAGGCAGTAAGAAGATCTTTAATAACGTTGACACGTCTAATGTTTTGGAAGTACAACAATTTCATCAATGTGATAAACATGTAAGTTCTAATGAGAATGACAGACTTGCAAAAAAGCTAAAGTGCATTTTGTAAATTATTTGGATTTGAAAATGGTTATGAATGACCTCAATAGGAAAGAGCAATCCATACAAAGAGTAACAATCACCAAGTCATCCTTAGCTAGAGAACCCCATTTTCCCATTTCTATCTCATATTTAAACTAAATTTGATAATTAACAGGGGCATTTCCTATTGTTTCATAGCTAAAACTGAAGTTCAAAGTAAGGACAATGAATAATAAGCCCGACAGCATTCTAAAAAGAAATCCTGGAAACATCATGCAAGTCTCACTAAGAGGTAATCAAACTGATCCTGGATGGTGACCAGCCTAAGAAAATGTTAGCAATTCACTGGACAGGATTCACCAAGACAAGTGTAACTTTTAAAGGAATGTATAGAACTAGCGAGTGAAAAATGCTGCGCTGTTTTTCTTTTTCCCAGAAGAAAGCTACAGAACGCTGCAGGTCCCTGAGGACTGATCTGACGCTGCTGTGCAGGCAGTTTTGCTGCTGCCGTTGTGCAGTGTAGGACAGCACATTTCAGTATTTCACTGTTATATTTGAACTTCACTTTGAATATCATTTTAATGGAAAAAACAATCCCTCCATTTAATTATTAATCAGAGCAGGAACCTTCCATTCTCCTTCTCCCCAGCGTCACCCCAAAGGTCAGGAGGGCAGCAGGCCGACCCCATTCCATGACGGAGAGGGTGGACCAAGGGGACTACATATATGTCTAGTGGTATTTATCCACACTTTGTAGTAGACTGCAAAAATTATTGCAGTATTTCTTTTCCTTATATCCTCTTCCCTTTGCGAGGTGACACTGAAGGCTCATCAAGAAGTGGAGCCTATTTTCTACTCCTTGAATCTGGACTGGTCCTGGGCCTTGCTTTGGTCCACAGAAAAGGAAGTAATGGGGTGGCCAGCTCAGAGCCCAAGACTCAAGGAGCCTTGATTATTTCTGCTCTCTCTCTGAAGGCTACTACGCGGACAAACCCAGGCTAGATGGTAAATGATGAAAGGTACATGGCCCAGTCATTCCCACTAACCCTAGCCAATATCCACCCAACTCCCAGAAGCAGAGGCATCTTGCTGACTTGGATAGCACATGCATAAGGGAACCCAGTCAAGATCATTATTAAAGGGTTGTTTTAAGTCACTATGTTTTAGGAGGGTTTGTTACATAGTGAAAACATGAATTGATACATATATAAAGATAAAAATGGAATAGAACAAAGAAAGGAAGCAGCAAGAGAAGCCTGCCCTTTTACATTGTAATCTGATAATACACTCTGTAGCCAAGTGGACACTTTGGAAGAGAATCAAGCTTTGCTTTCATGAAATAAAAAAAGTTACCTATAGCTGAAGGACCCCGGGGGAGTATCACTTGAATAGGAGGAGAAGAAGGATTCAGCTGGAAAATGCACTGCCTACAGAATGAAAGGCACAGTGCCAAAGTCCCTAGTTGGTTGGGAGGAAATAACTCCATACTTGCACACACAAGCATTCCATGAAAGAGAAAAGCAGACGGTATTTGGCCTCAGCCACACAACGGGCACCACTGCTAGAGTATACCAGCACCAGTCAAGAAAGATACTACCTTTCTACCTAGTCACCCAACATCCACCCTCCCTGCCAAGCATGAAGAAACCATATATGGGAGAGGACTAGAAGAAAAGGTGGAGCACTGAGAAAGAAAGAAACAGATCACATCCCCTTGCCACACTGCTTGTTTGAGGAAGTAGAGATCAGACATGAGGTAAAGCAGGCATAAGGTAGAAGCTTTGAACTGAATGAAAGATTGAAGTGTTGGTTGAGATTTGAGTGACTTTTTCCAGTTTTTCATAAAAGTTTTGAAACACAGACGAAATTAAAAGAATATAAATAAGTAACACTGTATTAGGGTTCTTCAGAGAAACAACCAACAAGGATGTGTGTGCGTGCATATATGTGTGTATATGTGTATTTGTTATGAGGAACTGCATCATGCAATTAGGCAGGCTGACAAGTCCCAAGATCCTCAGTTGGCAATCTAAACACTCAAGAGAGCCAATAAATCCAGTTCAAATGCCAGCAGACTCAAGCCCCAGAAACCGCCAATGTTTCAGCTCAAGTTCAAAGGCAGGGAAAAAAGTGATGTCCTAGTTCAGAGACAGTCAGGCAGGCATTCTGTTCTCTTCAGGGGTTCAAATGATTGAGAGTAAGGCCCACTGACATTAAGGAGGGCCATCTGCTTTACCCAGTCTATCAGCTCAAATGTTAATCTAATCCAGAAACACCCAGAACAATATTTGACCAAACATCCAGACACCCTGTGGCCTAGTTAAGTTGACATATAAAATTAAGCACCACAAGTCCATCCCTTGTCAACTTGGCACCCATACACATCTCCTTAAGCCATTCTTAATCTCCAAATAACAACAGTAACAAGATCATGAATTACCTAACACTATAAAACTATCCTGTGTACCGGTGAAAATACACTAACCTCTTCCCCAGAATAGGAGGTAAAGTCCTAGAGTGGTGTTTACTCTTCTCCTTGATACCCCATAACTTAAATACTATGATATAAAGTTAACAATACTTAAAATACTATGATATAAAGTTAACAATACTTAAAATACTATGATATAAAGTCAACATATCTTCTATTATATGATAAGAGACTAAGAGCAGGAATAAAACAAAGATATATGCCATACATATATATATGCACAAACCTATCTGTAACAAAATGAGGATATACACATGACAAATACAATCCTCATTTCTGCAACTCATCACACAGTCTTGGCTGGTATTTATCACTATTTTCTTCCAAAAATCCTTTCTGTATTACCTTTGCCTTCAGTAAGCACTCCTGGTCCTGGCTCTTTATGCTGAATGACCCAACCTTCATTTGTGAAGGAAGGGTATGGGCCATTAGTAGTTCTGTTTGGACTAGAATGTCAGTTTTCCATTGACCTTTATCATAAGGTACTGTAACACTGAGAATGCCCAAGAGGTCTCCTGTATTCCAGACATACTCTTCCTTTCCTCCATTGCAGAGCAGTAAGCCAATTTCCCCTTGGTAGTCAAAATCAGTAACTCTAGCCAGCACATAACACCCTTCTTTGCCTGTTGATCCAGAGATATGAGGAAGCAAAACAGTCTTAAATTCCAGTTAAAGGTAATTGTTGTGTCTCTTGATAGAGGCATTCCTCCCTCTGTCACTAAGACCTCTAAACCTGTAAAGCATAAGAAGGTCTCAGAAAGGAGCCATTTCTACCCTTTGATTCCTGAAGTCATGAATCCTGGCTATGGGAGAAACAGAATCATATATTGGACGCTAATTCAGAACATATATAGCCTTCTGGAAAACCTTGCCCCTGCTCTGCAAGGTACTGCCACCTAGCTGGCACTATAACTAAGTCTTTAAAAGGCCATTCCACTGATGTGTGGAATCAACCGCTGTGGAAAGCAATATGGAGGTTCCTCAAAAAACTAAAAATAGAAATACCATTTGACCCAGGAATTTACCTGAAGAAAACAAGATCCCAGATTCAAAAAGACATATGCATTCGTATGTTTATCACAGCACTATTTACAATAGTCAAAATATGGAAGCAACGTAAGTGCCCATCAGTAGATGAATGGATAAAGAAGAGGTGGTACATATACACAATGGAATATTATTCAGCCATAAGAAGAAACAAATCCTACCATTTGCAACAACATGGATGGAGCTAGAGGGTATTATGCTCAGTGAAATAAGCCAGGTGGAGAAAGATAAGTACCAAATGATTTCCCTCATTTGTGGAGTATAACAACAAAGCAAAACTGAAGAAACATAACAACAGCAGACTCACAGACTCCAAGAAGGGACTAGCAGTTACCAAAGGGGAGTGGGGGGAGGTCGGGTGGGGAGGGAGGGAGAAAGGGATTAAGAGGTATTATGATCAGCACACATAATGTAAGGGGGTCACAGGGAAGGCAGTATAGCACAGATAAGACAAGTAGTGACTCTATAACATCTTACTACACTGATGGACAGTGACTGCAATGGGGTGTGGGGAGGACTTGATAATATGAGTGAATGTAATAACCACAATGTTGCTTGTTTGAAACCTTTATAAGATTGTATGTCAGTGATACCTTAATAAAAAAAACGATACACTAAAAGATATCAACACCTACTATAAAACTACAGAAATTAAAAGAACATGAAAATAGTATAGAAATGGAACAGACTAGAAAGCCTAGAAACAAACCTACGCAAATAACACAATATGGTATATGATAAAGGTTTCATTTCAATAAAGTAGAAAATGGTCTAGCAGAAATTGCAAACTCAACTGCCTACAGAAACCAGGTAAGAGCATCAGTGGATGAAGTTAGGATGGGTGGGGACTGTGGCTAACTGACGAGCAGATGGCCGTATGTGACAGGGAAAGGCATAGTTCTGTTCTGATAATGACTATGCAGGAATTTGTTGCCAGGTTCTCTTGCTTTTTAAGAGAAGCTAGAAATAAGGACTGAATTAGAATCTTTTAATTTAAAAAATATTTGTAACTAATTCGGTTTAAAACATCTGGTGTGGGCCCAATAAAATATGAGTGCAGGCACAGTTCAGTCAGGAAACTACCAGGTTTAACCGCTCATTTTTCCAATAAATGGTCTGTTAAACCAGCAAGGTTAGATCTCTACATCACACTACATAAAAAATTAAATTTCAGATGAACTAAATAGCTAAATAAAAAACAAAACCAGACAATGACCTTAGGAAAATGAATTTACTTATATAATAATAATAGTAAGAATACCAACAACAGCAACAAGAACAAAATTAAAAGGAAACGTCTTTGGGGGAAGAATAGGAAAAAGGGTAATAAACCTTTTGAAAATCTTACCAGTTTTATACTACCTTGCTTGGAACTAGGCCAAAGTCTCTTTTAAGGGGTAAGACAAATTCTAAGCCAAGGTACCTAAAATGTTTTAGCCACGTGGGTGTGTCAGGGCAGACAGGACAGGCCCGACACAAATACAGGACATGAGCATTCCTCACCGAATGGTGGTTTATCACTGCGACCAAAAAAAGGTCTGCTACACACACACGTCTCTTTGCCAGCTGTTCAATACCTGAAAGTATCTCTGGTTAGTTAGGGCCTGCTGCTGGTTATCTTTGCTGGGTTCATCTTTTTTCTCTGTATCCTCAGCCTTTTTTGGACTGATAAGATCTTGTAATCTAAAGGAGAAAAACATCAAGATCATACAAAATGTTTTTATACGCATTGGATTAAGACGACAAACTGAGCCAATGATCCAGCTACCCTCCCAACACCTTTATGTCATTTCAAATATATACACGTGTATGTACATGTGTATACATGCACCTGTGCATATATAAAAAATTTTTTTAATTGCAAACCATAGTCACTGGAAAGCAACAAAATCCTCTCAATAGACCAAAAATTTAGAAGCAATCCCTGAGAACAGAAGGGATGAGACAGAAGAAAAAGTTCTAACCACCTCCCAACACTTGCAAAAAATAAAATAGGAAGGAACTACAGCAAAAGATGGAAACAACGTCCATGGTACTTCAAGCTTTGGAGGCCACAGGTAAGGGGAGCAAGAAGCAGTGGGCAGGGCAATTGGTTTGAGCACTGTAGCAGCAACAGCTAGAAAGTATGATCCTTTCTTCTTCATACTCCACTTGTGCCAAAGAACAGATGGCAGTGATGCCTGGGCCAGTAAGGATGAGGTGGAAACCCAAGAGACCATTGTCCCAGATGGCTACCCAGAGCTCTGGGGCAACTCTCTTTAACCAGAAACCTAACTACATATAAGTGTATCCACCCAGTAGAAGACCCGTGTCCTTCTCCAAATGTCTTTGTAATTGGGTTTCGTAGAGATTCCTATTACCCACCATACCGTTGAAAAAAGTAGTCTTTTATTAAATCCACTTCATATTAACCATTTTAAATTTGAATACGCCTATCAGTTTCCTGTGGAACCCTGACCCATCAAACTAATTCCATGACTCATTAATGAGCTTGACCAGCTTGTTGGTAAAACAGAATATCAATATTCCATCATGTGATATGCCTGCTAAAAAACAAGCAATTGTTTAACCCCATACACAAAAGTAAATTCGAAATGGATCAAGGACCTGAATGTAAGTCATGAAACCATAAAACTCTTAGACGACAACATAGGCAAAAATCTCCTGAATATAAGCATGAGCGACCTCTTCCTGAACCCATCTCCTCGAGCAAGGGAAACAAAAGCAAAATTGAACTCATGGGACTACATCAAACTAAAAAGTTTCTGTACAGCAAAGGACACCATCAACAGAACAAAAAGGCATCCTACAGTATGGGAGAATATATTTGTAAATGACATATCCGACAAGGGGTTAACATCCAAAATATATAAAGAACTTACACACCGCTACACCCAAAAAGCAAATAACCCAATTAAAAAATGGGCAGAGGATATGAAGAGACAGTTCTCCAAAGAAGAAATTCAGATGGCCAACAGACACATGAAAAGATGCTCCACATCACTAATCATGAGGGAAATGAAAATTAAAACCACAATGAGATATCACCTCACACCAGTAAGGATGGCCAGCATCCAAAAGACTAAGAACAACAAATGCTGGCGAGGATGCAGAGAAAGGGGAACCCTCCTACACTGCGGGTTGGAATGTAAGCTAGTTCAACCATTGTGGAAAGCAATATGGAGGTTTCTCAAAAAACTAAAAATACAAATACCATTTGACCCGGGAATCCCACTCCTTGGAATTTACCCAAAGAATACAACTTCTCAGATTCAAAAAGACGTATGTACCCCTATGTTTATTGCAGCACTTTTTACAATAGCCAAGATATGGAAGCAACCTAAGTGTCCATCAGTAGATGAATGGATAAAGAAGAAGTGGTACATATACATAATGGAATACTATTCAGCCATAAGAAGGAAACAAATCCTGCCATTTGCAACAACATGGATGGGGCTGGAGGATATTATGCTCAGTGAAATAAGCCAGGCAGAGAAAGACAAGTGCCAAATGATTTCCCTCATTTGTGGAGTATAACAATGAAGCAAAACTGAAGGAACAAAATAGTAGCCGACTCAGAGACTCCAAGAAGGAACTAGTGGTTACCAAAGGGGAGGGGTGTGGGAGGGTGGGTGGGAAGGGTGGGAGAAAGGGATGTGGGGTATTATGTTTAGTACACACAGTGTGGGGAATCACGGGGAAAAAAGTGTAGCACAGAGAAGGCAAACAGTTAATCTGTGTCATCTTACTACATTGATGGAGAGTGACTGAACTGGGGTATGAGTGGGGACTTGATAATATGGGTAAATGTAGTAACCACATTGTTTTTTCATGTGAAACCTTCATAAGAGTGTATATCAATAATACCTTAATAAACAAACAAACAAACAATGGGTTCCCACTGCTTTGTGAACTAAATCTCATCTCCTTGGGTTAGCATTTATACATCTCCACTCCATGCTGTTAGTCCTAACTCAATATTCCTTCTGAGTCCTTTCTTACCTCATCTCTCACTACTGCCCTACAATTATCTACTATGGGTTATATGTATTGCCCTTGATCTTCACTCAATTGCTTTACTTCACTCTCCAATGAGTATATGCCAAAAGCAACGTAATAAATGGAATTAACTCTAGGTAAAGAGTCAATCTCCTTCCTCCTTCCTCTAGACACAAAGACCTCACAATCCATTTTCCACTTGCTTTTCTATTTCCATATTCACATACTTAACAGTTTTGCCTGAAGGCAGTTTCAAGAACATATTATCTAGAATGCAAAAGGGACAGAAATGCCAATATGCTCTCTAGTGGAATACAAGTAAACTGATATATTTTAATTTAAATGTTAGTTAACCTTTCACTTAGGTGAAAATGTTTAACTTCTTTCAAATTTTATTAATAAATATTACATTATGGATATTAAACATTTTAGCTGTCAGAACAGTAACCGAAACATATAATTGCATGTATTAGTTACAAGTCATATGTTAATTCCTCTGGTGTGATGTCTATAAGCTCTTGAATTTCCCCAAGAACCGTATCTTAAAACCCTTCACTCCTGACTTTTTTTGCCATATCCACAATTTCTTTCATGATTTCCTTAATTGGCTCTATCATAAAGCCTGTGAAGTCATGTACATCTGGATAGTTTTCTCCAGCAGGAAATTATTATTTTGGCTTGATGGCTTTCACAGCTTTTTCTGTAACAACAATGACATCTTCAGTGGTGTAATCCTTCCAGACTTTCATGTTCTCTCAGGTTTCTCCTTCACAGCGTTTACAATCCTTTCCATAGAGCACCATGTGTAATGAGCCTTAAAGGTCCTTACACCCTCTGATCTAGAGGCTGAATTAAAGACGTTGTTTTGGGGGGAAGCAGACCACTTCAACACCTTCGCTGTTAAACTCATGGGGTTCTGGATGGCCAGGGGTATTGTCCAATTTAAAAGAACTTTAAAAGGTCCCTTACTAGCAAGGTACTTCCTGACTTCAGGTACAAGTATCAACAGAATCAATCCAGAAAAAGGGTTCTCATTGTCCAGGTCTTCTTCTTGAATAACCAAAAGACTGGCAGCTGGTGTTTATCTTTTCCCTTTAAGGCTTGGAGGTTAGCTGCTTTCTTGATAAGGACAGTCCCGATCATAAGTCCAACTGCATTTGCACAAAAGAGCAGAGTTAGCCTATCCCTTTCTGCCTTAAATCTTGGTGCTCACTTAGATTCCTTACTAATAAATGTCCTTAGTGGCATACTTTTTTTTTCCAGAATAAGGCGCTTTTGTCTGCATTAAAAACCTGTTCAGGGAGATGTTGTTTCTCCTCAAAGATTTTCTTAATAGCATCTGGGAACTTGTCTGCTGCCTCTTGATCAGCAGAAGATGGTTCTCCTGTTAACATTTTTAAAGCCAAACCTCTTTCTACAACTTTCAAACCATCCTTTGCTGGCATTCAATTCTCCAGCTTTATATCCTTCACCTTCTTTTGCTTTAAGCTGTCACTGAATGACTTCGCTTTTTCTTGAATTGTATTAGAGTCTGTAGGTGGGTCTTTCTTATGTGCACGCAGCACAGAAAAGCTGTATTTCAATTCAAGATAAAAAGATATTTCACCATAAGTGTGAGGCTTTCATGCCTGCTATCACAGCTGTAGCAATGACTTCATGAAATTCCTTTTCCTTTTTATAATGGTCATTATGTGGATTCATTTATATTGAAATGGCGGGCAACTGTAGCTGTAGACCTCAATCTACAGTACATATCAAACAATTCAACTTTTTCTTCTAACGCCATGACTTTTCGCTACTTCTTGGGAGCACTCCCAGCATCACTAGTGGCACATCATATGGGTCCCATGGTGTTAGTCAAGGTTTATGGTATTGCACTAAACACGATGAAAAATATGCAAGATACACAGAGATCATGTTTTACCATGATATGCAACTTACTGCACAGAGTATCCGGCACCCTGCTCATGAAGAGATGATTAACATCACACAACTTTTTAAGTAGATATTCAAAACACTTGAGCTCAGCAAGAGCAACAGAAGATGGCTATGAAATGATTACAGGATCACAGCATGTACAAGTAATTTTATGCAGTGATTTAATACTGCATCTGTACATTTGTTCATATTTCTCTCCACTGTGAAGGGCACACCCTGTATGATTTGTATTGTATAACTTTTTAAATTTCAACTTTTCATAATAGATTTCTGTATATTTTATGGTAGTAAATGATAAAATAGACTCTCACTACATATATTTTATGCATTTATGACAAACCTAACTTTTTCTTATTTTTTTTTGATATTCCTACAAAGTTTATGTATAAGTTTTTTCAAATTGTTGCAAATCTCCAAAAAAATTTCCAGTGAATTTATTGAAAAATATGTGTATAGGTGGACCTACACAGTTCAAACCCATGTTGTTCAAGGACCAAGTGTACTCATGAAAAGCTCTGTATTCTGAAAAACACACATAAAAATAACAGCTCAGGAGAAAAGTAGCTTTAGTATCCTGTGTCATACTGGTGCAGCTTTGTAACTACAGAACTAACAATCATTGGTTTCTTGGGAGATAAGTTAGCTCAAGTATGCCTAGAGGTTGACTTGGGGCACATTAAAAATGCACAGACAATAAAGCAGAAATGTCTTGAGAATGAATGCCAAGACTATAAAGACGGAAGTGGAGCTCCTGCCCAAACAAGCCAGGTTAACACAGGAGAGGGAGGAAGTGCAAACTGCTTCCAACTTGGGAGTCTACCTAATGCTTGGGGGGTCAGGGAGGGAACCCTGGGTGCAGTTTCTCATCTTAAATTTTCTTAAAATGAAGCTGAAAGGGCAGTTACGTACGTACTAGCAAAGCTTCTCCCCTTCCTGAAGGCTAGACTACTACCGCTATTCTAACTCCTTCTACCTAGGAAAAACCACATGTGAACAATGCAACTTCTTTGTCCTGGAATCATCTCTGTGAAACATGGACATCAAGGAGATGCCTTGTCTCCCTGTCTTTGCTGGAGTGTAGCCTAGGCCCCTGGCTCTAAGTTATAACTTAACTGCCTGACGTAAAGGTATAAGACGTTTTATTTTTCCTTTGGATAAAGACAATTCACATATATGTAATATGTTTTATCGGCCTGGCTATATAAAAAAGTGAGATTTCTTCCTGTCTTTGCAATCTTTGTACCAGTTTGCCTATAATGGACATAATAGTCTGGCTGAATGTTTAATTCAGTAATAAAACTGTTTCTTTTTTTTTTATGTGAGGAGGACTCACTGGGATGACAGATTTTATATTTAATTATTTCCTCAATATAAGTAGGTCTTTGAAAAAATAATCTTCCTCTGCCACAGCAAAAAATAAACATTTGAAAAATTTTACCTTGAAAAGAAGCACTAGATATTTTGTTTTGTTCTAATTATTAGTGTGGTGGTTAAGAGTGTGAGCATTGGAGTAAGAATGATTGGGTACAGGTCTCATTTCTTTTCAAGTTCTTCCACATACCATTTGTGTGATGTGGGCAAGTTACTTAACATTTTTTTTTGAGTATCATTAATCTACAATTGCATGTGCAACATTATGGTTACTAAACTACCCACTTCATCAGGTCCCCCCCACCAACCCCATTACACTCACTGTCCATCAGCGTAGTGAGATGCTGTAGAATCACTACTTGTCTTCTCTGAGTTGTACAGCCCTCCCCTAGCCCCCCCAGCATTGTGTCAGCTAATCGTAATACCCCTTTTTCGCACTTGTCCCTCCCTTCCCACCCATCCTCCCAAGTCCCTTTCCCTTTAGTAACTGTTAGTCCATTCTTGGGTTCTGTGAGTCTGCTGCTGTTTTGTTCCTTCAGTTTTTTTTTCTTCTTTGCTCTTATGCTCCACAGATGAGTGAAATCATTTGATACTTGTCTTTCTCTGCCTGGCTTATTTCACTGAGCATAATACCCTCTAGCTCCATCCATGTTGTTGCAAATGGTAGGATTTGTTTTCTTCTTATGGCTGAATAATATTCCATTGTGCATATGTACCACATCTTCTTTATCCATTCATCTACTGATGGACACTTAGGTTGCTTCCATTTCTTGGCTA
>JAQQAC010020790.1:16207948-16258962 GCA_029783875.1 Phataginus tricuspis
TGCTTTAGGCAGGATAGCCATTTTGACAATATTTATTCTTCCTAGCCAAGAACATGGGATGAATTTCCATTTGTTAGTGTCCTCTTTAATTTCTCATAGGAGTGTCTTGTAGTTTTCAGGGTATAGGTCTTTCACTTCCTTCATTAGGTTTATTCCTAGGTATTTTACTCTTTTGGATGCAATTGTGAATGGAATTATTTTCCTGATTTCTCTTTCTGTTAGCTCATCATTAGTGTATAGGAAAGCAACAGGTTTGTGGGTGTTAATTTTGTATCCTGCAACTTTGCTGAATTCAGATATTAGTTCTGGAAGTTTTGGAGTGGAGTCTTTAGGGTTTTTTATGTCATCTGCAAATAGCGACAATTTAACTTCTTCTTTACAAATCTGCATGCCTTGTATTTCTTTGTTTTGTCTGATTGCCGTGGCTAGGACTTCCAGCACTATGTTGAATAACAGTGCAGAGAGTGGGCATCCCTGTCTTCTTCCTTATCTTAGATGAAAAGCTTTCAGCTTCTTGCTGTTAAGAATGATGTTAGCTGTGGGTTTGTCATATATGGCCTTTATGATGTTGAGGTACTTGCCCTCTATACCCATTTTGTTGAGAGTTTTTATCATGAATGGATGCTGAATTTTGTCAAATGCTTTTTCAGCATCTATGGAGATGATCATGTGGTTTTTGTTTTTCTTTTTGTTGATGTTGTGGATGATGTTGATGGATTTTCGAATGTTGTACCATCCTGGCATCCCTGAGATGAATCCCACTTGATCATGGCGTATGATCCTCTTGATGTATTTTTGAATTCGGTTTGCTAATATTTTGTTGAGTATTTTTGCATGTATGTTCATCAGGGATATTGGTCTGTAATTTTCTTTTTTGGTGAGGTCTTTGCAAGGTTTTGATATTAGAGTGATGCTGGCTTCATAGAATGAGTTTGGAAGAATTCCCCCCTCTTCTATTTTTTGGAAAACTTTAAGGAGAATGGGTATTATCTCTTCTCTGTATGTCTGGTAAAAATCAGAGGTGACTCCATCTGGCCCTGGGTAGTTTTTTGATTACTGATTCAATTTCTTTGCTGATAATTGGTCTGTTTAGGTTTTCTGTTTCTGGCTTGGTCAGTCTTGGAAGGTTGTATTTTTCTAAGAAGTTGTCCATTTCTTCTAAATTTTCCAGCCGTTTTGCATATAGATTTTCATAGTATTCTCTTATAATTCTTTGTATTTCAGTGGGGTCCATTGTGGTTTTTCCTTTCTCATTTCTGATTCTGTTTATGTGTGTAGATTCTCTTTTTCTCTTAATAAGTCTGGCTAGGGGTTTATCTATTTTGTTTATTTTCTCAAAGAACCAGCTCTTGGTTTCATTGATTTTTTCAATTGTTTTATTCTTCTCAATTTTATTTATTTCTTCTCTGGTCTTTATTATGTCCCTCCTTCTGGTGACTTTGGACCTCATTTGTTCTTCTTTTTCCAATTTTAGTAATTGTGTCTTTAGACTATTCATTTGGGATTGTTCTTTCTTCTTTAAATATGCCTGGATTGCAATATACTTTCGTTTTAGAACTGCCTTTGCTGCATCCCACAGAAGTTGTGGCTTTGTGTTATTGCTGTCATTAGTCTCCATATATTGTTTGATCTCTGTTTTAATTTGGTCATTTATTCATTGATTACTTAGGAGCATGTTGTTAAGTCTCCATGTATTTGTGAGCCTTTTTGTTTTCTTTGTACAATTTATTTCTAGCTTTGTGCCTTTGTGATCTGAGAAGTTGGTTGGTAGAATTTCAATATTTTTGAATTTACTGAGGCTCATTTTGTGGCCTAGTATGTGGTCTATTCTGGATAATGTTCTATGTACACTTTGAGAAGAATGTGTATCCTGCTGCTTTTGGGTGTAGAGTTGTGTAGATGTCTGTTAGGTCCATGTGTTCTAGTGTGTTGTTCAGTGCCTCTGTGTCTTTACTTATTTTCTGTCTGGTTGATCTGTCCTCTGCAGTGAGTGGTGTGTTGAAGTTTCTTAAAATGATTGTGTTGCTTTCTGTTTCCTCCTTTAATTGTTAGTATTTGTTTCACATATATTGGCGCTCCTGTGTTAGGTAAATATATATTTGAAATGGTTATATCTTCTTGTTGGACTGACCCCTTTATCATTATGTAATCTCCTTTATCTCTTGCTACTTCCTTATTTTTGAAGTCTATTTTGTCTGATACAAGTACTGTGACACCTACTTTTTTCTCCTTGTTGTGTGCATGAAATATCTTTTTCCATCCCTTCGCCTTTAGTCTGTGTATATCTTCGGGTCTGAGGTGAGTCTCTTGTAAGCAGCATATAGATGGGTGTTGCTTTTTCATCCATTCTATTACTCTGTGTCTTTTGATTGGTGCATTCAGTCCATTTACATTTAGGGTGATTATTGATAGATATGTATTTATTGCCATTGCTGGCTATAGATTCGTGGTTACCAAAGGTTCAAGGGCAGCTTCTTGACAGTCTAACTTAACTTTCTAACAGTCTAACTTAACTTTCTTGTTAAGTTATTATAAATACAGTCTGATGATTCTTTATTTCTCTCCCTTCTTATTCTTCCTCCTCCATTCTTTATATACTAGGTGTTTTATTCTGTACTCTTTTATGTTTCCTTTAACTTTTTCTGGATAGTTGATTTTACTTTCTGCCTTTAGTTAGTGTTTGGATGGTCTGCTTTCTTTGCTATGATTTTATTTTCTCTGGTGACATTTTTTTAGCCTTAGGAGTGCTTCCATCTACAGCAGTCCCTTTAAGAGATCCTTAGAGGTGGTTTATGGGAGTCAAACTCCCTCAGCTTTCGCTTGTCTGGGAATTGTGTAATCCCTCTCTCAAATTTAAATGATAATTGTGCTGGATACAATATTCTTGGTTCAAGGCCCTTCTGTTTCATTACGTTAAATATATCATGCCATTCTCTTCAGGCCTGTAAGGTTTCTGTTGAGAAATCTGATGGTAGTCCGATGGGTTTTCCTTTGTAGGTGATCTTTTTTCTCTCTCTAGCTGCCTTTAATACTCTGTCCTTGTCTTTGATCTTTGCCATTTTAATTATTATGTGACTTGGTGTTGTCTTCCTTGGGTCCCTTATGTTGGGAGATCTGTGGGCTTCCATGGTCTGAGACTATTTTGTTGCCCAGCTTGGGAAACGAAATCGTTTTCCCCTTTTTCTCTCTCTTCTTCTTCTTGTACTCCTATAATGTGAATATTGTTCCATTTGGATTGGTCACACAGTTCTCCTAATATTCTTTCATTCCTAGAGATCCTTTTATCTCTCTCAGCCTCAGCTTCTCTGTACTCCTGTTCTCTGATTTCTATTCAATCAACAGTCTCTTGCATCTCGTCCAGTCTGCTCATAAGCCCGTCGATCACTTGTCTCATTTCTGCATTGTCTTTCCTCACTTCCTCCCTCAGCTCTTACATATTTCTCTGTAGATCCATTAGCATGGTTATGACTTTTATTCTGAATTCTTTTTCAGGAAGATTATATAAGTCTATCCCAGCAGGCCCCTTCTCTGGGATGGTCTGGCTAATCTTTGTCTAGACCATATTCCTCTGTCTTTTCATGGCGATAGAAGTGGTCGCTAGCCAAGTGTGTCAGCTGGAAGAACAAAGTCCCTTCCTGTTTATTGTTCTCCTTGCCCTTTTCCGGGGCCTGAGCTGTTTTCCTGCACACCAGGAGGCAGTCTCTGGGTTTATCCCCTAAGCTGCCTCTGTGTGAGCCATCTCAGCCTAGCCTATAGCACTGCGGGGGTTTGCAGTCTCGTTGGGTGTGTTCTTGTCCCCTTGGTGCCTTCTGAACCTGGTTCTGGGGCTCTTCCCACTTAGCTGCACACTGAGAGGTGATTCTGTGAGGTTGCTGTGGGCAGGGCCGTTCCTCCGCTGTTCCGCAGCAGTGGTGGCTCTGCCGGACCCTTTGCAGCTCTGGCTGGGTGTCGGGGAACGAATGGCAGGCTGATGACCTCTGTGGGAAGCCTCAGCACAGCTGCTTTGCCTGGCCTTTGGCCAGGGAGTCTGAAATTCCCCAAGACTCCCAGCCCACTGGGCTGAGTGCGCTGGGACGATTTTGTTCCGCTGTTGGGCCCTTGTCTTTTAAGACTTTTTAAAAAAGCGTGCACTTTTCTTTTGTCCCAGGAAGCCGGCTGCGGGGACCTGCTTGTTGTCTGTCTGTGATCCTGCATTTCTGTTTCTCTAATCCCTGATACACCACGCCATGTGTGTCTGTGCTCCCGGTGCAGATCACCAGGGCTAGTTATTTGACGGGTCTTTGCTTCCACTCCCTCCCCACTCTGATTTCTTTTCCTCCTGCCGGTGCGCTGGGGTGGGGGAGTGCTCGGGTCCCGCTGGGTCCCGGCTTTGTATCTTACCCGCTTCGTGAGGCACTGAGTTCTCGCAGATGTAGCTGTAGCCTGGCTGTTGTACTGTATCTTCTGGCCTCTCTTTTAGGAATAGTTGTATTTGTTGTATTTTCACAAATATATATGGTTTTGGGAGGAGATTTCCACCGCTCTGCTCATGCTGCCATCGTCCCAGAGTCCACTTAACATTTTTAATTCTCTGTTTCTACATCTAGACACTACAGAAGTTCCCTTTTTTTTTAAGTTTTTTTTTAAATCCAAATTTAAATTTCTAAACACAAATAATTTCTTCAAAATTCAGCAGAGAAATACAGCAGGGATTGGTTCCGAATCATAATTTACAGTCTAATAGTGAAAAGTCAATCCAAAGACCAGAGCTTAAACACCAAAAAACATAAATTCAACCAATTCTTGTTATTTGCACTAGTTACATTCTATGAAGTCACTATAAAAAAGGAATTAGCGAAGACTGAACCACTGTTCCAGGTTCCTGCATATCTCTAGTCACATTTTCCTCTACTGATCAACATATAACCTTGTTTTATGTGTGCTGATATTTAATATTGTTGATTCATTAACACTGAACTCATGGCTAACAGCACTGTACCTCATGCCTAAACAAAGTTTATTTAACATGTATTTTCACTGTAAGGCACAGCACTGTGAGTACTAGACAGCACTTCAGCACTATGATTGGGGGCTGTCTTAGAAAAATCACAAATAAAAAGCATTAAAAAAAAGGTGGCACTATGACAACAAAAAAGATGCTTGTTTATAGTAAGAGCTCAACAAGAGGGTGGAACATCAACTTGCTTAACAGATGGAAATGTGTGTGTTTAGCATGTCCACAAATGACTAAAAGTGCCCCAAGTATTGATTTGGAGATTAAAAATAAATTTTTTCAGGTAGGCGAATTGAAATACGGAATCTGTGAATAACAAGGACTGACTGACTATATTATCTGTGTTTATATAAGACCATGCATGCATGTGTGTATCTTCACTACTATACATGCCCTGAAATCAATAAGATCCCTTTGAAGGGGATCAGGATATGCTACTCCAAAATATGCTACTTTGACATAGGAAGTGTTTTGAGCTCAAGGAATTAAGAAATGGCAGGTACAGGAAGGACTCTCAGACCTCTCCCCTGTCTCCAGAAGCAGATCAAAAGACTGATCCTCATGTGACATGTGCCCTCCCTACCTGGAGGAAAGAAGCATCTTTGTCTCTGAAGACAGAGGGAAACCAAGAATTCAAGTTTCCTCCAGTTTACTACCCTTAGCTCATACCCTTTTGTCCTATCACATTGTCCCACAACTTCCCACTCTTCCTCAAACCTAGTATAAAAACACTCAAGCTTAACTGTTTCTTCAAGCCTTCATTTCCTTATGAAGGTGCCCACATTATGTAAAACTTACATTAAATAAATATATATGCTTTTCTCATGTTCATCTGTCTCTGCCAGTTTAGTCTGCAGGCCCAAGCAGGGACCCTAAACGGCTGAGGAAAAGTTTTTTCTCCCCTATACCTTTTCCTCTGACTTTTTATCTCCCTACAACCTCCTTTTCCCAGCTGCTTCTTGATCAACTTTTCCATCTCAGTTAATGCACTCTTTAGCCTAAAACACAGGAGTCTTGATTTTTTTCCCTGTCAGTTGCCTATATCCAGTCCATCACCACATGCTATCAGTTCTACCTTCAATACTGCAAACACTTCTCACTGCCTCTACTGCCACACCTGACCATGTCACCACCACTTCTTGTCCAAACTAACACAGTAGCAAATGTCACACTTAGTTTACACTTAATACTTACAACTATATCAAAATTGTCTTATTTTTCATTATACTCCCTTCATGTAATCTCCATGAGGGCCAGGACCTTTCCTAGTTGGTTTACCACAATTCCAGTACCCAGAATACAAAGCAAATAGCAGGAAGTACTACAGGTACCCAAAAGGTCAAGCAATAGTAGGAAGGGAAAAAATATTAATTAAATGAATGAATACAGCCTTTCCAAACTTCCCACTTTTCCTTCTTATTTTCCTTCCCTACTATCTTAATTTAACTGAGTATGTAATTCCTGATGTCCAGAATACTTGCCTTTCATTGTAGCATGTGTTGCCATAGGAAGGAGGAAACAGCTGTCAAAGAAAACTGATTTCACATGTACTAATACAATTAATATATCTGACGCATATATTAACTCAGTTTTCAAAATATTTCATCCCAATGCTCCCCGTACTACTTCCTCAAGTCCCATTCCCTTGAATCAAAGAGTATACATAATCTTAAGAAAGTACAACCACAAGTTGAAGACCAGTCTTCAGCTCCTTTTTTGAAAACTCTTCTAAGTACATGCTTTTCAAAGATGGATATGAATGGCTCACTGCTTTCATTCTGGTGCTTTTAAATTGTGATGAAGCTATATGTTATTCAGGTCATGACTACCACCAACCAAAACTGGGGCTTGTCATCTCTAATTTCAATGATTCTCTTGCAATTACTCCATTACTTCCAAGACAGCTGTCTAGTTAAAATTTTTGCCCTTTATTACATCAGGCATCTACCTTTTTCTTGTTCTTTTGAAAGATTTACAGCCAAATCCAACACAGTACAGACTGTTTTTAAACTATAGAACCAGTTTAATGTCTCTTTAAAGTCATTTCTCCCCATCAGCCTGATAATTTTAAGCCAGGCTCACTATGAGACAAACATGAGGTAAGCTGACAGGTCATAAAAATAACAAAATGCAAAACCCTAATAAATTTGTGACTTTGGTAAAATATAATTACTTGGTGCTTTTCTTAAGGGCATTCTCCAGTTTCTTCACTTGTTGTTTATAAAGTCTTAATTCATGCTGTGTGGGCCTGTAGAATATAAATCATGTTGAATATATTCAATTTATTGAATAAAACTACGAAGATATTTAATAAAACAATAGATTATATCTTGTTAACCTGTCAAAAATATGCTTATTAAAATTCCTAAAAAATATCATGACTGCTAATGAGTTGTTTACAGGCTACTAGATTTCTCTTCTGTGTATTTCCTGTAGAAAACTTTTTATCCGTTTTTTATTGTTAATCTATTACCTCTTTTTATAATGAAATAGTTCAAATGTACAGACAAGAATATAGTAAAACAAATAGTGGTGTATCCACCACTCAGCTTTATCAAAGTTGAATATTAACAGATTTGTTTCAAGTCTTTTTTAACTTAGAATGCTATGAACTTAGAATATTATACTTAAAATTCCGTGTGTGTCTTTCACTAATGTCATTGCTCTCCTTCCCATAACACATGTAACCACTATCCTGAATTCACTATTCATCATTCCCATTCATATTTTAAAGTTTTTACACATATTTATATAACTATAAATTTACATAACTGGTGGCAGGTTTTGAAATTTTATATAAATGGTTTATACTGTAGGTATCAGTCCCCTCTCCATTAAAGTATAAGTTTTCTGAGAATAAGGTATTTATTTTGGTCATTATATTATACTAGAGCTTAGAACAGGGTCTAACTTATGATAGGTATTCAACAAATATTCATTGGATAAAAAAAGTATCTACAATGCTCATTCCTTACTACTCACTGTCAACATGCGGAGTGTCATCCTTTTGTGGTAGTATGCTGTATATAAATATATCTCTCTATTGTGTGCCATTTAAACTTTTTAGCTTTCTTCTCCATTCACAACACAGGGAGAAGAAGAAATAGTATGACACTCCAAGTTAATTTGGGAATGGGAAACCTGCTGGTCTAAGACTGAGTCTACTCTGCGTCCCTACCCAATTTTATCTTCTTCAGTATGGACTCCTGGTTTCTCACTTCCCTTGCCTGCCTATGCGCTCTTGTTCCTTCCACTCCATGAGAGACAACCGACTAAAATGAGCACAAGAGTATGAGGTTCCCAAGATTAGTTTCAGAGTAAAGGGTCTACAACAACTCATTCAACATTCCAAATTCCAGGATGTGTTTACTTTCCAAAGGTTAAATGAAAATAACTTAAGCTTCTCTTACCTGGTTTCCAAATCTTTTTGAAGATTCAGTTTTTCACTTAGAAGTGCATCAATCTTGGATTTCGATTTCTTGAGTTGATTCTGTAATGACTGCAACACATTCCATAAAAATATAGTTAACTTTTCAAGAAGATTATTATTTATAAATAAGTATTAGTTAGTCATGTAGTCCCCATACCATTAGCAGGCCTTTATAATTTGGTGAGGCATCCAAACTTCTGTAGTCATCTTCTTCTGACTGACTTTCATCTCCTTTACATTGCCTATGAAGAGATACATGTAGTGTACTTCTTATGAAAACTCTACCTTCAAAGAAAAAGTCTAGCTAACATAAATTAAATCAATCCAATAAGGGTTTGAAAACCTATACATGAATTAAAACTTAAGCCCAATTTCCTACTTGTTCTCATAGAGATGGTATTAGAGCACACTACTACCTAATATTATAGTATTATATCTGTTCACTATCACTTTAATTAGAAGGTAGGATCCATTAAGACCGTAACTTTCTTGGCCTTGTTCTCCACTGTATCGCACTGCCTAGAAGAGTATGGGACATCAGAGGGAGTGAAAAAACGCCTGTTGAATGAAGAAGCAAACAAAGCATATTGTTTTTTTCCCTTCTAGTACTTTTAGATCACCAAAAAACCTAGATGAAAAATGTAGGGTATAAGTGGATAAGGCAACAGGTTTAACGGTCCCAATCAAGTCTTGACACCACCACTAACACTACCAGTTGTGTGATTTGAGTAGGTCAGTCTCTCAGCATATGTTTTCCCATCTGTCAAACATAGTATCTACTTCACAGGATTGCTGTTAAAAGTAAATGAAATATGTTACAGCACTCTGAGAACTTCAAAGAACTAGCAAATCAGTATCATTATTTTTAACAACCCTGATACACCAACGCTGAACTGTCTAATACAGGAAACAATAGCTACATGTGGCTAATGACGACTTGAAGTATGGCTATTGCAATTGAAGAACTTTTAATTTCACTTTTAATTAAAATTTAAAAAATGAAGCAATATAAAATGTTCTTCTGTTAAAACACAACTTTATTAAGACTACTTTCCACTTGACAGCATCACATTAACATATTACTGGCGTGGCTGAGCGTGCGCTAGGAGCACATGTGGTTTGCAGTACTATATAAAAACACACCACCAGTCTAGTCAGTGTCAGCAGACTGACTGAGCTAGAATGACTTTCTTCTTTCCTGCACACCAATGTAACATTGTAATGTGTTTACTCTAGTACAATGTTTATGGTGATACTTCTCAAATTTTTTAATTAAATTTAATATTTGTTACTTCAATTTATAAGAATGAAACATTTTCTAGTTAAAAAAAATAATTACGGACAGATTTTAACAGAATCAGGTGGAGATAACATCTGAGATAATAATAATTTCTTTACTGGGGCAGTAAAGAAAAAAGACTAAAAGAAGGCATTTGTCACAAACTGCCTAATGAATTTTAATTGTAATTTGCTGCAGAACAAAATGAAAAAGCTGTTGGTTCACAATCAACAAAAGAAAAACAAATAAATTGGTCTTTATAAAATTTAAAAATTCTTTCACTTCCAAGGACACCATCAAGAAAAAGAAAAAAAATTCACAGAGGAGAAAATATTTGCAAATCTGGTAAAGAAATTGTATATAGAATACATAAAGAACTCTTAGAACTGAACAATAAAAAGATTTTTTAAATCATTTAAAAATGGGCAAACGACTTAATAGGCATTTCTCCAAAAATGGTATACAAATGGCCAATAAGCATTTGAAAGGTGCTGAACTTAGGGAAATACATCAAAACTACAAGATAACACTTTATACCCATTAGAGTGGCTAAAATTAAAAAGCCAATAGAAAATATTGATGAGGATGTGGAAAAATTGGAACCTTCATACATTGCTGGTAGAAATGTAAAATGCACACTTTTTAAAGCAGATTAGTAGTTCCTCAAAATGTTAAAATATAGTGTTACCATATGACCCATTAACTCCACACCTAGTATCCAAGAGAAGTGAAAACATGTCTACATAAAAACTTGTAAACAAACGTACATAGAAGCATTTTTCGTTAAGAGCCAAAAAGTAAAAACAACCCAAATGTTCATCAACTGAGAAAAGGATAAAACAAAATGTCGTATATCCATACACTAGGCTATTATTCTGACATAAAAAGGAATATATGCTATAATATGAAACATGCTATGTGAATCTTAAACATTATACAAAGGAAGCTAGTCACCAATGATCACATATTGTGTGATTCCATTTTTATGACATGTCCAGAATATGCAAATCAACAAAGACAGAAAATAGATTAGTAGTTGCCTAAAGGTTGGGTTGCATGGGGTAGCAACACACGGCAGGGAGGGACCAGGGAGTAATTGCTAAAGGGGATGGGGTTTCTCAAGGGGTGAATATAAGACCTTCCTTGTAATTAATATCAAAGGTCAACTGATTTAAAATTTGAACAATTGTTAGTACTTTTCTTTACTTTTAGATGAGTCATGAGTCCAATTAATATGTTGGGAATGTTTTGTCTCAAAGGACATCCCAATTTATTAAGAAAGAGTGTCAACTTGAGGCCTAAAATATCAATTCTGTGGTGTGTTTTTGTATTTTATGTACCTAAGATGAATTTCAGCTAGATATGAAAAAAAAAATTTTTATCACAATGAAAGAGGTGCTCCAGCTTTGTTACGTCAAAAATACAGATTTATTGCAATTTTTTTTTAAAGGCTGATTAACGTTTCTCTTACTGCTTTGTTATACTGTACAATACATATTGGAAATATTTGTACTCAATTTTCTGAAGCATATTATGTAGTGTCATGGATATAGTTGTTAAAACTATTGAGCATGTGTGCAAATGCTATGCCATTTGTGGAACTATTGAAACAATAGAAGATAATGAAATTAATGGTCTGGTGTTTTTTTGCCAATGCTTATTGGTTGAGTCATTGTTAGAGTTACTAAGATACTATACGGTTAACCGGAATTCAATATTTTCTTGAAACAAAAGGAATGCTTGCCAAATGTTCAATAATCAAAGACAAAAAATGGTAGCGTGCTTTATCTCTTCTCACCAATATCCCTCCTACCTAGTAAGCTAAATTTGTATTGAAATGGAAATTTTTCATAACAAAATCAGTACTACTGATTTTACACATTTTTCTAATAAGAATCAATAGAAAGATTTTTAAAAATCAGCAGCACATGCAAATTGGCTAAAACTACAATAAAACACTGAAGAACTTTTTGTTGCTATTGATAGATTTAGAGTTGCTTTTCAATTTTTCAATACCCTTCTGAATTAAATGTGAGTTAGTGAATTTAAATTTAAGTTAGACACAGTTTTGAAACAGATATGTCTCTGATTCAAAGTCAAATCAATTATTCTAAAAAAGATGAGCCAGTTTTGTAAATGTGGATGCAAATTTTAAAGGAAAAAAATTTCTGTACTTGGGTTTAGCTGCTAGAAAATGTTTAGGTATGTTTAGAACAATTTGGGTATGTAAATCTATTTTTCAACTATACTTCATGAAATCTAATACAGATAAAACAGACACATTTCAATGACAGTGTGGAAAAAAAAGAATGAAATCTCATTAATAATGTTCTTATTGATTATATGTTGAAATGACAATATTTTAGATGTTAAATAAAATACATTAAAATTTATTTCATTGGTTTCTTTTTACTTTTTAACTTGGCTACATGAAAACACAAAATTACCATGTGGCTTGCATTATTTGTACTGGAGAGTGCTGTATCAACACATCCCTCAGTCTTCTAAAACACACGCTAGACGAACAAATGACCATTTTAGGAAAGATGGTAATGATAAGGATGAGTAGCTACTATGCAAGTACTAAGAGAGATGTTTTACACAAACTATTTCACATTGAACAGGTAAGGAAGAAGACACTCAAATAGTAAATAGTAGTGGTGGGATTCAAATAAAATTCTCTCTGGCTTCAAAACCTATGAACTCATGTAATTCCCTATAAATACTCTGAAATACTGCCATTATGGTTACCTTAGTGCTCAAGAGAAACCTAACATAGGAATACAGAATAGGAAGACAATTTTAAATGTATGCAGACCTAAAGGGAAATGGGTTTCAGTAAAGAATCCACTTTTTCTCCCCTATAGGCCTTTATTTAACACTGACAGATTTTGTTTTTTTCCTGTGGTAAAAAAAAAAAATTCTCAGTATGCCCAAGTTCTCACTTGGAAATGGGAACCCCAGAGCCAAATTCCCGAACCCTTTCCCTGATCTCCAGAAGCCTCAGAAGGGGCCCAGTGTTGAAGGTGGTGCTCTTTAGGGATGGAGGGAAAGACAAAACTAAAGAACTCCTGTGTCTTATTTTCCTCCCTAATCCAAATTCAATCATGTCCAAGAGATTAGAAGTGAACCTCAAAGCCACATGCTTCCATTTCCCAAGACCATTTAAAAAATTTCTATTTAAATAGAAGAATGGTATTAGACAAGGGGGCTTCACTTAAATACCAATTCATTATAGAACTATCTTCCCTGGGGTAACTTTTCAAATGTCTCTTGATATCTTGGAAGAAACTTAATCTGAGCCTCATAGGTTCTACTCCTGTTAATTTCCTTGACTTTTTAATCCTATCTACCAAGCTGGGGAAATACTCATAAAAATAATTACCAATATATTCCATGTAATCATTGATGTATTACCCTAGGTCAAGAAAAGAAAAGCAGGTAAAGTAACAGTTGAGAGCCTTTTTTAAATTTACTTTTCTTCATTTTTGGAGATTGTAGCATGTTTGCAGTTTTCTAAGACTTCCTGTTGGCTGACTCTCATACTCACCTTTCCACTGCTTTGATTGCTGCCTCCTTGCTGTCCTTGTTCTCTCACAGGTGGAGGCAGACAGGAATACCAGTGCACAGTATTCAGAGACTCCCCTTCGCAAGTCCCTCTGGAGGCCTTCCCAATCTTGTGCCCTGAAGTAGAGCCCCAGCTGGTGTGCCACAGGTGTGCTGTGCAAAAGTGCTACAGATGTACCAAGATATTCATTCCCCTCAGCCCTCAGGGCAGCTGGGCAGGGCCTGGGATAGTCAGTTGCTTTCAGCTGTAGCTTCATCTGATTACCCCAGTGCGGTTTACAAATATCACTTTTTGCCTTTCATGATGAGAAACACTTTGGACATTGCTGCCCTTAAAAAGTGAATGTTAAGCAGAAGGTTTCTACCTCTCCACGAGGCCCATGTCCCATGTGTCTTCTTCCTTTGGTCTTGCTCCCCAAGCTCTGTAGGTACATACCCTCCTTCTCCTACTCACTCTTAGAAAGGAGAGACTACCCTAGTTCATAAATTCTGTTCAGTCAATGAACCCTGAAAAGTCCTCTCCTTAAGACAGACTCTTCATCACTGCAAAGTATAAACAACTTTTAATTTTTACCATCAGTAAAGAAGACTGTTTATGATGTAACTCCTGTTTTCTTCCTATCTCCTTCTCCCTTAATGAGACATTCAATCCAAATACCTGACCTGAGCAAAGTTTGTATAGGCCAAAGTATTTCACTTCAGCTAGGCTCATAATGACAGGATTAAATGAAACAGTAATTCCTTTCACCCAAGCTTCTCATTCCTCCACCCGATTTTTATGACAAATTCATGACAATGAAATTCACCACCACCACCTCACCAAAGGCTTTAATCCCTTCATCATTTTTAGTCAAAGATCCCCAGTTTGCACAACTTCAGAAGCAGTTTCTCACACCATACTCCACATGAAAGATTTCAATGATGCTAAATCTTTTCTACTTTCACTAAAAATCCCAAACTCTCTCTCTTCATTATCTACATTAGCAGTCAGCAAACTGCTGCCTGTGGGCTACATCTAGCAGGCTGTGGGGTTTTGTAGTTAAATTTTATAGAACACAGACCTGTCAATTCATTTATATATTGTCTATGGCTGATTTCATGCTACAACACAGCTGAATAGTTGCAAGAGACTATACAGCATAAAGTGCCTACAATATTTACTGTCTGACCTCTTACAGAAAAAAGTTTGCCAAGCCCTGAATCCAGATTGGAGTTTACTGAAGACATAGCCCAAAGTTGCAAATGGTTTGGACCATGTAACATTTTTTAAATCATTAATTTCACTGTGAATGCTAAAAATCTTCCAACTTCATTTATAAATCTAACCTTCTAGGACTAGCAGTCACCAAAGGGAAGGAGTTGGGGAGGGTGGGTGGAAAGGGAGGGAGAAGGGGATTAAGGGGCATTATAATTAGCACCCACAATATAGGTAGGTCACGGGGAAGGCAGTACAGCACCGAGAAGACAAGTAATGACTCTACAGCATCTTACTACACTGATGGATAGTGACTGCAATGCAGTGTGTGTGGGGGACTTGAAAATGTGGGTGAATGTTGAAACCACAATGTTGCTCACGTGAAACTTTCATAAGATTGAATATCAATGATACCTTAATAAAAAAAAATCTAATCTTCCAGCTTCTCTCAAAAAACCAGGAGAACTAGCCACCCTGGGCTCACATTCCTGCATGGCATCAACTGCCTGGGGTGTGTAGTAACTGCCCCAGTAACCTAGTACACAGCGCTCCAATTTGCCATAGTCCTCACCTAACCCACTTCACTCATTTTCATTATTTACATCAGTCTATGAGCAAAAGAATTTTCAACCACTCAAGCCATTTTAATTCTCCTTCTCTTTACTCTTACTGTGATTGCTCATTTTAACATCAACTTGGCTAGACTATGGTGCCCAGTTGTTTGGTCAAACACCTAGTCTAGATACTGCTGTGAGGTACTTCTTAGACATTATTAACATTTAAACCAACAGACCATGAATAAAGCAAATTTCCCTCCCTTCAAAATGTGGGTGAGCCTCGGGCAAATAGGTAAAGGCTTTAAGAGCAACAACTGGGATCCCCCAAGGAAGGTATTCTGCCTTTGGACTGCCTCCAGCCCTACCACTACAACATGGACTCTTCTTGGGGTCTCTAGCCTGTAGGCCTGCCTCAGATTTCAGACTTAACAGCCTCACAATGGCATGATTCCTTTAAAATAAATCTCTCTATATAAATATACATCCTATTGAGTCTATTTCTTTTGAGGACCCTATAACCCCACCATCCAGTTTTTCTGTATTAAAGAAAAAAGTGCCTTCTTTCTTTCCAAGGCAAATGATGTCTTCTAGTTCGTTTACAGTTTCCTCTTGGTCTAGCTTGTAAACAACTGCTCTCCAATGGTTACTCTATCTATGGATATACCAAAAAATTCCTTGAACTCCAAACTGGCTAATTACAGAGGAATAAAAAAGTCTACACTTTTATATCTATGCCCTTTTGCTCAAAGCATCCAAGCAGTCTTAAATGGCTACCCTCAAGCTCAAACACAACTGCCACCTACTTTGCAAAGGCTTCCCTGGTCTCTCCATCCAGAACTTTGTTCCTGTTCTAAATTCCTATATTACTTACTGTATGTACAGTTTTTTAGTAGTTACTCTACTGTGACATTATGTATGTTAGTGTTTTTTTTAAGTCTTGTATTATCTTTCTTAAGTATTAACATGTTTACATTTGACCTCCCTTACCAGATTGTAAATTCCTAGAAGGACCACATCCAAAACTGTCCTATAGTTGCAGAGTGTAACAGCATGTCTCAAGAGTTTCACATAGAAATCAGGTCTCTGAAGTTACTTGATATAATGCTGCTCTCTGAACAGAGTGAAGCAAGGAGTTGCTCTATCATTAATTGTTCTTTTGATTTCCCTTCCTCCCTCCATTCCGCTTCCTTTTTTTAAGATTCCCCAAGGTGCCAGAAGGAATCAGCAACCAGCTCTGCCACTGGATCTGCTGAGTTTCTGGAAAGTCATTATTCTAGGGATGAGAATATTATAATGTATACTTGATAAAAATAGAGAATTTATGTGCTTTATTGTTATGGTGTCCTCAGTTCCTAAAACAGAACATGGCAAAGGTAGGTGCTCAAATATTTCTTTGTTGAACTGTTCCATCTACAATGAAACCGAATAGCTACTGTTTTAATGACCTTATATTAAAAGCACTTTAGATTATTTGGCCTTAGATAGCCTTCAACTATTTTAGGTTAGTCAAAGACCGTATTTTAATCTTTACCTTATTTTTTTTAATCAGAGGTGACAAGTGTGTTTTTACTATATATGCTTAATTTTTCACTATGACTTTATTTTTAATTGTATAAACCTGCATACTAATTAGGTTATACTCTGGTAGGCAGCTATTCTAGTCCTGCTCATTTTGCGGATATACCCAGTAACTATCCAGTAGCTCGATGACATCAGTAAAACAAATTATCATATGTCAACAAAATAAAAGGTAAATACTATTTCCTCTCTGACCAATACTTTGGTGATTATTAAATAGATGTTTTAATATAAATGCAACAATACATTTTAATATAAGTAATAAAAGTGTTCAAGATCTATATTCTTTATAAAAAATAGAACTTCATATTTAAAATTTTTTTCAAAGCCAAAAAAACTTTTGGTGATTCATGACTAGATAATAATTTTTTAAATTATAATAAGGGAATAGTCCTACCTTTGTTTATGAAATCTTCTAATTTTAGATTCATAGTAATCAATTAGGCAAAGCAACCTAGAAAACAGGATAAACTGAATTATTTTCAAAATGTGGTATTGGAGCAAATACTATTCTCTCTACATTATTTCATGTTACAATGAAAAATATACAAGTTCTCTAGCAAGTTCATAAAAAATTTAAGTGATTTTTGCCAGATGCAAGTAATATAGTAAAGTCATACATTTTATATTAACTTCAAAGCATTGATTTAAAAATAGCCACATACATAACTCAATATACTGAATACACATTTTCCTTGTCCCCACCCCCAACCTCTCTAGCAACTGCTCCCACAGAAGGATTTGCCCAAGGTTGTAACTCAAGATTAATAAACTTGTTCATTGTACCATTTTTTTGGAAGAGTAAAAAATCCAAATCTAAATGGTCTTCAACAGGGAAGAGTTAAATAAATAACAACACATCCATACTACAGAAAATAATGAAGCATTAAAAGAAATAATGTTAATTTGCATGTTCTAATAAGAATTTATATGGGAAAAAACTAAGGCTGCATAGCCAAATATACCATATTACTCTATTTTAAAAAAGAAAGAAATGTGAGTTTGTGTATGTATCTAAAAAGAACTCTACAGGTTCTTAACTGTGGGATAATACCATAACCTAGGAGACAATGTTGCTTGTCACACTGACTAGGTAGGGAGGGATGCTAGAAGTTCATCAGTGAACGTGACAGTTCTACACAAGGAAGAATTGTCCCACCCAAAATGCCCACAGCACTCCTGTTGTGAAACACTAGGAAGGAAGGAAACCAAACTGTTAAAAGTGGTTTTATCTAGAATATAAGAACTAGGAGGGATAAGCAGGTATATAATATTTTACTTTACACACTTTTAGAGTTTGAATTTTCATAAGTATGTATTACTTTTGTAATTTTTTAAAAACCCTCAAAGAAAAATAAAATAATAAATATTTTCACGTTATTCTCTTTAAAGCAAGAATTTATACTATTTCCCCATCATGGGAAACTTATCTCATTTTCAGAGAAAATTCAACTAATTGTGCTTTTAATATCATAACTTTCTGGAGTATTCCTTCTCTTCGATCTTTCCCCATCCCAACACATACCAGCTTTCTTATTATCCTACAAATACAGTTTAATTTCCTTTATATCCTTCACAAGCTTCCTTACCTCTTACTTCCCCTTTATGCTACTATTCCATTTCCATCTTTTCCTTAATAGCAAACTTCATTCATTCTGAGTGACTGTTATCTACTACCTTCAATAAAGTCTTAGACTTTATTAGATAAAGACTTAGTGTTATCAGATTGGGAATTCTGAGCAAGTTAGACAGTGGAAGGCAAACACAGAGACTGATGAGGCAGCATGCAGCTTCTCACCACCTTCTTCCTGAAACACTCTTGCTCCCTGGTCATCCTGACACCCAAACATAACTCTTCTGCCTCCTTCTTCCTTTATCTGAAATTTGGAAGTTCTCTGTAGTTTGGCCCTTCTAACTGCAGACCTACTTTCTCCACATAGCTGACAGAAGGTGCCTAAGCACATGTCCATAACAAACCCATCATCTTTCCTTCCTATTCCCCAAACCTAGCTTGAAATCTGGCTGTCTTTGACTCCTCTCCTCTCAACATCTATAGTCAGTCAGCATGGACAATTCCTGTCCATCTCTGTAATCTCTCTCCTTTCCTTTGGCCCTAACATAGGCCTTCGTTATCTCCCATCTAGACTATTACAACTGATTACTAACTTGTTTTTGGTCCCTGGGTTTAATTTTTTCACTCAGAAATCCGGGATTTTTTGATCCTGCTACTCAAACACTAGAATCCAAACCTTCAGCATGAAGTTTAAGTCCTTCAAAATTCCAGCACACCTTTCCCTTTATATTGTCTCCTAAAACACCACCATCTTGTGCCCCCTATGCTCCAAACCTCTTGGACTACTTGAACTACTTGCTATTCCCAAATACACTGTCTTCCTACCACCATACTTCTCTAACTAAAATACCCTTTCCCCCACCTCTGCCTATTAAAATTCTATAGTTCCTAATAATCTAGTTTACAGGGTACCTCCTTCATGAAGCCTTTCTGATCATTCCCATATTCGTCAGTGGAAACTAATCTCTCCTGTCATGTACACTTAGTATCCTATTTGCCCCACCATTACAGCACATACCACCATCTGTCTTATAGTTTACTTACCTGAGTATCTGTCTATCTACCACACTAGACTATCAGGTCCATAAAGGCAGAAAACATGGCTTTACTCATCTGTGAATGCTCTATATTATTTTACCCAATGCCTCTGTAACTTTTGACAATACTGTATTGGCTACAACTCACCACTTTCTTACAAGGTTAATTCACAACTTTTGTTCTGTTTCTCAAACTGAAAATTTGCTTTACTAAAAATCAGAGAGTATGAAGAATTTCTAGGCCATCAGACAAGTTCACACCTGAATTAGCTTGACTTCATCTGGTACTTAGTTCTCTCAGTGTTCCTCTCTCTCTCTTGCCCTCGCACTCACTCAAATTGGCTGTTTTTTTGTGTGTTTGTTTTCATTCTCCTTCCATCTCTCTTACTACCCTCTCTCTTCTTTTTTTCTTCTTTATCCCTCCTATTTTTCTTTGCTTCTCTCTTTTTAAATTTGTTCAGACCTTTGTTTTGTCCTTTTAACTACTTTTATTTTTTTTGTTCTTGTTCTTCCTACAAAAGGATTAAGACTACTATGTGTTATCTCTCAATTATCAAAACAATCTATAGTTTTAACTTATGTGACCTCATTTATTTTTATAGTAAAATAGAAATACTTACTTAGTAAAACTCCTCAAACCTATTATGTAAATACATAAGACTAGTTAAAACGTAGTTAGTTTGTATTATTAAGTAAAATAAACAAGGTCCTACCTTTTATACAAAAAGGAGAAATGTGACTATAATATCTATATTGTTTGTACTTGCTAAAAATAAATTTTTATTTACTTTATTTTAGTACTGTATGTATCTTTTTTATGGACGATTTAGTATTATTTATTTATTTAGTACTATAAAACTAAACATTTAAAATTACCTATGGAAGAGGGAAGGAATAGGGTTAAGAGGACAGGTGAAAACAAAACTTCTCTGAATATAAATATAGTTTTGAGTTTTGAATCATATAAATGTCCTGCATATTCAAAAGTAAAATAAAAAAGCAATCCCTAAAAATTGAAAACAAATTGAAACAAATAAACCTAGGCGTATATTAATTTGGTAACACAAACACAGAGAGAAAAGAAAGTTTCCAAATATTTTAGAATACTGTATTTTAACTGTATCCTGGTGGTATATATTAACATTAAAGACAACTGCAAAGAAATTTAAATTTCACTCAGTAGGCTTACTGATAGTAATAATTCTGGTATTATTATTTTGAAACTATTTGTATATATTATAGAATAAAGCAAATGAAAATGTATGATATTGTTCTTAGAAGCAAGGATTTCCAGTATAAAAGAGTTACAAATGTTTAAATAAAAATCCTGTAATGTTAACTTCAGCTAGAATGATGTTAATGAGGGTTTTTTTTTTCCCAGAAATATATATAGTTCCTAGTATACTCCCTAAAAAGTCCTAAAATCAATGACAACATAAGAATGACAAGCAACCCCAACACCCAAACTGTGGTTTCAAAGAAACATTCCTGACTAAGAGAAACCAGAGCTCTTTTGGGAAATGTCTAATTAATTAGTTTTCATTTTAATTTACTTAATTAAAAATGTTTAGTGTTAATTTTAACAAATATCTGATTCTATTCATCAAGAGCCCTAAGGTAAAAAAAAACGTACAATATGTACCCTCTGTCCAGAAGCAAATCTAACAAAAAAAAAAATCTAACAAAGATGAATGGAGTTAAGTTGAAGGATATAATATTAACATGAAAAAGTTCCCACTAGCCAAAGACAAGTAAAACCCAATGATCATTAAAACTCAATGGATTATTAACAACATTTGAAAAACAGAGATAGCCAGAAACAAAAAATCTTATTGCTTATCATTGGAAATCACTGGGACATCAACTTCTTACTATTCTAAAAAGTGGGAATTAAAATTAAAGAACTGACATTGATCCAACCTTCCCAGTAACAAACTACATAGGCAACCAAATAGCTCCTAGTCAATAGGAAAGGTTCTTATTTATGGATGATTGCCAGCAAAAAAAAGACTAGCAGAATTGAAAAATCATCACTTTGCAAGATCATCAGTGGGTGAAACAATTAGATGAAAGGGTGATGGGGGATTTTATAGTGAAAAGATCACCTTTTTACTATTTAAACTCCTGAACAATCTTAACATCCCTAAGAGAGTAAGTCAACTAGGCATTATGTGCCTCCTGATATATTGCAATTAGAAGTACACGTTACCACTTAAGAAGTATTTTGCCAAAAACACGTGCATCTAAATTCAGCACTAACTTCCAGTTTAGAGGAAATATAAGGATAGAAGAATAAATTAAAGGACATAATAAGGAAGCAAACAGACAAATCTTACATGTACTTCTCCAGGACAACTGACCAGTTTTATCAACAAGTTAATGATGTGAGGTGGAAAAAAAAAGCAGAGAAAAGGGGGAGGAAGACTCCTCCAGTTTATAAGAGATACAACCACTCCCCAGATAAAATCTAGCAAACATTACTGTTTATCCAAGATGGTGTGAGGAACTCTTTTGCAGAGATAAGCAAACACTCTGTTTTGAGTGACAATGCGCGTTTCCTCCTCCTTTGTTAATCTATAGATATCCTTTTGCAAAGAAGCAATAGTCTCTTGTTGCTCCATTTGTTTTTTCTTATAATGCTGACATTTTGCCTGTAAGAAAATTTTCAAAATACATAATTATGATATGTACATCTAGGACATGCCATCCTAAAAATATTGTACACAAAGCCATCTCCACAGTTTTTATCAAGCTGCTACATTCATGAACTTCAAGAACTGTTTTCAACCGAGAACATTAAAACGTCATATGTCATAAACACAAAAGATATTAACAAATAAATACGTGTAAAATAGGAGAAATATAGCATGTAATTTCATGCATTCAGGGTTTCATAATAAGGAACTTGAGAATATCCATAAAACTGATGTAATTTTATGCATAGGTTTAATCAGGAAGAAAATAATCAGTATTAAGGATGCTTAAAAAAACAAACAAGACTTGAAAGATGGTGGCATGAGAGGTGAGACGGAGAGCTCCTCCCAAAACCACAAATTGTACAAAAATATAGTTAATCAATACAACTAACCTTAAAACAGCAACAAGAAAGAAGGTTAAACCAGACTGCAAACAGACCTCATGAACAGAGCAGACCTCACGAAACAGGCTAACATAGGAAAGCCTTAATCTGGCGGGACCCAAGCCCTTCCCCCACCCCAGCTCACCAGCAGAAGGAAGAGAAACAGAGCAGGGGAGAGGATGGAAGACTGGGACTGCTGAACACCTAGCCCTGGAGATGGGCTTTGTGAACAGAATCCTATAGTGTGTGGTGCTCTGGATGATGGGGTGCTCTGGATGTTGGGGAGCTCAGACAGGCAGAGTACTTGAGAAATTGACATTCTGGGTGTTTGTGGAGCAGGGGATCCAGACCCAGCCACCCTGTGTCAGAGGAAAGGCATGCAGTCTGACAGGGTTCCTAGCAGCCAGAGGGCTGCGGAAGGGGTGGGGTTTGCACGGAGCTTGCTGTGCGGGAGAAGGGAGAGCTGGACAATGTTGCCTGGGCGCGCTCTGTGCAGCTGGTTGGGAACTCGGGAGCTTCAGGTGCTCCATTCTCCTGGCTGCCTACTCAGCGCCGAGGCCACCCACTGTGACACACGGCCTGCCAAACCTTCCTACTGGCCTACAGGCACCTGCTCACAAACTGACAGTCACTGCACAGGGGTCAGGCCAGCCAGAGGGAGGCCCCACCTACAATAGCTAGAGATGCAAAGCACAGAGGTTTACACATGTGTGCTTGGCTCACTGGTTCTGACACTGGAGACAGGCACCGCAGACGGGAATCAGGAAACAGATCTTTCTTCCCCCCAGGCACCAGCTCTGCTCCCCTACAACCCCCAACCTAACTCTAGGGGCTGAACAGCTCCAGAGACTGGAGTTTATGCGCACTAGTGGGCACCACACAGAAATATGAAATGACAAAAGAACATGGTTCAGACCCAAATCTCACAAACCCCAGAGAGAGGGCCAAATGAACTGAACTCACCAATCTTCCTGAAAGAGAGTTCAAAATAAAATTATAAACATGCTTATGGAGGTACAGAAAAATATTCAAGAACTCAGGAACGAATTTAAGTTGGAGGTTCAATCATCAAGAAATTCCATATCTGAAATGAAACATACAATGGAGGGATTGAAAAGCAGATTAGATGTAGTAGAAGAGACAGTAAATGGAATAGAAATTAGAGAAGAGGAATACAAAAAGCTGAGGCACAGAAAGAAAATCTCTAGGAATGAAAGACTATGGAGAGAACTGTGTGACCAATCCAAACACAACAATATTCACATTATAGGGGTACCAGAAGAAGAAGAGAGAGAAAAAGGGATAGAAAGTGTCACTGAGGAGGTAATTGCTGAAAACTCCCCAATCTGGGGAAGGAGATAGTCTCTCAAGCCATGAAGGTGCACAGATCTCCCAACACAAGGGACCCAAGGAAGACAAAACAAAGACATATAATAATTAAAATGGCAAAGATCAAGGATAAAGACAGACTTTTAAAAGCAGCCAGAGAGAGAATAAACATCGCATACAAAGGAAAACCCATCAGGTTATCGTCAGACTTCTCAACAGAAACCTTATAGGCAAGAAGGGAGTGGCATGATATATCTAATGCAATGAAGCAGAAAGGCCTTGAACCAAGAATACTCTACCTGGCAAGGTTATCATTTAAATTTGAAGGAGGGATTAAACAATTTTCAGATAAGCAAAAGCTGAGAGAATTTACCTCCCACAAACCACCTCTACAGTGTATTTTGGAGGGACTCCTATAGTTGGAAGTATTCCTAAGGCTAAAAAGATGTCACCCAAGGAAAGACAAAGACTATAGAATATGATTCATAACACACAAAGAATGAATGGAGGAGGAGAAAAAAAAAGAACCTTTAGGTTGTGTCTGTAATAGTATACGAAGTAAGTTAAATGAGACTGTTAGATAGTAAGGGAATTGCCCTTGAACCTTTGGTAACCACTAATCTAAAGCCTGCAATGCTAATAAGTACATACCTATCGATAATCACCCTAAATGTAAATGGACTGAATGCACCAATCAAAAGACACAGAGTCACTGAATGGATAAAAAAACAAGACCCATCTGTATGCTGCCTACAACAGACACACTTATATGCAAAGACATGCATGGACTAAAAGTGAAGGGATGGAAAAAGATATTTCATACGACTAATAGTGAGAAAAAAGCAGCTGCCTACAAGAGACTCACTTTAAACCCAAAGACATACACAGACTAAAAGTGAAGGGATGGAAAAAGATATTTCATGCAACTAATAGTGAGAAAAAGCAGGAGTTGCAGTACTTGTATCAAACAAAATAGACTTCAAAACAAAGAAAGTCACAAGAGACAAGGGACATTACATAAGATAAAAGATACATTTACATATGTAAAACAAATACTAACAGAATTATAAGGAGAAAGAGAATGCAAAGCACTCATCCTAGGAGACTTCAACACTCCACTCACTCTGAAGAACAGAACAACCAGACAGAAAATAAGTAAGGAGACAGAGGCACTGAACAACACAATAAAACAGATGGACCTAATGGACATCTACAGAACCCTACACCCAAACCAACAGAATACACATTCTTCTCAAGTGCACATGGAACATTTTCAAGAATAGATCATATACTAGGCCACAAAAAGAGCCTCAGTAAATTCAAAAAGATTGAAAATGTACCAAGCAGCTTCTCAGACCACAAAGGTATGAAACTAGAAATAAATTACACAAAGAAAATGAAAAATCCCACAAACACATGGAGGCTTCATAACATGCTCCAAAATAATCAATGGGTCAATGACCAAATAAAAACAGAGATCAAGCAATACATGGAGACAAATGACAACAATAATTCAACACCGCAAAATCTGTGGGACGCAGCAAAGGCCATGCTAAGAGGAAAGTATATTGCAATACAGGCCTACCTCAGGGAAGAAGAACAATCCCATATGAGCAGTCTAAACTCACAATTATCAAAACTAGAAAAAGAAGAACAAATGAAGCCCAACGTCAGGAGAAGGAGGGACATAATAAAGATTAAAGTATAAATAAATAAAATCGAGAAGAATAAAACAATAGAAAGAATCAATGAAAGCAAGAGCTGGTTCTTGAGAATATAAAATAGATAGACTTATCAAAAAAAAAAGAGAATCTACTCACATAAACAGTATCAGAAATGAGAAAGGAATAATAGCCCATGTCATACGAACTGTCTTTTTCCTTCCTCTACCTCTCTTCCTTCCCTACCTAGATAGCAGTTACTTATAAGGCAGTCATGTATTCTGAATGTATTGCTGACTTTAATATACTTGAGGTCTATTTTTTCATTTACCCCCAGGAAGTACTCACTTTCATGGTTTGGTGAGTATTTAAGAAAGGTAAAGTCAATTTGATGAATCCAACATAAAGTAAAAAAACTGAAACTGAAGGACTCGTAAGTGTATAAAAGAGTTTTGCAGCTTTATATCAGATTCAGATAATATATAATAATTAGAGCAGAGAGTACATAAGTAATTTTTTTCTTGCCTTTTAAAAATTTAAATAACAGCATGAAGGAAATATTTTGTACTTAAGTTTTCAGTAATAAATGCATATAGAGAAAATAAATATAATTGAATTATACAACAATAATGTAAGTTGGGGAGTGGTAAAACTGTTTTATGACTGTTGCACTGTCAGGGTAAAAGTTACTAATTAACATTAAATTTTGAGAAGTCAAGAGTGCATATTTTAATCTTTGAGGTAACCACTAACAGAAAAGTAAAAATCAGCTTCCTGATCCATATATTCCCTATGAAAGTCACATCATTTTTGCAGAGAGGGAGACTACATCCTGATACAGATCACACTGACTTCAAACTAAAAAGGGTTATCTGCTTAAAACCTTAAAGCATTCAAAAGTTTATAAAACTATATCCAAAGAAGCCAATACACTAGTCTAAATAAAGAAAAAGGGAAACTGCACTGCAGAATATAGAAACTGCAAATAGAATGTCTTTTGGTTTTTGCTTTTCTCCAGTAATCTTTCAATATACTGTGGTCAAGCATCTGTTGATTTCCCTGACCTCATTGCCACACACACACAAAATCCTTTCTCTCAACTGCAAAACACGCAGCACCAAACCAATTTTAGTTGTCTAAAATTGCAGACAACTGTACACCAAAAAAGAAGGATGTGACTTAGCTAAATCATTCTCCAGGTGCACTTCAATCTTCCCCAAGAAAGCAGACTGACTAGTATGGAACAGAACACATGACTAGTCTGTACTGGAATGGGACAATCAAGCAACACTGAGAGACAGCAATTCCCTGGGTTGGCCAACTTCTGTTATATAAGTACACTCTATAAAAATTACACTTTAGAGACATAAAAAAAACCAACAAACAACTAATTTCAATTGATCAAATTATCATAAATAGCCTTCCCCAACACCAGTTGTCCACACCCCCGTCTTAATTATGTCTGTCCCCCTCCATGGCAGATTAGAACGTGATACCTATGCTGTACCAATTTGTAAGCTATATAACAAATCTCTGAAACAAAAAGTTAATAGCACCATAAGTATAAAGAATTACTTGATGGAAAATACATAAGTGAATGGAGACTGAGGTCACCCCTTACCAATGAACCCTAAAGTATCTGTTCTTTGAAGGGCCTAAAATCCTGATGAACTCAAAAGACCTATGTTCTAATCATTTAACTTTGTGATTATTTACATATAAACCTCTTTGGAAAGATAAATAGGTATCTTTCTAAAAAAAAACACTGGCTCCCCTGCCCTTAACTCCCTCTTGTCAACCAAGGACTCAACATCTTACAGCTCCTGATAGCTGCTGTCTCACAACGAGAAGTTGATGAGTTAAACGGCTTCAGGTTTCCACATGCCCTCTGAGAGCAAGGTCAAAATCAAATGCATATAGAAGTATTTCAGAAATCTCTCACCTCACATTAGAGAGATTTTAAAATATATCATTGATGAGGAAAACAACCTAAGAAATCCAACCTAAAAATTCTAATGGTAGAGAATTTTCTTGACTGATGAATAAAAGGAACAGATTTGACCATCAAAGAATGATAGTGCCTTCTCTGCAGCTATGATCAACACCAGCAGGTCCAAAACTGCCCACCACAAGCTGGCAGCCTGAGGGCAGAATACCCCGCCTCCATATTCATACCCTGTAGTTTCTCTGGCTGATGCTCTCTGACCCCCTGAAATTTATATCAACTCACCTGATTCTTCCAATGTTGCCAGCATAAACTGAAGACCGACCCTACCTGATAAATACTGGTCCCGTTTAGGCAGCCTGAGCCCCTATGTGTCATGTTAACAAAACTACTTTAAAATAAGAACTTAATGTTTATAATGATATAATGTTTGTAAAGATCTGTAATCTCTCGTGTTTATTGGTTATCACTACAGAAGATTTCTTTTTTAATCACAATAAACACCCAAGTTTAAAATAAGGGTTTCTTAAGATTAGGAAGTTAAGTAGTCAATGTCATAATACTGCTATTTATACAAAAAGAAGAAAAATACTTCTAGAAAAAAGAAAAAAGAAAAATAAACAACCTGTAATCACAAAGCATATTCCATATAAATGTTATGTAAATTTAACTCAATAATTCAAGTATTAATTAAGCATCAGCTACTAACAATTAAACAGGCACACTTCTGGACTTAAACAAAATAGACAACAATATTTACTCTCATTGAGCTTGCATTCTAACACAGGGAAATATATGAACAAATAAAATATATAGTATTTTAGCATGTTAGATGGTAGTAGGAACTACAGATAAGACATAAATCAGGGAAGGCAATATGATGTGTGGTAAATGGGACTGCCAACTGTAAGGTAGTCAAGAAAGGAATCCCTAAGAGATGGTGACATCTGAGTAAGGAGAAAGGGAACAAGTCATACAGCTATCTTGGAAAAAGCATGCATGGTAAAGGAAATAGAAAGAACAAATGTACAATGTTCCTGAGAACACTGAGGAAAAGCAAGAATGTCAGTGTAGCTAGAACAGAATTAGCAAGGGGTACAGTAGAGGGAGCCAGATCATGTAGGGCCTTCTAAGTCATAGTAATAATTTTGGATTTTCCTCTAAAGAAAAAGGAAAGCCACTGTAAGGTTTTGAGCTAGTATGTTGAAAGCACACTGAAAAAAGACAAGGGTGGAAGCAGGGAGACCAAGAAACAGGAGAAAAATGAAGGTGATCTGGACTGGAGTAACAACTAAGAGAAAGAAGTGTAGGGAGGAAATTCATAAATTCAGTTTTAGACATGTAAAGTTTGACATGCTTATTAGACTAGTAGAGATATCAAGTAGGCTGCAGGATGTATCTGGAATTAAAGGAAGAGGTCTGGGCTATAGATTTAAGTTAGGTTTTATGAATTAGACTGAATATTACCAAGGGAGTCAAGATATATAGGAAAGAGAAAAGGTCTAAGGATTGAGTACTAGGGAATTCCCAACACTAGGATGTTAGGGAGATGAGAAAAACCGGAAAAGCAGTTGAAGAATAACTAGCAGTAAATTCAGCAAAGTTGCAGGACACAAAATTAATACACAGAAATCTGTTGCATTCCTATATACTAACAACAAACTAGCAGAAAGAGAAATCCAGAAAACAACTCCATTTACAATTGCATCAAAAAGAATTAAATACCTAGGAATAAACCTAACCAAGGAGGTGAAAGACCTATACTCTGAAAACTACAAGAAACTCATGAGAGAAATTAAAGAAGACACCAAAAGATGGAAATCTCTATCCTATGCTCATGGATAGGAAGAATTAATATTGTCAAAATAGCCATCCTGCCCAAAGCAATTAACAGATTCAATGCAACACCTATCAAAATACCAACAACATTCTTCAAAGAAATGGAACATAGTTCTAAAATTCATATGGAACCAAAAAAGATACTGAGTAGCCAAAGCAATCCTGAGAAAGAAGAACAAGGCTGGGGGGGATTACACTTTCTAGCTTCAAGCTCTACTACAAAGCTACAATAATCAAAACAATTTGGTACTGTCACCAAGAACAAACCCATAGATCAACAGAACAGAATAGAGAGCCCAGATATAAACTCACACATCTATGGTCAATTAATATAGGATGAAGGAGCCATGAATATACAATGGGGAAATGACAGTCTCTTCAACAACTGGTGTTGGCAAAAGTGGACAACTACATGTAAAAATGAAACTGGATTATTGTCTAACTCCATACACAAAAGTAAACTTGAAATGGATCAAAGACCTGAATGTAAGTCCTGAAACCATAAAACTCTTAGAAGAAAAAATAGGCAAAAATCTCTTGAATATAAACATGAGCAACTTTTTCCTGAACACACCTCCTTGGGCAAGGGAAACAAAATGAACAAGTTGGACAAAATCAAGCTAAAAAGCATCTGTACAGCAAAGGACACCATCAGCAGAACAAAAAGACATTCTACAGTATGGGAGAACATATTCATAAATGACTCATCTAATAAGGTGTTAACATCCAAAATATATAAAGAACTCATACACCTCAACACCCAAAAAACAAGATAAAAAAATGGGTGGAGGACCTGAACAGACACTTCTCCAAAGAAGAAATACAAATGATCAACAGGCACATGAAAAGTTGCTCCACATCTCTAATCATCATGGAAATGCAAAATAAAACCACAATGAGATATCACCTCATAACAGTTAGGATGGCCACTATCCAAAAGACAAGAAACAAAAAATGCTGGCAAGGATGCAGAGAAATAGGAACCCACCTACACTGTTGGTGTGACTGCAAATAGGTGCAACTGCTGTGGAAAGGATGGAGGTTCTTCAAAAAACTAAAAATAGAAATACCATTTCATGTAGTAATTCCACTACTAGGAATTTGCCCAAAGAAAACAAAACCCCTGATTCAAAAAGATATACGCACCCCATGTTTATCACCCTACTGTTTGCAATAGCCAAGATATGGAAGCAACCTAAGTGTCCATCAACAAATGAATGGATAAAGATGTGGTACATATACACAATGGAATATTATTCAGCCATAAAAATAACAACATGGATAGATCTAGAGGGTATTATGCTCAATGAAATAAGCCTGTTGGAGAAAGATAAACACCATATGACTTCACTTATTTGTGGAATATAAAAACAAAGCAAAACAGAAGGAACAAAACAGCATTAGATTCATAGACACTGAGAAGTGACCAGTGGTTACCAAGGGGGAGGGGAGTGGGTGGGGGTGGCAGGGAGGGGGCAGGGGACTGTTGAACCACTGTGATGTGATTTGACAATAAAAAAATAAGAATAATTAAAAAAAACAAACAAACAAAACAAAATAAATAAATAAATACTTCCACAGTCAAAAAAAAGTGGGATTAGAGGAAAACCAGAAGAGAGGATATTCTGGAAAACAAGTGAAGAAAGAATTTCAAGGAGACAGGTATAGGTCTACTAAGGTAAGCAGCATGAAGTCACCTATGACCTAATGAGCTGTTTTTATACTCCATGTAAGAAAATACATAACCCAGTACCTGTAAAGCTTTATGCTCTTTGTGAAGATCTTTTATTTTATTCTGTTGCTGGCAAACCCTACTTAGGGATTCATCTTCCAATTCACCAATTTTGGATTTCACACTCTCCATAATTTGTTCCAAGTCATTAGCTCGTTGTTCCTGATCTGCTGCTCGGCTTTGTTGTAGCTGAAGTTCATTTCTAATAACAGACACACATTTCCTATGCTTACAAATAAAAATAAATCACACCAACAAACATACACATGTAACAACAAAATGAATTCTAAAATTTCTTTGCATTCTTAAAATTTCTATCTTATAACACAAACCAATAAAAGAAATATAGGATACATATCTAAGCTATTACCAAAAGATTTAATTAAAAATATTTTGTAAATTTAATATTTAATCAAAATAGAAAATTAAATTTCAAGATTCTTTTCAAGGCCATTATTTAAAGCATGCATATCACTTGTATACAAACAATTCAAGAGATTTTTTTCCATTTTCTTACTTAAGCTGCTGATTAGTTTCTATGAGCTCCTGGATCATGTTCTGCTGATGTGCTGTTTCTTCCATCAGTGTTTTCAAATTCTGTCTCATTTTCAGTGATGACTGTTTGTCAAAAATGATGAGATCTACATAGTAAAAATAAAGGTAAGGCAAAAAAAAATTTAAGATAAAAAAATTTTAAGGGAACAAGAATAGGATCTGATTACCTTTAAGATCTGTTCTTCTGTCTAGAGATAAAGGTCTTAGGCCATGCGTCATCAACTGCACATTTATGCTTTCCCATTCTGCTTCCTCCCGCTATAGTCAAAAGGAGAGAAAAATGAATCAACTTTAAGATACAAAGTAAAGAATTACCCTCTCATACATAATTTCCTTTGTGGTTTCTTTTTGTATTTTTCAGAATAACAGCTTTTCTTCCAAAAGTTGAATATGAATTTTTTATGCACATATGATTAAAATTAATTTGTTTCTAACAAAATTGGCAGAATAAAAAGGATGTAAATAGGCACAAATAATTACATTATGTAATTCCAGAATACTCATTCATAGGCCAACAACAATAAAAAAACACCTTGTGATTTCAGTAAACCAGACTTCAGGTTTTTTACTTAAGTGAACCAGACTAGGCCCCACTCAAACAGCTGCAAATTAGGTTATATTAATTGAAGAGTGAAGAAAAGGTGAGTCACTCACAAACAAGTGTCACTTTAACAAAGACAAGGGTCATAAAAAAATATGGCTAGAGCCAATTATTTAGCTAGTTCCCTGTTCAACGGAGGTCTAACTAAAAAAAAAGAGTCTGTACATGCAGGTAACTGATTCTAGTAGAATCACTCTGAAAGACACTCTCAAGTTTTGCATCCCTCATTCTAAATATGTATTTACACCAGAAACCTGAGATGGGAACTCTAACTCTCTAGATTATCTAGTATATAAAAATATAACAATGGGAAAAAGAAAGTATTAAGAACATAAAATACACATAAGAATAGACAGATGATTGGGGAAAAAAATGGCACATTTAAATCCGGTATAATAGTTTTATACTGGGCTTTTAATGGGAATAGAATGGTCACTGTGTGAGATGTTTTACTTGCTCACTTTTTAAGGTATTAAAGTATATTTGTGAAAAAGCAATCTGAGTGAACTTTCAATCAATGTTTAAAGGCTTGCAAAAAATATAATTTATACATAAATTCACTTTCATTAGTGGTATAGTATGTAAATGCTATAATAGCTTAAAGATTAATAATTCATAATAGACAAACTGAATACAAGTGTCACTCTTTATTTCCAAATGTCCCTCAGATATTATAGACAATACCAAGACAAAAAAGGAACAAATTATCCTGATGACTCTTTGATAGCACTGTGACTCAGAGCCAAATAAATCTGCTGACTTTCTTCACCTTCTATATCCTTTCAACAACCTTTTCCCTTATTTATGCTTTAGGTCTTCTGGTCCAAAGATCAATGATACAGAACTAAAATTACTATTGATATTTGTTTAAGGAGGCAAAATCTCTGTGTGGGTATCTCAGTTTATGTGTACTATGACTCATAAAAAACAAAGCTTGTTGCAAATAATAACATCACACATTTTGGATGATCAATCATACATATTGTTCCGATACCTCTTTTTAAGAGAAAGAATAATGTAACTGTTTGCAAATTCTGAAAATAGCTGAGAATGGCATTTTCCGAAGTACGTGCAGCAGAACACTAGTCTAGTGATATGTTCATCAGACTAGTCTTACATAAGTAGGAAATATCATACACTAAAGTCTCCTTTTGGAGACTAGTCATATTGTGAAGTCTTAGAAAAATGAAATCACTTAATAGTCTTTAACCTTGGCATTTCTCAAAATTATTTTACTAAAAAATCCTTTTAAAGTAAGATTTTTCACATTTGTAGATGTAATATTCTTTGACACATACTTTGAGAAACACTGGCTTCAAACATTTCAGGTTTACCTGTTTTTCATTCATGATTTACCGGACTCCTGGGCTACAGAAACGGTTGGAGCTATAGTTTCTTTTGCAGAATCAAAAGAAGCAGAGATTGGCAATTAAAAAAATTTGAGTTGCCTAAATTAAAAAAGAAAAAGTGCAATAGGTGTTAAAGGAAATTATATTTAAAAGAACCTAGTACTCCTGGCCAATTTAAGTCATTCCCATGACAAAACTTTTATGACTTATTAGAAAGCTGATTTTAAGAATGATTAGAATAAACCCTATCTTATCATATTCTCCCATAGAAATAAAACATGGGGTTTTACAAATAAGACCACACACAAAGAAAACTGTCTTAATTAGATAACATGAAAAATATGTGATGCTATTAAATAAACTGTTATCTTTTGGAAGCTGCTTCCCCAAAAACCTAAAACTGTACCTAACCCAAAGTTATAGGCCAATCTAACAATTTACTGGATTAATTGCAAGGGTGAATGAAATGCCACTTTCTTGGGTGGTTTTTATTTTGAAGTAGCTCAGGAACTAGCAACAAAAGATTGTGTTCGACTGGCACATACAAAAGTTTATATTCAGTCTATTCTACCATCACTTGCTTATCTAAGACTCTGCCATTCTATAGGAAAAAGCTTCCTTGGCTTTTTTCATTTGTAGGTATAATTCCTCCTTTCCAAGAGGCACAATCACATTCATTAGCATTACGGAATTTTAGAAATTGAGAGTACTTTGGAAATAAACTCAAAATCTCTAGCTATCCACAGCTGACAGTAAAGAATGTAGGAAAAGTTGTACCAATACATCTGATACTACAACCATCTGAGACCCAAAGAAATGAAATGATCTTCCCAGGATGATTCGAAGTAGGCCTCCTTGTGCCAATTCAGTATTTCTTCCAAAATACCCTTCTGCCCTTCTAGATCTGCTTTAGATAGTGAAACCCACCTGAACAATTTACTAGCCACCAATAATTTATTTTCACCTAAATCTAATAACATGAACAAATTCTCAAGTTCTACCATTTTTGCAGCTTGACATCAGAGTACTCTCTCCCCTTTAAATGTTCATCTTTTTCAACAATTCAATCACCCACTATGTCATCCCTCCTGTATTTAACTAAAGATCCTTTTCAAAAATATCAGCCAACTACAGCTGTCACCACCTTCAAGCTAGTTTTTTAACTTTTTTTAAGAAAAAATTTCAATACACAAAAGTAGAGGGAGCATAATAAATCCATGAATACAACTTCAGTGATAACCAACATTCTTCCATTTCTTGCTTCATTTCTTCCTCACCCACTTATATTTTAGTATACACTTCTAATAAACACAAACTCTAAAACATAACTTTAATACAATTCACCCAAAATAAATTCCTTATTACCACTTAGTATCTAGTCCATGTTCAACTTCCTGTCCAAATATCTTTACAATGTCTTATTTTAATTTTTTCTAGATCAGAATCCAAACAAGGTCCACATATAGCACTCTTAAGTTTCTTTTAATCCGTAACAGTCCCACTGCCCCACTACTTCTTAACATGCCGTTTATTTGTTGAAAAAATACTTGCTGAAACACCCAGATTCATATTTGTCTTACTATATTCTTTTTTTTATTAAGGTATTATTGATATACATTCTTATGAAGGTTTCACATGAAAAAACAATGTGGTCACTATATTTACCCATATTATCAAGTCCCCACCCATACCCCAGTACAGTCACTGTCCATCAGTGTAGGAAGATGCCACAGACTCACTATTTGCCTTCCCTGTGCTACACTGTTTTCCCCGTGATCTCCCACACCATGTATACTAAACAAAATACCCCTCAGTCCCCTTCTCCCACCATCCCCACCCACTCTCCCACACCCCTCCCCTTTGGTAACCACTGGTTCTTTCTTGGAGTCTCTGAGTCTGCTGCTATTTTGTTCTTTCACTTTTGCTTTGTTGTTGTACTCCACAAATGAGGGAAATCATTTGGCACTTGTCTTTCTCCACCTGGCTTATTTCATCGAGCATAAAATCCTCCAACTCCATCCATGTTGTTGCAAATGGTAGGATATGCTTCCTTCTTATGGCTGAATTGTATTCCATTGTGTATATGTACATCTTCTTTATCCATTCATCTACTGATGGACACTTAGGTTGCTTCCATTTCTTGGCTATTGTAAAAATTGCTGCGATAAACATAGGAGTGCATATGTCTTTTTGAATTTGATAAGTTGTATTCTTTGGGTAAATTCCAAGGAGTGGGATTCCCAGGTCAAATGGTATTTCTATTTTTAGTTTTTTGAGGAACCTCCATATTGCTTTCCACTATGGTTCAACTAGCTTACATTCCAACCCGCAATGTAGGAGGGTTCCCCTTTCTCTGCATCCTCACCAGCATTTGTTGTTCTTAGTCTTTTGGATGCTGGCCATCCTCACTGGTGTGAGGTGATATCTCATTGTGGTTTTAATTTGCATTTCCCTGATGATTAGTGATGTGGAGCATCTTTTCATGTGTCTGTTGGCCATCTGAATTTCTTCTTTGGAGAACTGTCTCTTCATATCCTCGGCCCATTTTTTAATCGGGTTTTTGCTTTTTGGGTGTTGAGGCGTGTAAGTTCTTTATATATTTTGGATGTTAACCCCTTGTCAGATATGTCATTTACAAATACATTCTCCCATACTGTAGGATGCCTTTTTGTTCTGTTGATGGTGTCCTTTGCCTTACAGAAACTTTTTAGTTTGATGTAGTCCCATGAGTTCATTTTTGCTTCTGTTTCCCTTGCTTGAGGAGATGCGTTCAGGAAGAAGTTGCTCATGCTTATATTCAGGAGATTTTTGCCTATGTTGTCTTCTAAGAGTTTTATGGTTTCATGACTTACATTCAGGTCCTTGATCCATTTCGAGTTTACTTTTGTGTATGGGGTTAAACAATAATCCAGTTTCATTCTCTTGCAGGTAGCTGTCCAGTTTTGCCAACACCAGCTGTTGAAGAGGCTGTCATTTCCCCATTGTATGTCCATGGCTCCTTTATCATATATTAATTGACCATATATGGTTGGGTTTATATCAGGGCTCTCTAGTCTGTTCCATTGGTGAATGGGTCTGTTCTTGTGCCAGTACCAAATTGTCTTGATTACTGTGGCTTTGTAGTAGAGCTTGAAGTTGCAGAGCATAATCCCCCCAGCTTTATTCTTCCTTCTCAGGATTGCTTTGGCTATTTGGGGTGTCTTACCGTATTCTTATTATTCAACATATTTCTTCATCCCCTCTATTTCTTGTAACTAGTTACATCTAGAAGCTTTATTAAATTCAGGTTCACTATTTTTTGGCAAGAATAATTCAGAGGTGATTCTGTGTTCTTCCTACTGCATCACCATCAGGAGTCACCTAGAGTTTTAAGTGGGAAGAAAATACTGTGTAGAACATACATAAGGGTGATATGTATCAATATGAGAATCTCCCAAAGAAAGTGGAGCCACATATTCTGACAATCTCCCTAACAGCTACACTAGACTTCTTTCAAATCTTCAAGACGTCATCTCCCTCCAGGCTCAAGGCCTGGGCACTCTCATCTTCTCTGCTTTGTTAACTCATACTTGATTTTAGGTCTTGACTCAAACTTTCCTTCTTCAGGGCAATGTCCCCTGATCCTATGACTAGATCAGGTTCTCTTGTTAATGCTCTTGTGGCACTATAAAAAGTAAAGTATAGGGACTCTCTTGTCCCCTCCTGGCATGAGCCAGGAGCTCTGTCCTCTCACTTTATCTCTAAATAAAAGCCTCACACTTGCTCTCCTACCTTGAGTGTTTGTGAAGTAAAATATTTGACTCCACGAACAAGAACCCCAGCATCATTTTTGGGGGCTTGTCCAGGATAACTTAGGAAATGGAAGCTTCCTCTTCAAATTTAAAGCCAGGTACACTTCTGTCATGCATTCTGAAGAATTGGGAGCAATTTGATCCCCAAACCCTGAAAAAGAAGTGCTTTATCTTCTGCATACAAGCCTGGCCTCAACACAAATTCTCTGATTTGGAGAGGCTTGGCACCTGAGAGAAGTATACAATATAATAAGTGTATTACAGAGTGTATACCTACATATGGCGTGAAAATCTTTAGGGACCTCCGAAAGCAAGTCCAAGCTATGTCAGGCTTAGAAGTTCCATGGACTACTACGATATGGAGCTGAGTTTCTAAATCCTTTTGAAGCCATAAAACTGCAAATGGTGATAGAAATGGAACCCAAGATAGGAGTGCCCATCTTCTGAGGCCCTCTCGACTGACCAGTGATGGAGACCTAACTACACCCTTTACTGTGCCCCCTTCTCAGCAGGAAGCAGCCAGAGCAGTCATTGCCCCTTTCCCTAGCAGCAGCTAGGGTTTCTATCTGTAGAGAGGGGAATGAGACAGGGACCATGGGCTCAAAGTAGAGTGAGGGCCTCCAGAAAAAAAAAAAAGCAAGATAATCCATTATGGGATTTGCTCTGGCCTGCTGGGGGGCCCAGCTTATTTTTCTGACTTTACCCAGGTGCTGCTTTTCTTCCTCCAGCCCTAATCAAGTGATTTGCAACCTGGTAAATTTAACAAGCAAGCCCAAAACAATGTAGTAAAAACAGGAAGGATTCCATCTTGAAGATAAGATTGCATCTTAAAACCCAATTAGTTAAAAAGTAAGTTTCTTAACATACTCTTTAACAAACAGACAATAACTCAGCCCATCTTGGGAGCAGACGGCAGTCTTGATTGATACGCTCCCAGACCAGGAAGCTGCTCTCTTGGGAGAAAATCAGGACAGTAAATTTCTTGTAAATAACCTGGAAAACTAATAAGAAACTTAATGTCTCTTCAAAGATAAACATTTTGGGACCACTTAGCAGGTGTGCATCCCTAGCCCTTTGTCTCTCAATCGCCTATCAAACCCCTAGACAACGCGCCACCCCTGGGCTCTCTTGTCCCTTCCTGGTGTGATTCAGGAGCTCTGTCCTCTCACTTTATCTCTAAATAAAAGCCTCTCACTTGCTCTCCTAAGAAAAAAAGAGTTAAGTATAGAGGATTAGAGTTCAGAGTCAGGTGGTCTGAGTGAACTGGCTATCAGCTTAACCATTTATTAAACTGTGTGACACGGATTAACTTGTTAACATTTCTAAGCATTGATTTCTTCATTTGTAAAAGAGAAAACATAGTAATCTACACCTCATGGGTTGGATTAAATCAGAAAACACATAAAAAGTACTTATAACAAGTGCCTGGCATGTAGAAACTTATAGATAATTGGTAGTTGTTGTTATACATCAGTATTCTGAATAAAATGAATCTTAGCTAATCATACAATCATATATTATCTTAGACTTCTCCTAAAAATCACTCAGATAATTTTTGATACAAGTAGTCTTTTATAGTAAAACATTTCTAGGTTAGACTAAATTCCATGAGATCGGTAGTCTACTTTTCGTTAATGGTAGAATAGACAACCTTGCCTCTACAGACAATGAAGAAAGCTGAATACTTAAAAATTTTTTCTTGAAAATATTAAAGAACTAGTAGGATAATGAAGAATTATCATACAGAAAAATCAAAATGAAAACCCACTTTTTTCCTGAATTCATTTGTCAAATCCAAAGAAAGAGCTGTGAAAATGAGTGCTAAAAATCAAAGCCATGCCCCATTTAAAGCTGTCACCTGGAAGAGCTCCAGCTCTCATGATGAGAGTGAACCAGAAGTAAACCACTTCTCCCATGAACTTCTCATCATGGTTCATTCCAGTACCTCAAGAAGGTCCCAAATTAATATTGTTTCCAAGTGCCTAGCAAAAACAAATGAAATCTTCTCTGGAAAAAGGTCTCAAATTATTACCATAAAAAGGTGTTTTAAATACAATATCCGGCAAAAAAAACCAAGGCATACAGAAAACAATAAATAAGAACAGAAACAACAGTCAAAAGAAACCAATGAACAAATAAAGACTTCAAATACTGTAATTATTTATCGTGAATCATAAAATAACTATGCTGACAACTGTTCAAAGAAATAAAAATAAAAGCTTGAAACTGAAGAGACAGAAAATATTGGAAAATAGTAAATCAAAAATTTATTACAAAAAATTACAATAACTGAAATTAAGATCTCAAATAAAAGGCCTCCGGTAGATTAAAAAGAGCAGATGAGAAAATTAAGTGCACTAGAAAAGGTAAGTTAGAAGAGATTATTCTCTATGCTACTTTAAGGAAAACACAGAAGACATTCTACTTCAAATGGAGGGGATACATGCATAAAATAAGTTCCTTAACTTACTTTTTTTGGGCAGCCAAAAATCAGAGGAAAGAATGGAGAAGGAGCATTTTAAGACACAATGGCTATGAAAGCTTAAGGGCCAATGAAAGACATAAACCCACAGATTCTAAAAAACCAACATATTGCAAACAGGTAAACTAGAGAAAAAAAGGAAAATCACACCTAGATATATATTGAAGTACAGAAAAATAAAGACATAAAATCTTAAAAGCAATTACAGAAAAAAAGATTATCTTAAAAAGAGTGATAGTTGGAATGTCAGCTAACTTCTTAGCAATAACAATGAAACTAATAATGAACTAATATCTTCAATGTGCTGAAAGAAAATAATTTCCGATCTAAAATTCTAAACCCAGTGAAAATATCCATTAATAATAAAGGCAAAAGTAAGATACTTCAAACAAACAAAAAAAATCTGACAGATCTGTTTTATAAAAAATTCTAAATTCTTCATGTAGAAGATGTCTGATAGCAAGGCAGAGATGCAGAAAGAATAAAGAGCAGAGAAATGGGTGAGTGGACACACACACTGACTATATATATAAAATAAGATCTTGTGAAGTTTTAAAAATGTATATTTAATGTAATAATATAATATTATAGTATTAAAATACACAATAATAAAAATATGTTAGCTGGGAGTTGAGTAAATGGAGCAACAGTGTTCTAACTTTTTTAATAATCCAGGAGGATGACAAAGGTTTCCATTAACATCAGGCTTTTTTAAGTTAAGGATGCCAATTTCCATGATCACCACTAAGGAACAGAACACAGTATGTAATTTCCTAACTAGTAAAGGAGAAAAAGAAACCATGATGATAAATAAAAACGAATCCAATAGAAAAGAAAAATAAACAGAGAACAGGTAAAACAAAGATAAAGTATATAGTAATACAAATTTAAACTCAATCAATAATTATATTAAGTGTAAATGGATAAATATTCCAGCTAAAAAAGAAAGATTATCAAGTAGATTTTTTTAAAAAATCAAACTATATGTTTTTGAAGGAAAAAAATCTAAAATGTTAAAAAGCTATATAAAATAAAACATACAGAATGGCAAAAGTAACAGAATAAAGAAGGATTGATGGCATGGTGACAGCATAGTTTTTAATGTCTGAATCCCTACATAAAAATATAATAATATTTTTATTTTTATCCCTACATAAAAATATAAGACAAAAACCAAAGAATATTTATATTAAAACAATGACAAGTTATTCTCACAGACACTGAAATATAAGTGAATGGAGACAAATCACAAACAGCCACAAGAATTGAAGAGTATCAAAATCTGTGCAGGAAGACGACAAAAAAAAAAAAGCAACAGGCAGTATCTAACAGTTATAAGGACAGGAATATTCCCAAATCATTGATGTTCTCTAATATTCACCACTGTGCTAATATGAAAACAGCAGTGAAACTGGAAGGAATTTTGTCAAAGAGGGCCTTTTAGATACTGAAGCCCTATGAACACTCAAAACTACCTATGCAAGAAATCGATTACAGGGCCCACAATGAGAAGAAACTTCAAGAATGGAATCAGAATTGAATAAGACAAAGACAAAAGAGAGGAAAGGAAGGTTGAGACCAAAGTGGGATGGGTAACAAAGCCAGGAAATCTCAGAAAACAAACTGCTATAGTTTTGGACACTATATAAAAGCAACTACATTTAAAAGCAAATACACATACAGGGAATGAGAAAGTCATTGTACATGCCCAGGTAAAGAAGCAGGCTGAAAAAGACCTAAGAAGACCTTAAATTTACACTTTAGGCTGATCCTTGGCACAGTAACAGCCTAGAACAATTGAAAATAAACAAACAAAAACAAGACCCAGGAAAACTTGGTGAAAAGGAGAAACTGATTTCCAGAGTTCCAAATTATTAGACTCAAATGTCCAGTTTTCAAAAAATAACAAAGTGTACAAAGAATCAGTTAAGCATGGGGAAACCAGGAAAGTACTGGGGAAAAATTAGAATAGTTGATATCTTGATCTAGTTGATGGTTACATGAGCATATACACATGTCAGAATGCATTGAGCTGTACACTTATTGTATATACTTCAATTTTAAAAAAAGGAAAATAGAATAATCTTTTAAAAATAAAAATAGTGTGTGCACATGAATGCACGCACATGCACACACACACACACGAATCTGAAAAATATGACCCATTCAAAGGAAAAAAAATCAACAGAAACTTTCCTTGGAAAAAAAACAAAGACTGGATGGCAGATCTATTAGACAAAGACTTTGAACATCTTTAAGGTGGTTGTTTTAAAGAACTAAAGGAAGATGTGGAGAAAATCAAGAAAACAATATGTGAACAAGATGGAACTATCAATTGAGACAGAAAACCTAAAAAGAAATCAAAAAGAAATTCTGAAACTGAAAAGGACAATAAATGGAATGAAAAATTCACTAGAGGTATTCAAAAGCAGATCTGAGCAGGCAAAAGAAATAATCAGTAAATCTGAAGTGAGGACAATGAAAATTAACTACGGAGAAAAGTGAACAGCGCCTAAAGGACCTGGGAAACACCATCAAGCAGGCCTCTTTTTTAGAAGAAAGAGAGAAAAAGAAAAGATGATGGGAGAGAGACTATTTAAATAAATAATGGCTGAAAAATTCCCAAAATTGTTTAAAAACAAGAATGATACAGTCAAGAATTGTAATGAAGTCCAGGCAAGATAAACTCAAAGAGACCTACTGCAAGACACATTACAATCAAATTTTGAAAGACAAAGAAAATCTTGAAAGCAGCAAGCAAAAAGTGACACATTGCATAAAAGAGATCCTGAATAAGATAACGAACAGATTTCTAATCAGAAACTTTGGAGGCCAGAAGGTAATGGTATGATACAGTCAAAGCACTAAAAGAAACTGTGATTCAAGGATCCCTTATTTGGCAAAACTGTCCTTCAAAGTGAGGGAGTGCACAGAGCCCCCTGGAAACCCCCAGGCCACACCCACTTGGACTCCAGCAGTCCCATCAGGGTGTCCCCTGCATGAAGCACCCTGGCAGCACTCCTCCACCCATGCGCACTTCAACTCCGGCCTTCCTGCCAAGGCATCCCCTGTGCAGAGCACCCCAGGACTACCTGGCCTATGCCCACTTCAGCTCCAGCCATTCCACCAGGAAGACCCCTATATGGGATGACATGAGAACCCCAGGCCCACACCTACTTCAGCTCTAGCCATCCTACCAAGGCATCCCCGATAGTCAGTGCTCAGGGACCCCCAGACCATACCATCAAACCAGACTGCGATCGGGCAAACACAATCTACACAGAGGAACAGTCCTACACAAGGCCATTCCCTCATTACTGGTCAAACAAAATAAGGACAGAGGAATATACCCCAAATGAAAGAAAAACTTCAGAAAAAGAACTAACCAAAACAATCTACCTAACAATAGTTAAGCAATCTACCTGACAAAGAGTTCAAAGTAATGGTTATAAAGATGCTAACTGGACTTGAGAAAAGAGTGGATGAACTCAGTGAGAATTCAACAAACAGATAAAAATATATAAAACAAAAACAATGAGAGTGGAAGACTATCATAACTACAGTAAAATATACTAGAGGAAATAAACAGCAGATTAGAGGATGCAGATCAGCAATATGGAAGACAGGGTAATGGAAAGCACTCCACCTGAACAGAAAAAGAAAGACATTTTTAAAATGAGGATAGGTTAAGGGACTTCTAGAACAATATCAAGTGTACTAACATTCATATTTTAGGGGCTCCAGAAGGAGAAGGGAAAAGGGGAAGAAAAATTATTTGAAGAAATAATAGCTAAAAACTTCCCTAACTTAGGGAAGGAAACAGACATCCAGGTCCCAAAAAGACAAACCCAAGAGGTCCACAAGATATACAATAATTACAATGTCAAATATTAAAGATAGAGAGAATATTAAAAGCAGCAAGAGAAAAGAAACTAGTTACATATAAGGGAAACCCCTTAAGGGTATCAGCTGATTTCTCAGCAGAAATTTTACAGGCCAGAAGGGAATAACATGATATAGTCGAAGTGCTGAAAGGAAAAACTAACAATGAAAATACCCTACTCAACAATGTAGAATTAGAATTGAAGGAGCAAGAGTTTACCACATAAAAAAAAAAGTTAAAGGAGTTCACCACCACTAAACCAGCCTTATAATAAATGTTAAAAGAACTTCAAGTGGGGAAAAAAGGCCATAACTAGAAGAAAATTATAAATAGCTTCCCTGGCAAATGTAGTAAAATTAGATCAATCACTTAAAAGCTAGTATGAAGTTTAAAAGACAAATGTAGTAAAACCAATTGTATTTAAAAAATTAGTTAAGGGATTCACAAAATAAAAAGATGCAAAATACGATATATACAGAAAAGTTGGAGATGATGGAATAAAAAGGTACTGATATTATAATATGTTTGAACATAGGGAACCATCAACCTAAAATATTATTATATATTTAGGGTGCTATATACTTAGAATGTCATATATGACTGTTAAAGTAACAACAAAACAAAACTCTATAATAAGCAAAAAACAAAGAGAAAGGAATCCCAGTATAACACTAAAGAAAGTCATCAATCACAAGAGATTACGAGAGAACAAAGGAGCATAGAACTACAAAAAAAAAAACCCAGAAAACACCAAAATGGCAATAAGCACATACCTATCAATAATTACTCTAAATATAAATAGTCTAAATGTCTAATCAAAAGAAATGAAGGAAATGAATGGATTAAAAAAACAGGCTCGAGATGGCAGAGTAGGAAGGCAAGGCAGAAACCTTCTCTCACAAACACACCAAGGAAGCAACTACAGCAAATACAACTAACCCTGAAAACGAACTGAAGACTGCAGAACAGACCACCTACCCCTGGGAAAGAAGAGAAGAACACACAGAAAAGGGTAAAGTGGCAGAGCCACATCAAACAGAATCCAAGCCCTTTCTTCATCCCAGCCCAAAGGTAGGAAGGAGAGGAACAGAGAAGGGAGGGTATAGGTGCCCAGGAACTCTGCACAATTGGCCCTAGATATCTGCTCTGGGAACACAAATCCACATTGCATTAGGTTCTGGTGATTAGCAGGACTGGATATGACACAACTGGAACACTGGGTGGATGAGACTGCAGCCGCTTGTGAAGGACAGGCACACTCTACTGGTTCTCCTGAGACCCAACACAGAGGCAGCACTTGAAAGATTTCTCAGCACAAGAATGCAAAGAAATAGGAACGCTCCTACACTGTTGGTGGGACTGCAAATTGGTGCAACCACTGTAGAAAGCAGTATGGAGGGTCCTTAAAAAACTAAAAATAGAAACATTTCACCTAGTAATTCCATTTCTAGGAATCTGTCTGAAGAAAACAAAATCCCTGATTCAAAAAGATATATGCACCCCGTTTATCACCACACTGTTTGCAATAGCCGAGATAGGGAAGCATACTAAGTGTCCACTAATAGATGAATGGATAAAGAAGATGTGGTACATATACACAATGGATTATTATTCAGCCATAAAAAGAGAAGAAATCCTGCCATTTGCAACAACATGGACAGATCTAGAGGATATTATGCTCAGTGAAGTAAGTCAGGTGGAGAAAGACAAATGCCATATGATTTCACTTATTTGTGGAATATAAAAAAAAGCAAAACAGAATGAACAAAACAGCAGTATGCTCATAGACGCTGATAAGGGACTGGTGTTTCCAATGGGGGAGGGGTTGGGGTGGGTGAGTGGGGAAGGTGTGGGGGATAAAGGAGCAAAAAATTCTTAATCATCATATAGGTTGGTCACAGCATGGAGAATATAGCCAATGATTCTGTAACATTTTCCTATGTTGACAGATAGTAACCACACTAGTCAGGGGGAGGGTTTAATAATATGGGTAACTGTTGAACGAGTGTGTTGCACACTTGAAACTAATATAAGATTGTATATCAACTATATTTCAATTTAAAAAAATGAAACAACAGCGCTGGGCACACAGCAGGACAGTGATGGTGATTAGAGTTGATGACCAGCTATTTGTTATCTTAGTTACTTAACCTCTCTGGGCTTCAGTTTCCTTAACTGAGTTTAAAATACCTCCTCAAAGGATTATCAGGAAATGGAAAGGAAATATACATAATGTGCCAATTACAGTATTCAATAAATAATAGGTCCTTTTCATGGCCTCTCAACCTCTAGAGAGAGGCACTTGTCACATTAAACATACCTCAGTCATAGCACATTCCTCTTGCACTTTACACCTGGTCATTTGAGATAATCTAAATGAAATGATCACCCAGTGAGTCTTACATCTGAAGATGGATCTTCATCTAGGTTTCAAAAAGATAAAACAAATCAAAATCTTACAATGTTCAACCTCCTAAGAATGAATGATTTTGTGTCATTCCAGAGCAGGCACCTGCGGTACTGGTAACCACTGAACTGGAGCTAGAACAAGTAACTGCCAATGGACTCCACTGTTCTCCACCATGCCTTTGTTGACTTAGCTTAGAGTCCAAATCAACTATCATCTATCACCAATTATGACTTTTGGCTTCAAAGGTAGAATATTCTCATTTGCAAGGATACTAAAATGAAGCACTCTCAGACAAATACCACTCGACCCAAAAGGCAAAGGCAGGAAGAAAATCTATCACCTCAGTTCCACCTGTGCCCAAGCCCTCCTTTTCAGAGGTCCTTGATGTGAAATTAATGTGCCAACAGTTTACACTGCCTTTACCCCACTTCTGCTGAGACTGGACACAGGTCTTAGACTTTGAGTCACAGGAAGAGACCAAATGCTTCCCCAGGCCAAGGCAGAAGATATAGTTGTAATCAGTGCCTAACAAACCTAAAGTAAGACTGTGGGAATAGAGGTTGCAGGGTAGGAGCTGTATTGTACATGGCATAGAAAATAAAGTGCAGAGATGCAAAACAGTTACATCTTCTGGTACTGTCCAGGGTTCCAACAGTTCTTTGATAATTTATCCTTTATAGGTCTGAAGCCCCTGTAACATGCACCATACATTGAAATGTAATTATTTTTCACCATTTATTTGGAGAAAATCTGGAAATAACATGGCCAGTAACTGTTCTTTCTCAAATGAGTCAAAGCAAAATCTGTAGTTTTCTCAGAAGCAGGTATTTCACATTACTACCATAAATGGAACATACAAAGCTTCCACAGCCTCTACTGTCCACTAAATGCAAAAGCTCTATTCCAAAAATATGCCAACATGCTGTTTAACTTTCCTAATTAGAACTGAATCTACCACAAAGAAGGAAAAGGGAGTTAGAATTGGTTATCAATTTGACCAAACCATTCTGCCCCAGGAGAGGTTACATAAAGGGCCAGAACGCCTCCCCTCCTTTCAAGCAGAAGCTGCAGACAAAACCTTAGTCAGCTACCTCTTCCCCAAGGTATGATGGGGGAGGTCCGGGTTTAGTAGGCAATACACAAAGCTAAAGAACAAATTACGCGGAGAATGGAAACCAATATGGGTAATGCCTGCATTCATGTTTAATATTACTATGGTTAGAAAATAAAGTGGTTAGTAGAAACTCTGTCTGTTTGGTCTCTATGTTACAAGTCTTCCAGCCTTCTAACATTTCCAGCTCATTGATTTTAACAGAATCAAATTAGATTCTACACAAAGTGAGAGAACCCCCGAATCTGGAATAAGCCTAATAAACCGGAGAAAGGGATACCCACCTAACTTTTCACTTACCCGTCTCTTCCCCGCCCTTTGCTCCAAGTCGTCACTAGCCTAACAACCCTATCAGCACCTTGGCACCGAGGAGTGGAATGCGTCAGCCCTGGCCGACTCCTATGGATGGAGTCTCCTCCTCAGAATCCAATCTGCGCCAGGTAGCATTCTAAGCCTTACACTTACTGCCTCATTTAACCTTCTCAATCACCACGTAAGGCAAGAGTCACCAGCTGTATTCTACAAAGACACTGAGGCGCTGAGACGTTAAATAATAAGCCAAAGATCACAAAGGGGAGCCCGGACTCGAACCAAGTTTGTCATGTCCCCCAATCTCATACTGGGATTTTTAACTGGCGTGAGCTAGTCCCGGGCTGCTCCTCTCTGGAGGCTCCGAGGGTCAGTTTGGCCATTAGCAGGGACCAACTGAGGCCAATTCCGGGGGTGCGTCGGACGGGCTCTAGCCTACGCCTCCGTGAACCACCAGGGTCACTCACCGTCCTCAGTCGCGGCCTCCCAACCAGCACTGCGCCCGGCCCCGCCCGGCTCAGTCGCCTCGGGCCCCAGGAGCGCTACAGCTACCCCGCCGCGGGAGGCCTACCAATCGAGCAGGAGAGCGTCGAGAGACGTGCCCGTGGTCCGCCTCTGAACGCCAGGAGCTATTTTTTCCGGCCGCACTGAGAGACTGGGTTGGCCCGGAACCTGATTGGCTCCTCTGTTGGGGGCGGGGCTTCATTAAAAACTAGCCGTCAGTATGCGGTGCTTGCCGTCTGCACCTGCGCACTTCCCGTGAACTTTCTGCATGCTCCGCCCTGGCAGGCGCTCTATCACCGAACTGGAGTCTCGTTTGCCGGGAAGACACGTTTGAAGCTGTCAGTGAAAGTGAGGCCCGGGCCATGTCGCCACAGCGGACCGTGACTGCGAGGTCTTGATGCGGGACCAGCCAGCTTGTTCTCAGTGTCTCAGGCCTGGCTGAGAGCTGCAGAATCCTACATTTGGAGGACCCCAGTATGTGTGTGTTGGTGACATTTACCCTTTCAGTCCGTATTTTCCAAAACGCTACAAAGTGTCAGACCCGACATCAGGCTCCAGAACCGCAGAGGTGGCTAACCGGAAATGCTCAAAGTCTAATTAGGGAGATGCGTATACACTCTGAAATAAAGAAACAGTGTGGTAGGCAAGATCAAAGAAGGGTGTGCCGGGCGCAAAAGGGAAAGAGAAGGATTACCTAAGCCTTCCTAGACCAGAGGGTCTCAAACCTGGTTGCACATTTAGAATCACCTGGAGTTTTGAAAACTCTTTATGTTCAGGACCTCGACCAACTGAATCAGAATCTCCAGGGTGGGACCCGGGTATCAATAGTTTGTAAAGCTCCCTGGGTGATTCCAGTGTGCAGCCAAGCTCGAGAACTGCAAACCTAGAGGAACACTTAAGAGTGATTCTAAACAGCAAGAGTTCACCAGCAATACAGGAAGGAAAGATATTTAGAGAAAACTTCATGTGCAAACTAAGTAAAATAATCTCAAAGCACATTATATTGCCTACTTCACAAGTGCTCAGTAAACCTTATATGTGTGTGTGTATATATATAAATTAACATATTTAGTAATTAAACCTGGGCTCATTTGGTACAGCTCACATCTGCCCTCCCCCAAAACCAAACTCCCAACGCCTTTACAAATGTAATGGAACTTACTGAAGGCTTCCTGAGGAAACTGAGTGTGTTGCATCATTGGAGGGGCAGAGAAGGCCTTAGGAGGTATGCTAAGGAGCTGGGACTTTATCCAGGAGGTGATGGGGAACAACGGACGCGCTTCCAAAAGTGGTATAATAAAACGGACAGGTTTTTGTTTGGGTGTCTTCAAGCCTAATTTTCTTGTGTCCTGATAATATAGGTAAAAACGTCTCCTCGGTGTACAAATATGATCACTGCTTTTTTTTCCACAAAAGGAAATCAGCTCAATTCTCTTTCAGTTTAATAAATCCAGAATCTACAACTAGGGTCCTTATCCACCATGTTCAAAAACTCTTAGGAAGTTAAGTGATCCAAAAATTCTAAGGGGAAGACCCAACTTCCACGCACCGAAGCGAAGGTCCTGGGGTCTCACCTGCCCACCATTGTCTTTGCATCTTATAGCCACATGGTGTCGCTGTTGACGTGTATTTTTCCAACTGATGAAATTATGCAGGTCCATGGAGCCACAGATCCCACAATGGCCAACAAAAATCTCCCACTGAAGGCATTCAGCCATCGTGTCTCTCACAAGGAGGTCTCACAAGGGTCGCAGGTCTGAGGGTACAATACTTTCAGGCCCATACTGTCTTCTTCCAGGTAACTGAGGCCACTGTGAGTTTGGTATCTGTGTCTGTCCCATGAAAACATGTCCTCACCACCACCCCACCCCTCCCACAACAAGGGCCCTTTCCACGCCTGGCTATTCATGCTAGCAATGGTTGGCAGACTTTCATTTTCAGCCCTCAAGACACAAAAAGCCTTACTGCTTGACTTTTCCAGGACAGTAGGGTGATTTGCCCACTCTTCTGAGTGTAGCTGCCCTTATGATAGCCAGAAAATCAAGCACCACTGGGTCAGTTAGGATTATTTTGGCTACAGATAATAGAAAACCTGATTCAAACTGTCATCTCAAGCAATAAGGAAATTATCTACCAAAACAGGAAGTCCACAGTAAAAACAGACTTGGAGGTTGGTTAGTTCTTTTTTTTTTTGAGTCAATCAGGTCTCACAGGCATATACTCTGCCACCCATCAGTAACAGCCTGGCCAATGTGCAGATGGCTTAAGCCTGGGCTCCAGAAGAGAAAGGGGGTCACCAGGATTGGAACTGGCAGTGGGGTGGATATTCCTTTAGTCATCTGGGTTGCCAGAGGAGGCATGGCTACTTGGGTAAAACTGGTGTCCTGTAAGGGGCAAGGGGACAATGGCTGCTCCATGGAAGATCACTGGTATCTTTCACAGTCTTCAAAGCACAAGAAGGCTGACTTCTATTTCTTAACAAGAGAGCCTCCTTCCCATCACTCGTGGATTTTGCACGTAGCAAGTGGAGGGGAGGAAGATCAACAGCACTGTCCTCCAAAGGAATTCTCTTATGGCCACCAAGGCATCTCCAGTACCTCTCTTTGCTAGAGAAGGAAATGACTCTACACACAAGTTCAGTCTTTAGCTCAGCATCCTGTTGCATTCATTGGTCACAGGAGTGTTCTATGGGCCTCCTCCACCCACCGGTATCTCAGTGGTTCTAAACACTCACTTAACTTTCACTCATTTACAAAAATGTATTAAGCAGGAATTGAATTAAATGCTGAGTTTACAGTGGAGAATAAACCAGATGTGGTTCCTGCCCTCATAAAATTTATAGTCTAGTTGGGAAGGGAAAGATGAACAAATACAAATAAGCATATAATTATGGCAAGTACCATGAAGGAAGAGAACAGGGCTGTGTGAAGGAGACCTCTCTGAGGAGGCTACATTTAAGCTGAGGTCAAAAGGCTATGTTCATTTCAGCTTACTGCTTTTCTCTGTGCTTTGACTTACCATTATAAATTAGAGCCTTTACTAGCAATTAAAACAGATCTCTTAATTTCTAACCTTCTAAACTGATTCTCAAATTTTCTCCTCAGTATAAAACTATCAGGTTTCTCCCCACTACAAGGAGTAAACCAAATATGAATGGCATTTAGAGATGGATTCTTGAAGATTCTTCAACTCACAAGTCTTTCAGACTTAGAATTCTTTTTTTTT
>JAQQAC010020790.1:16259362-16290203 GCA_029783875.1 Phataginus tricuspis
ATTCTTCCTAGCCAAGAGCATGGGATGCATTTCCATTTGTTAGTGTCAGACTTAGAATTCTTTACTACACTGTGTATACTTTGTATTACACTTTTAATACTTTGTATCTGCCTCCCCCTTGAGAATTTGAACTCCTGGGGATATGCATCACATTTTATTGTTTCCAGCTCCTAACACAGTCCCTGGCACATAGTAAGTGCTCAATACAGTGTTGAATGGCATTGTTAAACTTGAATCAATTCAGACAGGGGCATTTACATTCAGTAGCCATCTTCCAATATGAAAGACCATAAGAAAACAGCTCAGGCAATATATTAATAACAAATGCTCAAAAATCTATACCGAATAAACAATAGTTAAAATGTGTCATGCTCTGGGTTTAGCACTTTCATGTTCTAACTTGTTCACTCCTCACAACAATTGTACCATAAGTAGTGTTATTATCTTTATTTTACAAATGATCAAATTTAAAAAATGACTTGCTAAGGTCACACAGCTAGTATGTGGCAGAGCCAAGATCTGAAACTGGCATTCAGGCTCCAAAGCCTAGTTCATTAACCACTTGCCCACACCACTTCTCATGATGGGCATCAGCTCTACAGTAAGATTGGTGTATGCACTTGCTCCAATTTGCAACTGTTTCATCTGGATGGATATTAATTATCTATGGATGCACAACAAATTACCCTTTAACATAGCAGCTTAAACGTTACCTCAAAGTTTCTGTGGGTCAGGAATACAGGAGTTTCTTAGCTGGATGGTCTGGACAGAATCGTTTAAGAGGTTGCAGTCAACCTACTAGCCAAGGTTCAACTGGGGCTGAGGATTCACTTCCAAACTCACTCATGTGGACACTGGCGGGCTTCAGTTCCTTCTTAGTCGAGTGGGTCTCTCCACATACTGCCTGAGTGTCCCCACAACATGACAGCTTCCCACAAGAGGGAGCGGACCAAGAGCATGTGTGAGCACCTGAGACAGAAACTAAAGTCTTTTTTGTGACCTAACCTCGGCAGTCATATATTATCACTTCTCTGTAAGCCATCGGTCACACAGACCAGCCTACGGAGAATGTGGAACAGGAGTACACAAGGATGGGAATAGCAGGAATTGGGATCACTGGGACCCATCGTGGAGGTGACTGAGCACAGTCTGCTCCTTTTTGACTCTTCTCCACTAGAACGTGGACTTCACGAGTGGAGAAAACCATTGGTGCTGCCCACTGTTATAGTCCCTGCCCTGGCACCTGCCAGATATCAGATTATCAATAAGTACTGGATAAATACAATGATGATGATGATAAGAATTCTGAAGGATGATCTCACTCTAAGCCTGTCTTACTCTTCCACAAATTCCCAGTTGTCATTCATGGTATGGTACCATTTAAATAATTTTTTAAAAGCAGGACTATATCATGCCCAAGAGCATTTACTCATATATATAACTTTTCTTTTTTTAAAAAAAAAACAACATAATTTTTTATTTTATTGCTGGTTTTCCAGGAGGCAAAATCTCTAATGAGATGAAACAAAACAAAACAAAATTGTCAGCTGAGCCCAGAGCTCTGAGTAGTAGATGTCAGAGAGGGCTGTTACCTAAACGTAAACGTTTGCTCAGTACTACAAACGGGAGTGCTGCCACAGCCAGGAGCAAGCTGGAGAGCCTAAGCCTGGGGTTCCTGCATTGAACAGGACCCCAGAAGTGTGTTAAATTGGTTCCAGGTGAGTGGCTCTCCCTAGCTCCCAGATACAATTATCTCAAAATTAAAAAAAATTTAAATCACTACCAGCAGGCCTATATTAAAAGAACTTCCAAGTATGTAAAGAAAATGATCAAAAAAGACAAGTCTGAAATGCAAGGATTGTTGAGAAAAGAAAATGATACACATGTACATAAATCTAAAAAACACTGAATAATATAATTGTCATGGAGGCAAATTTGTGGGCTAGAAAAAGGACAGACTAAAATGAAACCCGACTGCATGATGGAAGGGGGCAACCGTTGGAGTTAGAGCGTTCCAGGGTCCCTGTATTTTTGGAAAGCGGACTGTGAGATTTTGTTAAGTGTGCAATGTAAAATTCTAAGGGGAGCCACTCTAAGAATAGGAATAGAATCAATGACTTTCAAACCAGTAGTCAGAAAAAGAGGAATAAGAAAACAAAACTCGTCTACTTTTTTATTATTAAAGTATCACTGATATACAATCTTAGGAAGTTTTCACATGAACAACATTGTGGTTTCAACGTTCACCCATATTATCAAGTCCCCAACCCACTGCAGTCACTGTCTATCAGCGTAGTACGATGCTATAGAGTCATTACTTGTCTTCTCCATGCTGTGCTGCTTTCCCCAAAACACAGTCTACTTTTGAGAAGATAAGAGAACAAAAAGCCAAGGTGAAACAGATAGAAAGCAAAAGGTAAAATGGTAGAGAGAAGCCAAATACATCAGTAATAATAATAAATCAGCAATACATAGTTTGAAGTGGGGTAGTTCAAAATATCTCTCTTCATTAATCTTTTTTTAAATACATGTATACCCGTTCACCCATTCCTCCCACCCCCAGCCCCATTCCCGGCAACCACCAATCTGTTCTCTGTATCTATGAGCTTGGTTTTAGTTTTGGTGCTGTTGGTTTTAGATTCTACACATATGAGAGATCACACGGTATTTGTTTTCCTCTGTCTGACTGATTTCACTTAGCATAATATCCTTGAAGTCCATCCACGTTGTTGCAAATGACAAGATTTCATCTTTTTATGACTCAAATATATACCTGTGTATATCATAATTTCTTTATCTGTCCATTCATCAGTAAACAGTAAGTCATTTCTACAACTTGGCTATTGTAAATAATGCTGGCGGTACATATATCTTTTTGAGTTAGTGTTTTCCTTTTCATCAGATAAATACTCAGAAGTGGAATTGCTCAATCATATGGTAGGTCTATTTTTAATTTTTTGAGGAACCTCCATTCTGTTTTCCATAGTGGCTGCACCAGTTAATTCCCATTCCCACCAATGGTGCACAAGGCTTCCCTTTTCTTCCCATCTTCACCAACACTTATTATTACTTGTCTTATTGGTTAACAGCTACTCTAACAGGCATGAGGTACTTGTGTATATAATTAGTATGTAACTATAAAAAGTGGACTCGGAAGGAAACACCACATTTAAGAGAATGTTGGCTTTTGTGGAAAAGAAAGTAATGGTGTTGGGGCTGAATGTCAAAAAGGCCTTATCTGCAATGTTTTCTTCTATCGAAATTTTTATTGAGCCAGTATTTAATGATGGTCAGTCAACTCTGGAGGGCAAGAATAAGTATTATTCTCTGTACTTTTCTGTACTTTCAAAATTTCTCAAAATAATCAAGATACAAATTTAAAATGTCTTAAGCAATGGAACATGTGTCTATACTGCATTCCCTCAGCTCTTTGCTCTGATTAAGGGTCTATCTACAAATGTCACTCTCCAGATGACCAGACCAAAGCCTATTTCCCTCCTGAAACTGTCAAGCTTTTCTGGTTTGAAGTTCTACAAAATCATGTGGTTTCACTGCTTCTCTACTTTCTGTGTCTGCATAGACAGAGCCTTAGCCTCTGTGGGCCAAGGAAGAGAGGCCCAAGCAGCAGCAGCCTGGCCAGCAGCAGGAGGCTGTGCTGACTGGCTCTGGTTCCAACACATAACCCTCTGAGGCCAGAAGGCTGTGCCCTGCACTCGTTTCTAAACCACTGGTGCCTCTTCCTTGAGTTCACAGCCAGAACTCACTCTGAACCAGTACTGGAAGGGCACATGGAAAATTAAAAATCTTGTAGGTATTAGATTATGTAACTCTTTCCTTTTATTTTGATCTGTGTTTGTGCTGTTTAAAAATAAGTTTGGAAAATCAATCAATGAACAATTCCCTTTTCAAAAGGAGGTCCAATGAAAACACGGACTATTGTGAGTGATTGCATTTTTAGCTGCTCGCTTAAAATAAACCTCTGATGTGTATGGGAAAATTGTTGAGAGGCAATTAAAGAAGTCAGAACAGCATCTGGGGAATTCTTGGGAAATGAGGAAGTAATCTGAGAGTGAGAATAAAGTCAAAAGCAGCATCAGCATGAATGAATATGTTTTGTTTCACTGTGTTTCATTTGGACTTTCTTTCTTTTCATAACAATCCTGTCTGGTAGCAAGTGATGATTCCTACTTCCAGTGTCCTAGGCCCAGAGAATGAGCAGGTGGGAAATGTAGCCCAAGCAGTATGTTCCTTGGTTCTAGGTGTCCCATAAACTGTCCCCAAAGAGGAAATAGTGGCACAGAACAAGCCAGCTGAGGAATCACAGCTGTTCTAGGTACCAACTTGGGTGCACCTCATGAATGCCTTCCCCAGACTGGGCAGAGGAGCTCCCCAGGCCTCTAAGACAGAGCCCAGATTTTTCTTCAAGTATAATTAATGCTTCTCTAATAACAGGCCCTATGAACAAGAACAAATCCCACAGGCCTAGCTTCACATGCTGCCCTGCAACTTCTGAAAGGCTTTGGGCCTATGAAATGGGTATAAATATAATCACTGGGCTGTTATGAGAACTATAGGCAATGATATAAAGCAAATAGCAAGCATTCAATAAATGACACCTTATTAATCTTGTAAAAGATATCCAGATTCCTAAAGTTTTACAAGACATATGACCCTTATTAAACAATTATCTTTGAATTGCTCCCCAACCAGATTTCCTGGTCGCAGTCCAACAACTCAGGTTTGCTACTTGGAAGAATTAAAGAGCTAGGAAAAAGGAATTAGGGAGGCATCTTCAGCTAGCCTTGTCTCATCTATGGGAATTTCAATTTCTGGGACCTTTTACCTTTTCCTCTTAATTCATTTGTTCAACAATCATTTATTGAAAACTCTCCATTCAAGACACTGTTGCAGAAGAAAGTACAAATATGAGAAGTCTTTGTCTTCCAAGAGCTTTCCATACAAGGCAGCAAACAAGAAGAAATCAGCACTCACTAAGCAGAATCACTGCCATATAATTTGCTTACGAACTCAGTCATTATCACTTTGTTGACTGGTTAACCTAATCACTAAACGGTACCCTACTGTCTCTCTTACATACTTGCTCAGCATCTAGAAACCGCACCAACTCCACCAATCCCAAAGGTGAAACAATCCTTCTTTACATTAACTTCAAACTTCAGGCAAACATTACACAATGGGCCCTGAATGCTCCTCTGCCCCCAGATCTGCCGGGAATCCCTTGACATGTCTCTATATTGTTACTGGGTCCACTCTCCACTGGGGCCACTCACTGTTCTCAGATGGACCACTCGATAACCTTCCGTGCTTTCTGTAGGTGACACTGTCTCCTCCTTAAAGAGAAAGAGGCCACTTAAAACATGACTCAGGCCTGTTCTTGATTTATTCACGCAACAAATACTTATCAGAGCCTCCTAAGAGCCCACGCTGTGCAGATGCAGGAGATAGGAGGGCAAGAGCCAGGCAGCTGTGGTCCCTGCCTTCATGATCTCAGTCTACTATTAAGTTACACAGTAATCGAAAATTACATAAATAATTGCACATACCCTGAAAGGGACCACGGAGAATTCTAGGTGCTCCAAGTTTTAGGGGCAGAAGAGATGTCCTTACGAAATGATATTTGAAAAAAAAAAAAACTCAACAAAACAGGTTAACCAAAGGCAGAGGGGGAGGAGTGTCCAGCAGCGCGAAGAGCATTTGCGAGGCTTGCTTCGTTTGAGCTAAATGAAGCCAGGTAAGCAGGAGCTGCGGCAGACAAGGCGCCTCATGCCCACCTTAAGGGGTTTGAGCTTTAAACTAAACAAGTAACCAGAACTAAGAGGTTTCCATGGGCGAACGCCACGATCAGATCTACCTGCCCCAGCAGCAGTGCAGGCACAGGGTCTGCTTTCGCCCACCAGGCCATTCCCCAGCGTCCAGCCCAGCGCCCGCTATCGGCTGGTTCTTACCAACCTTTGTTGGCAGGATGACGTTTATGACGTTTCCAGGGCGGGTTGAGGGAGGGGCCCGGGGCCCGCCGAGAGCACGAAGCCGTCCGCGGAGGCGGGGAGGCGGGGAGGCGGGGGGCGGCCTGCGCAGGGCCCCTCACGGATCCGAGAGCGACGGAGAGGCGGCGCGCCTGTGAGCTGTCGGCTTCCGCGGAGCCTGCGCCGGGTCCTCGGAGACCGGAGCGGGGCCCCACGGCTCAGCGGCCGAGTGGGAGCCCACTCTTGCGTGGCCCCGAGCCTCCCGCAGCCCACGGCAGCCAGGTGAGACCCGCGGCCCGGGTGGGCGGCCCGTGACGGCCCGCTGCGGGCGGCGTCTGCGCGGGGCCTGCGGGAGCGGCGTCTCCTGTCGGCCGGGCTGCGGGCTGCGGGCCGCGGCGGGGGCGGGGCAGGCTCCCAGGCGCCCCTGCCCTGCCAGGCCCCGCGGTCCGCAGCCCCGGCCTTGCGCCTCCTCCCCGACTATGAAATTAATACTTTCGCTGTCGAAAACGTAGAACAGAAAAGCACAAGGAAGGAAGCACTTGGGCCGAATCCTTGATCCCCGGAGACAACCGGGTAAACATTAAGGTGCTTTCCTCCCATCCCTTGTGCCCTGTAAGCATGAGCAGAAGCTGGATCATGAAGTGCGTTCACTTGGCGTCTCGCAGCTACCCGTGGCGTTCCAGGGTCTGTGCCCTTTGTGTTGGCCGCACGAGGCTGCGTCCCCGGGTGCCACGGTGCCCGCCGCGGGCACCGCCGGCGTCTGGCTCGGCTTAGGTTCAGGTCGTTGAGTAACAGGGCTGTGATTTATTCAACGGATTCCCTTCTCGGAGTGGGGAACATACAGGTGGTGCTCAGTTTTTCGTTATTACAAAAGCAATTCGTTGAGCACCGTTCGGTCTGGTTTTGGGGGCATGATGATTTGTTTCGAGTGAATCCCTCACAAAGCTTGTGGTGTACGTTGCAAAATACTCCTCAGAAAAGTTATTCTAGTTTTTGTACCTCCGATAGCATTTGGGAATACCCGGCCCTAGAGCGTACTGACCTGGTTGACTTTGCTCAAGGTCCCAGTGCTTCACCAGGGACCGGGTGCACAGTGGCAGCACCTGGTTCTTGAGTGACCTGCCTGTGGCCGGCCGCGCCTAGAGCTTTTGCCGAAAAGGGAACTATGAGTATTTTAGTAATTTTTAACATGGACTGAGGTTTAGCTTGGACAAACCACTGCAATCTCCAGTACGGTTAAACTTAAATAATGGCAAAATTCAAGCTGGGGTTAGATGAACAGTGGAGACATTTAATGTTTAAGTAATATTTTGAAACATGGGTGTTGGGTTGCTAGGGAAAGGGTTTTAAAAGATTAAGCTCATGGGTACATTATTAGATACTCAAAAAGTTTTCTTGGAAAATAAATGTCTTTGAAATGTAAAAAGTTTCAAGTGATTGACATAGGCTTCATCAGTGAAAGCAAATGGAATCTGTTTTCCCATCCTTTTCATTTTAAAAGCTTTGTGCTTAAAATAGAGGGAATTTTTCTTTGTACTGATCATTTTCCAGTTTGGTCACATGGTCCTAAAAATTAAATATGTGTATGAGATTAAAAATGACAGTGGATTAATTCCTTTCTTCTAGATTTTAAACCAACACCTTTTGTGGCCTTCCTGCTCATTTTGCAGAGCTTGGAGCCTTTCTCTGTGAGACCTTTCTATCCTTTACTGCTTCCCTTTTGCCGGGACACTCCCATGGTTGTGCCATAATTACCTTTCTGTCTCTCCTGTGTCCCTCAGACTTAGCTTAGTGCCCCACTCAGTGCTTGGCCCATAAGTGGCTGATAACTATTAGCATGGTGGATGAACTTAGCATATAACTTGTGTTTATTAAGTCCAAGCTGTAAGTGACAGATGTGTCTGTGACAGTTATTTCTCATCATTCAAATGAGTAAGGTAGAAATTGGAGAGCCATGATCTTCTCTTGGTTCTAAGTATAATCACATTTCAAGAAACACTGCTAGCTTGGCGCCTAGATCTTTTTTTTTTATTAGCAACTTTGTTGAGGTGTAATTCGCATAACATACAATTCACCCACTGAAGTATACAACTCAGTTTTTAAATATTGCAGTATTAATTTTTTTAAGCCATGGTAAAATATATATGACATAAAAATTTGCCATTTTAGCCATTTTTAAGTGTACAATTCAGTGACATTAGGTACATTCACGCTGTTGTGCAACCGTCACCATTATCTCCAAATGTTTTCAGCACCTTAAATAGATACTCCCTCCATAAATAAATGTTGAATATATGGATGAAGGTTGATAGTTTAGAGAAAATCTTTAAAAAATAAATGTGACCTTGATGCTAACCTCCCTTCTAATTTGTCGTGTTGTCTTTTGTACTTCTATATGAAAAGTCATGCTAATTAAGATGGTATCATGTCTTTAGTGTGATAATATTTGAAGTTCCTTAGAATGGAAAACTGGGCAATTCTTTCAAGTTTGAAGGCTGAATACTGAACTTTCTAGAGTTTAGCTCCACTTTGATTTGTAAAGGATGCTTTAGCCAAGTTTGCACCATGATGTTTGGCTTATTCTGTTGCCATGTATTCGCTTTGCTTTGTAGTAGGATGCCCTCCACTTTCCTAGGAGATATTCTAGGGCTTCTTAAGACTGGAAAACTCCACAAGTGTGTAATAAAGAAAAAAAGGATTTATTTTAGGTACAAATGTTTTGAATCTTTACCTCTTCTTCTTTCTAAAATTCTTAGCTTTTCAAACTTTTTATTGGTGCTAATCTCTTCTTTAACACCTTCTTAAAACCAGTTTGTGGCTGTTTCCAGTCAAGGAAGGTTGGCAATCTCCCGTTTTTGACTAGGAGAGAGCACCCTCCGGCATCTATAGGGAAAAGACTAGAGTAGATCTTGGGTCCAAAAACCAGTTACCTGTGTTTCAGTAGGTTTGGCATGGGTACAGCTGATGATCCCAAATCTTCAAATGTGGAGGGTTTCCTATGCATGTGAGTATATGTGTGCTTCTGATTTTAGTAAAATTTAATTCGTATTACAGCCCAAGTACTAGTTAATTGCACAGGAGTACTGGGCTCTAGTTTTGGCCTGGGCCCTGCTAGTGACCTGAGCAAACCACACAACTTCTATGTATTTATTATTGGCACTAGTGAATTACGTGAGCTTGAATAAATAGGTAAATTAAGTTTGTATTCAGAAAGCAAACTAGCTTATCTCTGGCTGCTTCGTGCAAACTCAACATTTCTTTAAAGTTATCTTTAAAAAGTTTCTTTGAAATTATATATCCCAACATAGTATAGCTTTCTAAAATTTAATATAAAGATTGCATTTTAAATTTGTTACCACCCTGTAACCTTGATGCTTCCAGTAGATACAGTCTGTTTATCCTGGAGTTTTATGTATTCCCTGACCGACTGCCTCATACCCTTGAGGCTTCTTATGGCTTGATTTAAAAAGCATGGGCCCCAGAGGACCTCTAGGTCTCCTGCTGCTTTAAATGGTATAATACTTGAAATAAACAAGAGCTTATCTCTAGTTTTAAGAAATTATAAACCAATAACAAGGAAAAATATAATTGGCCAATTTGTACTTCTTTCCCTAAAAATTAGAGATTGCAATTCTATTGTATGTAAAAGCTGTTTCATCAGAAACTGCATGCAATTTAAGAAATGGGTTGCAAAATTAGGAAAAAAAACCCTTTGCAGATGTCATCTTCTTTGCTCTCAATCTTTCTTTGCTGCAATTCTGCTTTTTTCTTTCCTGGCTGCTAATGGGATTAAAGACTGTTTTGCCACCCATGGCATCTGGAGGTGACAGTCCTATCTTTGAAGATGACGAAAGGTAAATGTCTTGCATTGCAATAAGACTAGCTTTTGAAACTTTCCAGATTGTTATAATCATTCAGAAAAACTATTTATCGAGGCTACTTTTTTAAGGACACATTTTTTTTAATTGCAGAGTGCATGGTTTTGCTTTTCTGTAATTTAGAGCAACGGTGGTATGCCCCTAATATGGAGGTGGCTACCACTAATGTGGCATCGTTTCCCATAGGTCCTGGTTGTAAGGTCTCCAGAACCTTCTCAGTACAAAGTTGTTGGCAATCACTTCAAAATGATACAAAATCCATTTACAATCTCTGATTTAGAGCATACAAAGGAGATTAGAGAAATGAAGAGTAGGATGTAGTTAAGGGAACAGGCTCTGCAGCCAGTCTTAGGTTTAAATCCCATCTGCTACTTACTGTCATTGTGACCTTAGACAAACCCTTAGCCTCTCTGAGCCTCAGTTCCCTCATCAATAAGATGGGGATAATAATAGTACCCATCTCATGGCAAGGATTCTGTGGGTGAATATACATAAAGCTCTTAGAACAGTGACTGGCATACAGTAAACACTTAATAACTGTTAGTTATGCTCTTTATTGCTTTAATGAATGTTATTCCTCTCAAAGCTAAAAATCTTTATTGGTATCAAAGTATTAGTTATATATTGTTATATAGCATGATATATGTCATTCACATAGGACATATATTTTATATTAAAATATTAATGTCAAAAATATGTGTTTAAATTGTGCCAGAAACTTCTAAAAAAAAAACAGAATCCTTTGTTTTTTTAAAATAAGATTTCCTGTAATAGTGACAAGAATTACTATTTTCTATAACATTTTTATCTCTGTTATAAGACTTTTCTTCCATGACTTCTCTTTTTCTCTTATTATAATAAGTTAAAACCCTGTTTGTTAAAATGAATCCCTGATCATTGGTTTAAGTGTGAAAGGCCTGGGAGTTCTTGTTTTGGAGTGGTTGGATCTGAGAAAGAAAAAAACAAACTAAACCCTGGACTTTTTAAATGGGGGAAAGGAGAAGTAGAGACTTTTTATGAACCTTTCCGAGCATTTCTATAGCCTACATTAGCATATTATAATGGATAAACTGACAGATTCTTCATCCTATTAATATTAAGGTGACGTTGTTTGGAATTACCTGACTATATATCCATAAATAGTACTGTCATCTTAAAGGAACATTGCATAAGAAGAAGAGAGCTACATGTACTGTGTGAGTAGGATTTCTTAGGTAATATCATTTTAATATTTTGCGATTTTAGGGGCTCAAGTCTGCTACTTTCATCCTGGAAGGATTAATTGATTATTCTGTTACTGTTTTTGGCTTGTTGTAATTGCTTCATTTTATTCCCCTAGCCGTCCTTGTAGCCTGGAAAAGATGACAGATCTTGTAGCTGTTTGGGATGTTGCTTTAAGTGATGGAGTCCATAAGATTGAATTTGAACATGGGACGACGTCAGGCAAACGAGTGGTATATGTAGATGGGAAGGTATGAAAAAATAGGTTATTTTGTAAAATATGGCATACAGACAAGCTTGATTTTTGTTAATGTAGATTCGTCATGTGTGAATTTCAAGGTTCTTCTCTTACAGTAGCATCTTTGTATTTTGGCCTGTATCATTTTGCTATACAAAACTAATAATAGTTACAGAATTCATAGACTATTTCATCTAATATTTAAACTTAAAACACCTTTGTATCATGAATTAATACATTTACACCTAAAGAGCATTGCCATTTGCTCACCTTATTTATTTCTGAAATTAAATATTAAATTTTCTTCCATTTGTGTGTTTTCAACCTTTATATATTATTACTTAGGAAGAGATAAGAAAAGACTGGATGTTCAAATTAGTGGGCAAAGAAACCTTCTGCATTGGGGCTACAAAGACAAAAGCAACCATAAATATAGATGCCATTAGTGGTTTTGCTTATGAATACACTCTGGAAATTAATGGAAAAAGTCTCAAGAAGTATATGGAGAACAGATCAAAAACCACCAATACTTGGGTATTACACTTGGATGGTGAGGACTTTAGAGTTGTGTTGGGTAAGTGAGTGTTGTTTCTGCAGAATTTACTGGCTTTTTATGATCACTGTTGAATTAGTTTCTCTTACTGTCCAGACGTTTTTTTTTTATTTTTATTTTGCTATCATTAATGTACAATGACACGAACAACACTGTGATTACTAGACTCCCCCTATTATCAAGCCCCCACCACACACCCCATTACAGTCACTGTCCATCAGCGTAGTAAGATGCTATAGAGTCATTACTTCTCTGTGTTATACTGCCTTCCCCGTATCCCCTGACCCCCGCTACATTATGTGTGCTAATTGTAATACCCCTTTTATCCCCCTGACCCTCCCTTCCCACCCATCCTTCCCAATCCCTTTCCCTTTGGTAACTGTTAGTCCATTCTTGGGTTCTGTGAGTCTGCTGCTGTTTTGTTCTTTCAGTTTTTTCTTTGTTGTTACACTCCACAGATGAGTGAAATCATTTGGTACTTGTCTTTCTCTGCGTGGCTTATTTCACTGAGCATAATACCCTCTAGTTCCATCCATGTTATTGCAAATGGTAGGATGTTTTCTTCTTATGGCTGAATAGTATTCCATTGTGTATATGTACCACATCTTCTTTATCCATTCATCTACTGATGGACACTTAGGTTGTTTCCATTTCTTGACTGTTGTAAATAGTGCTGCAATAAACATAGGGGTGCATATGTCTTTTTCAAACTGAGCTGCTGTATTCTTAGGGTAAATTCCTAGGAGTGGAATTCCTGGGTCAAATGGTATTTCTATTTTGAGTTTTTTGAGGAACCTCCATACTGCTTTCCACAATGGTTGAACTAATTTACACCAGCAGTGTAGGAGGGTTCCCCTTTCTCCACATCCTTGCCAACATTTGTTTTTCTTTGTCTTCTGGATATTGGCCATCCTAACTGTGTAAGTGATATTGCATTGTGGTTTTAATTTGCATTTCTCTGATGATTAGGGATGTGGAACATCTTTTCATGTGCCTGTTGGCCATCTGAATTTGTTCTTTGGAGAAGTGTCTGTTCAGTTCCTCTGCCCATTTTATAATTAGCATATTTGCTTTTTGTTTGTTGAGGTGCATGAGCTCTTTATATATTTTGGATGTCAACCCCTTGTCGGACATGTCATTTATGAATATATTCTCCCATACTGTAGGATGTCTTTTTGTTCTACTGATGGTGTCCTTTGATGTACACAAGCTTGTTAGTTTGATTTAGTCCCACTTGTGCACTTTTGCTTTTGTTTCCCTTGCCCGGGGAGATATGTTCATGAAGAATTTGCTCATGTTTATGTCCAAGAGATTTTTGCCTATGTTTTTTTCTAAGAGTTTTATGGTTTCATGACTTATATTCAGGTCTTTGATCTATTTTGAGTTTATTTTTGTGTATGGGGTTAGACAATAATCCAGTTTCATTCTCTTACATGTAGCTGTCCAGTTTTGCCAACACCAGCTGCTGAAGAGGCTGTCATTTCCCCATTGTATATCCACAGCTTCTTTATCATATATTAATTGACCATATATGCTTGGGTTTATATATGGGCTCTATAGTCTGTTCTGTTGGTCTATGGGTCTGTTCTTGTGCCAGTACTAAATTGTCTTGATTACTGTGGCTTTGTAGTAGAGCTTGAAGTCAGGGAGCATAATTCCCCTCGCTTTATTCTTCTTACTCAGGATTGCTTTGGCTATTCAGGGTCTTTGCTGATTCCATATGAATTTTAGAATTATTTGCTCTAGTTCATTGAAGAATGCTGTTGGTGTTTTGTTAGGGATTGCATTGAATCTGTAGATTGCTTTAGGAAGGATGGCCATTTTGACAATATTAATTCTTCCTATCCATGAGCACAGTATGTGTTTCCATTTATTGGTATCTTCTTTAATATCTCTTATGAGTGTCTTGTAGTTTTCAGAGTATAGGTCTTTCACTTCTTTGGTTAGGCTTATTCCTAGGTATTTTATTCCTTTTGATGCAATTGTGAATGAAATTGTTTTCCTGATTTCTCTTTCTGTGAGTTTATCGTTAGTGTATAGGAATGCAAGAGATTTCTGTGTATTGATTTTGTATTCATATATTAGATCTAGTAGTTTTGGAGTGGATTCTTTAGGGTTTTTTATATACAATATCATGTCATCTGCAAAGGGAAAATTTGACTTCTTCCTTACCAATCTGGATGCGTTTTATTTCTTTGTGTTGTCTGATTGCCATGGCTAGGACCTCCAGAACTGTGTTGAATAAAAGTGGGGAGAGTGGGCATCCTAGTCTTGTTCCTAATCTTAAAGGAAAAGTTTTCAGCTTCTCGCTGTTAAGTATAATGTTGGCTGTGGGTTTGTCATATAAGGCCTTTATTATGTTGAGGTACTTGCCCTCTATACCCATTTTGTTGAGAGTTTTTATCATGAATGGATGTTGAATTTTGTCAAATTCTTTTTCAGTATCTATGGAGATAATTATGTGGTTTTCATCCTTCTTTTTGTTGATGTGGTGGATGATGTGGAGTTTTCCTTTCTCATTTCTGATTCTGTTTATGTGTGTAGACTCTCTTTTTTTCTTGATAAGTCTGGCTAGGGGTTTATCTATTTTGTTTATTTTCTCAAAGAACCAGCTCTTGCTTTCATTGATTCTTTCTATTGTTTTATTGTTCTCAATTTTATTTATTTCTGCTTTAATCTTTATTATATCCCTCTTTCTACTGACTTTGGGCCTCATTTGTTCTTCCTTTTCCAGTTTCATTAGTTGTGAGTTTAGACTGCTCATATGGGAATGTTCTTCTTTTCTTAGGTAGACCTGTATTGCAATATACTTCCCTCTTAGCAGGGCCTTCACTGCATCCCACAGATTTTGTGGTGTTGAATTATTCTTGTCATTTGCCTCTATGTATTCCTTGATCTCTGTTTTTTTTGGTCATTAATCTATTGATTATTTAGGAGCATGTTATTAACCCTCCATGTGTTTGTTGGCTTTTTTGTTTTCTTTGTGTAATTTATTTCTAGTTCCATACCTTTGTGATGTGAGAAGCTGGTTGATACAATTTCAATCTTTTTGAATTTACTGAGGCTCTTATTGTGGCCTAGTATATGATATATTCTTGAAAATGTTCCATGTGCACTTGAGAAGAATGTGTATCTCGTTGCTTTTGGATGAAGTGTTCTGTAGATGTCCATTAGGTCCATCTGTTCTAATACATTGTTCAGTGCCACTGTCTCTTTACTTATTTTCTGTCTTGTTGATCTGTCCTTTAAGTGAGTGGTGTGTTGAAGTCTCCTAAAATGAATGCATTGCATTCTATTTACTCATTAATTCTGTTAGTATTTGTTTCACATATGTTGGTGCTCCTGTGTTGGGGGCATAGATATTTATAATAGTTATATCCTCTTGTTGGACTGACCCCTTTATCATTATGTAATGTCCTTCTTTGTCTCTTATGATTTTCTTTGTTTTAAAGTCTATTTTGTCTGATACAAGTACTGCAACTCCTGCTTTTTTCTCCCTATTAGTTGCATGAAATATCTTTTTCCATCCTTTCACTTTCAGTCTCTGTATGTCTTTGGGTTTGAAGTGAGTCTCTTGTAGACAGCATATAGATGGGTCTTATTTTTTTATCCATTCAGTGACTCTATATCTTTTGATTGGTGCATTCAGACCATTTACATTTAGGGTGATTATCGATAGGTATGTACTTATTGCCATTGCAGGCTTTAGATTCGTGGTTACCAAAGGTTCAAGGGTAATTCCCTTACTAACAGTCTAATTTAACCACTTCATATGCTATTACAAATACAACCTAAGGGTTCTTTTTTTCCCTCCTTTTTCTTCTTCCTCCATTCTTTATATATTAGGTATCATTTTCTGTACTCTTTGTCTATCCCTTGATTGACTTTTGGGGGTAGTTGGTTTGATTTTACATCTGCTTAGTAATTAATTGTTCTACTTTGCTGTGGTTTTATTTCCCCTGGTGACGTCTATTTAGCCTTAGGAATATGTCCGTCTATAGCAGTCCCTCCAAAATGTACTGTAGAGGTGGTTTGTGGGAGGTAAATTCTCTCAGCTTTTGCTTATCTGGAAATTGTTTAATCCCTCCTTCAAATTTAAATGCTAACTGTGCTAGGTAGAGTATTCTTGGTTCAAGGGCCTTCTGCTTCATTGCATTAAATATATCATGCCACTTCCTTCTGGCCTGTAAGGTTTCTCTTGAGTAATCTGATGATTGCCTGATGGGTTTTCCTTTGCATGTGATCTTTTTTCTCTCTCTAGCTGCTTTTAAAAGTCTGGCTTTATCCTTGATCTTTGCCATTTTAATTACTATATGTCTTGATGTTGTCTTCCTTGGGTCCTTTGTATTGGGAGATCCATGCACCTCCATGGCTTGAGAGACTATCTCCTTCCCAAGATTGGGAAAGTTTTCAGCAATTACCTCCTCAATGACATTTTCTATCCCTTTTCCTCTCTCTTCTTCTTCTGGTACCCCTATAATGCGGATATTGTTCCATTTGGATTGGTCACACAATTCTCTCAATATTCTTTCATTCTTAGAGGTTCTTTTTTCTCTCTGTGTCTCAGCTTCTTTGTATTCCTCTTGTCTAATTTCTATCCCATTTACCATTTCTTCTACTACATCTAATCTGCTTTAAAATCCCTCCATTGTATGTTTCATTTCAGATATGGACTTTCTTAATAATTGAATCTCCATCTTAAATTCATTCCTGAGGTCTTGAATATTTTTCTGAACCTCCATGAGCATGTTTACGATTTTTATTTTGAACTCTATTTCAGGAAGATTGGTGAGTTCAGTTTCATTTGGTCCTTTTTCTGGGGTTTGTGAGATTTTGGTCTGAACCAGGTTCCTTTGATGTTTCATAATTGTATGTGGTACCCTCTTGTGCCCAGAAGCTCTAGTCCCTGTAGCTGCTCATCCCCTAGAATGAGGTTGGGGGAGGCAGGGGAGTGGCGCTGGTGCCTTGGGGCAGGAAAGAGCTTTTTCCTGATTCCCGGCTGCAGTCCCTGTCTCCAGTATCAGACCCAGTGGGCCAAGCACACAGGTGTAAGTCTCTGTGCTTGGTGTCTCTAGGTGTTGTAGGCGGGGCCTCTGGCTGGCCTGACACCAGGGCAGTGATTGCCGGTTTGTGAGCAGGTGCCAGAAGGCCAGGAAAAAGGTGCAGCAGGCTGCGTGTCACAGTGGGAGGCTTTGGAGCTGAGTATGCAGCCAGGGCGATGGGGCATTTGAAGCTCCTCAGTGTTCCCAACCCACTGGGCAGAGTGCACCCAGACACCGTGTCCACTTATCCCTTCTCCCCCATAGCAAGCTCCGTTCAAACCCCGCCCCTTCAGCAGCCCTTCTGCTGCTAGGAAGTCTCTCAGACCGCCTGCCTTTCCTTTGTCCCAGAGCGGCCGGATGTGGATCCCCATCCTCCACAAACGGCCAGAATCTCAGTCTTTCAGGCACTCTGCCTGTCCCAGCTCCCCACCCCCAGCCACCTCCACAGTACCACACAATGTAGGTCTGTGGTCCAAAGCAGACCTCTAGGGCTGCATGTTCAAAAGTTGCAGGCTTCCACCCCCTCCCTTCTCCATTTCTTTTCCTACTGCTGGTTAGCTGGAATGGGAGAAGGGCTCGGGTCCCACTGGATCAAGCTTTTCGTACATTACTCTGTTCCATGAGGTCCACTCTGTTCAGGAGGTCTGTGTGCAGTCTGGTGCAGCCTTCTTTCCTGTTGTTGTTTTAGGGCTAGTTGTATTAACTATATTTTCACACTATATGTGGTTTTGGGAGGAATTCTCTGTCTCACCTCTCACGCCACCATCTTGAAACTCTCTGCCCAGACTTTTTATGAGAAGTTTGAATAGGAGAGTACAGGTGTGTTTCTAATGTGTCCTCTGTGAATGATGTATTCATTTAATCAACTTATTTATATATAAAGTGTATGAGAGCCAGATTTTACAGTGACACATTTGGAGATAATATACTCGGGTTAAAAAAAAAAGAACCCTGATGTAGACATTTGTTATTATCTGATATCTCTCTTAAAAAGCATGTCTTAAAAGCAGTTGGACATTTGAGATTCATCAGTAAGAAGAGGATTTTTCTGTAGGTGGTACTAGGTTTAGGACTGCAGCAGATCAGAATCTTAGAGAAGTAATAAGCTGTCGATCTTCATGCTAAACTCTGTTGCTGCAGACTGCCATCTGGGTTTTCGCATCCCATGGGGCCTAAAAACTTACGAGACAAACATTTACCAGTCAGCACCTTTTCTCTCTTCTTGTTACTCCTTGTACTTACTGCTCTCCTATCCCTAAGCTAACATGTTTAGATCATTACATTATTCATCGATTCATTTATTTAGATAATATCAAGTACCTACTAAATGCCAGGTAGTGTAGCAGGCTCTGAGGCCACCTGGGTGAAGAGACCTTGTCCGTGCCTTTAAAGTGTCTATCATCTAGTCGAATGCTAGCAGATGACTTAAAAAAAACTTTGTAACAATGAAAAATGTTTATCAAGTAATAAATGGATGTAGTTGAAAAAAGAACCCAAAACTCCTGTAGCTTATTTATTGACTGGGTCATTTTGTCTTTAGATTCGTGGTTACTAAAGGTTCATGGTTAACTTCCATACTATGTAAGAGTCTAACTTAACTCACTTAATATGCTATTACAAGCACAATCTAAAGGTTCTTTTTTTTTCTTCCTCCTTTTTCTTCCTCCTCCATTCTTTATATATTAGGTATCATATTCTGTACTCTTTGTCTATCCCTTGATTGATTTTGGAGATGGTTATTCTAATTTTTTCATTTCCTTAGTAATTAGCTGTTCTACTTTCTTTACTGTGGTTTTATTACCTCTGGTGACAGCTATTAAACCTTAGGAACACTTCCATCTATAGCAGTCCCTCCAAAATACACTGTAGAGATGGTTGGTGGGAGGTAAATTCTCTCAGCTTTTGCTTATCTGGAAATTGTTTAATCCCTCCTTCAAATTTAAATGATAATCTTGCCAGATAAGAGTATTCTTTGTTGAGGCCCTTCTGCTTCATTGCTTTAAATACATCATGCCACTCCCTTCTGGCCTGTAAAGTTTCTGCTGAAAAGTCTGATGATAGCCTGATGGGTTTTCCTTGTTTGTGGTCTTATTTCTCTCTCTGGCTGTTTTAGTAGTCTGTCCTTATTCTTGATCATTGCCATTTTAATTATTATATGTCTTGGTGTTGTCTTCCTTGGGTCCCTTGTGTTGGGAGATTTGTGTATCTCCATGGCCTGAGAGACTATCTCCTCCCCCAGATTGGGAAAGTTTTCAGCAATTACCTCCTCAAAGACACTTTCTATCCCGTTTTCTCTCTTCTTCTTCTTCTGGTATCCCTATAATGCGAATATTGTTTCGTTTGGATTGGTCACACAGTTCTCTCAATATTCATTCATTCTTAGAGATCCTTTTTTCTCTCTGTGCCTCAGTTTCTTTGTATCCCTCTTTTCTAGTTTCTGTTTCATTTATCGTCTCCTCCACCATATCCAGTCTGCTTTTAATACTGTCCATTGTGCTCTTCAACGATTGGATCTCCGACCGGAATTCACTTCTGAGTTCTCGAGTATCTGTCAGTACTTCCATGAGTATGTTAATGATTTTTATTTTCGACTCTCTTTCAGGAAGTCATGAGGTCGATGTTATTTAAATCTTTCTCAGGAGTGGTAGTAATAGTTTTACTCTGAACCAGGTTCCTTTGGCGTTTCATATTTGTATATGGAGCCCTCTAGTGCCCTGAAGCTCTACTCCCTGGAGGTGGTCAGCCCCTGAAGCAATGTCAGCAGTTGCAGGGGAGAGGTATTGGTGCCTTGGGGGAGGAAAGAGGTGTTTCCTGCTACCCGGCTGCTATGTCTGTCTCCAGTTCCTGAACCAGTGGGCCGAGCACACAGGTATAAGCCTCTGTGCTTTGCGTTTTTAGTTGCTGTAGACAGATCTTCCCTCTGGCTGGCCTAACCCCAGGGTAGGGTTTGCCGGTTGTGAGCCAGGTGGGGCTGGCCAGGAGAAAGGCTCAGTAGGCTGCCTATCATGGAGGGGGTTCTTGGAGCTGTGTAGGCAGCCAAGGAGCTGGAGCACCTGAAGATCATCAAAGGAGGAAGATTTATTTTTCCTCCTTAAATATGAGAGTCTATATGGCAAAGCTCCCAACCTGCTGGGCAGAGTACACCTGGACAATTTTGTCTACCTGTCCTCTCTCATGAGCAGTAAGCTCTGTGCAATCTTTGCCCCTTTAGCAGCCCTCTTGCTAAGGGCTTCCTTGTTAAGAAGTCTCTCAGACTTCCCACCTTTCTTTTGTAGCTTTCCACAAATGGTTGGAATCTCAGTCTCTCCAGGAGTTCTGCCTGTCTTAGCTTTCCAACCCCATAATCACAAGAGTATCATGCAAGCACCATGAATTGTAGGTTTGTGCTCCCAGTGCAGATCTCCGGAGTTAGGTATTCAGCAGTCCTGGCCTCCACTCCCTCCCTGCTTGGTTTCTCTTCCTCCCACTGGTGAGCTGGGGTGGGGGAAGGGCTTGGGTCCCACCAGGCCACAACTTTGGTATGTTACCTTGTTCTGTGAGGTCTGCTCTTTTCTCCAGGTGTAGGCAGTCTGGCAAAGTCCTCTTTCCTGTTGCTCTTTCAGGATTAGTTGTATTAATTTTATTTTCATATTATATGCGGTTTTAGGAGGAAGCCTGTGTCTAACCTCTCACACGCCATCTTTAATCCTCCCCATCATTTTGTCTTGAAGAGTTTCCTATGGTCTGGATTTTGTTGATTCCCTTCGTGTGGTGTTCCTCTGTCTTTAATGTTTCCTATAAATTGCTGGTTGACTTTGAGGAATTGGTCAAATTTAGGTTTAATTTTTTTTTCTGGCAAGACCACTCTATAATTTGTTATACCAATGACACATGATATTTGTCAATTTGTTTGATGTTATCAACCATTAACACCTAGTGCCTAAATCCAAATACTGAGTCAACTCCTTAGTCTCCCCTAAGGGTGATCACTTAGGGTTTGTTTGTTTTTATCATTATTGGTCCATGGAATTAAACAATTTGATGTGTTTCAGTACACTGCAATTATTAACCTCATTGATGCTCAATTGTCACATTTTTGGCCAATGGTGTGCTCTTTAGATTGGCTCCTGATTCCGTTTAACCCCTCCTTGGTATACTTCGATAGCTTCTTTGCTATCTGTTATGGTACATTTTCTTCCCAGACCTGGAATCACCTATTTCTCTAAGAAGCCCTGGTTTCTATTAGAAGAAAATGGTATTTCAAGAGCATAATCTGGGCATATGTTAAGGATGCTCATTCATTGTTTTTAGGTTTTCAGGGGATAGAGTAAGGAAACTACATTCATGCATAGACAGAGAGAGAGAAAAGGAGGGAGGGAAGAAGGAAGGAAAGAGAGAGAGAGAGAAAGGAAGGAAGGGAGAGAAGGAAAGGGAGGGAAGGGGAGGGAGGGAAGAAGGAAAGAAGGAAGAAAGAGAAAGAAAGACTGATTTTTTTTAAGATAAAATATCTCTCTGAATGGAGAAAGAAGATGTGGTACATATACACAATGGAATATTACTCAGCTATAAGAAGAAAACAAATCCTACCGTTTGCAACACATGGACAGAGCTAGAGAGTATTATGCTCAGTGAAATAAGCCAGGCGGAGAAAGACAAGTACAAAAAGATTTCCCTCATTTGTGGGGCATAACAATGAAGCAAAACTGAAGGAATGAAACAGCAGCAGACTCACAGACTCCAAGAAGGGACTAACGGTTACCAAAGGGGAAGAGGTTGGGGAGAGTGGGTGGGAAAGGAGGGAGAAGGGGAATAAGGGGCATTACGATTAGCACACATAACGTGTGGGGGGGCACGGGGAAGGCAGTATAGCACAAAGAAGACAAGTAGTGACTCTACAGCATCTTACTATGCTGATGGAGAGTGACTGTAATGGGGTATGTGGTGGGGACTTGATAATAGGGGGGAATGTAGTAACCACAATGTTGCTCATGTGAAACCTGAGCGTAAGATTGTATATCAATGATACCTTAATAAAAAAATAAAGATAAAATATCTCTCTGACCTCAAAGTTCAGGTACCTCCTTTTCACCACCTAAAAGATGGGAGGCACACAGGGGCCTTGGTTGGCACTGGTCAGCCTTGTTAGGTTTGGTAGTCACCACACCACCGGACACTGGGTGGGAAATAAAGACAGCAGGAGGAAGGTACTAGTACAGTGACACTCCACGTGGGGAGGAAATTCTCGGTTTTGAAGCCTTGCACCTCTGTGAGAGCGCTGACAGACCGCACCTGCCTGGAGCTCCTCAGCAGGTGCTCAGCTGTTGGCCATGTGGCCGAGGGATTCTGCAGGCCGGCAGAGAAGAGAGGTTCCCAGAGGACACGTTCCAGTGCCGCCTTAGACTCACTGCAGTGTGTCTGAGCTATAATTGATTTGGTGGTTTATCAGATAGATAATGTTCTTTTATTAACATATATTTTTGAATAGTGATATATTACTTGGAAATAAAAATGATATAAAAAGATACATTCAACAGTGACTGTGGTGGCGTTGGTGGAGGGGACCTGGTGAAGGGGGGAGTTCAATCATCACGGTATTGCTCATGTAATTGTAGGTTAATGATACTAAAATAAAATAAATTATTTTAAAAAAAAAAAAGATACATTCAGAAATCTTGCTTCCACCCATTTCCAATAATTTTTCCCCAAAGCAAAACTATTATAGAAGTGAGTAGAGGTTATTGTGCTATCCAGTAAAAAATTTAAAGCTAAATTTCTAAGCCTGACATGCTGCCCATCCTAATGAACCCTGCAGTTGCCTTTCTTGTCGTGTCTGTGCTGTCTTCCACTTGGGTCAGTGTGAAAGGCAGAAAGAATCAGTCACGAATAGTAAAAGATAGTTTGTGTGGGTGGGAAGGTCCCTCCTCATACTCATCTGCATACAACCTCCTTTACAGATAGCGCTTCAGTATTTATTTTGTTTAACACGGCTTCATCAATTTGTATTATTAGGACCATGATTTTCTCTTAAAAGACTGCTCAGAAAATCAAAATGAAAGAAAACAAAGAATAAATAGTTTCTCTTCAAGTTTAGAAGAATTTCAAAGCCATGAAAAGTTAACGGAGTTTTAGAGATGCTGTGTATCAAAGTTTTCATAAAATAATGAAGATTTAACTTCATCTTTAAATCATAGATTATAATTTTTTTAATGTGTTGCTTTTGCAGAAAAAGACACTATGGACATATGGTGCAATGGCGACAAAAAGGAGACAGCAGTAAGTTGACTTTGATTCCTCTCATTGCCCGTGAGCAAGTTACCATTGCAGTGTTACTCTATGTCCTAGTTACGGAGATTTGGTAATTAACCAAGGTCCTCTTGACTAAAAACAAAAAGGAGATGATGTACCCCTGACTCCAGATTCTGGGGACCTTTCCCAGACAGTGCCTGTGGCAGTGAGAGTTTGGAAACAACTTACGTTGTGAATTGGCAACAGTGACACACAACTGCCTTCCTCTCCTGGACTGGGCTCTATCCTAAAAAGAATTCCCGCATTAAGAAATTGCTCCCCCTAGGGTTGGCATCCTCCTGTGTTTATCAATGTTAAAATGGTTCTTTATACCATTGCTTCTCAAACTTGCCTGCACAGAAATCACTGGGGATATTGTTAAAATGCAAATTCTAGCGCTTCCCCAGTGGTGACAAAGCTGCTGGTCCGCAGGTCACACTTTGAATAGGAAAGTTTTACACCATCACTCAGAGCAGATGGGACATTTCTAAAAGTGAAATTTTTGAAAAGCAAAGTGATACACACAATGTCAGATGACACAGAGGCAGAAAGGAACGGGCCCTGTCAGAAACCCCGGAAGACTAGTCTGCAGACGAGCAGGACCAGGAGACTGCCTCCCACGGGGCCGAGCCTGATGGAGTCCCTGTCTAAACCCCGGCGTGCCCAGCTTGTGCTGTCAGCTACTTGTATTGTTATGGTTGTGGGTGGGGTGAATATAGGAGTGAATTTCAAGTGGGAATGAAATAATAGTGATGTGCCCAGCACAGGGGGAGTGTGGAAGCAGGGGAAACTATCATGGAAGCAGGGAGTGTGGCACAGGGAGCTAAAATCACTGGATGGAAATTCCCACGTGTTATGGGGTCTGCTGTCAAGCAGGGGTTGCTCTCCCTGGTATCCACCCTCCATGCTGGCTCTAGACGTGAATATAAGGGCTAGAGATACTGGGACACTCTGTCCTCACATGCTCGTTGCACACCGTAGTTGCTGCCATCCTCTCCTTTACCTGTTACAGGTATAGGAAGGTGAGGAGAGGTGCTAGGAGGCAAGGAGGTCTGGGATGGATTTATTCAGTAGACTCCCTAAAGCTTGCTAGGTCTTACGGCTGTCTGCTCCTTGAGGAAATGTGCAAGCCAGAACTCAAGAGTTACAAAAGATGAATGCTTTTCTTTTGCCTAATCCTGGTATTAATTCTTGATGGGAAATTTAACCAGGGTTCATCCCAAATTGACCCTCAGAACTTGAGCCCACTTTGGGTTAGATCTACTGCTAGAAACTTCTTTTATGTCGAGAGGCTTGGAGAGGTCTTCAGAGTTTTATGGCCCCTTTTGGAACAGCTTCTGTTACATGGATGGCCCAGTACCACCGCTCATGGCCCTTCCTGTTCTTTCTTTACACCCTGAAATTCTCTAGATGGAGAATCAACAGTTTTGAATCACATTCCCTCCCACCCTCAAGAAATTCTCCAGTGCAAATGTAAAGAGAATGTTGTTTCATGGTATTAAGAATGTAGTTGTAAATGAGTAAGAAGTTGAAATGTCTTTGTCCCTCAGTAATTGACAGGAAACCATAGTGTTTGAAAAATAGCTCTTTAGGACCCAGTTTCCTCCTCATTGTAACTACAACCTGGTTTGCAGGGCAATTTTGGCAGCTCTGTACCTGGGCAGCCTTCCCAGGTACTGTGCACACCTGCTTTTGCTGCCTGTGAATTAGTTTATTCTTTCCTTTTTCTTCTCATCTCAAAGCATCATGACCAAGATTGTCATGTATCTGTCAAACTGTACTCCCAATGCTGGTGGTGGTGGTCAGTACACCTCCTATGAAGAGTCAATGGCCACATTCTCCGAGCTAGGAAGAAGCGTCTGTCCCCAAGGCACCAGGTGCTTTCTTTGGACAGATAATGTTAGCTGCGGGAACTTGCTCTGTCTGTGCTGGCTGCCAGGGAGCTCACAGCCAACTTTAAGTCTGATTGTGGTTTCTCTGCTTATTAGCACAATTCACTTTTATCCTCTAAGCCTCCTGTTCTTCCCTTCTTCTCTGTACTACTTGGGCCCTTTTTACTCTAGGTCAGTACTATTCAAAGAAATAGAATATTAGCCACAGGTGAGCTTCATATGTAAGTTTTCGAGTAGCCACGTTTAAAGTTTTAAGCTGACGTTCATTTTACTAATATGATTTAAATCAATGCATCAGAAATATCATTTTTCTATTGATTAACATGTGATAGAGAAGTTTTTAGTGAGTTATTTTACATTCTTTGTTTCATACTAAGTCTTCCAAATCCTGTGTATATTTTACACTTAAACAGCATATCTCATTTCAGACTCTCCACATTTCAAGTGTCCAGTTGCCACATATGGCTGGTGGCTACCATATTAGCCAGAGGAGGTCTAGAGTTAGTAGTGTTTGGTTTTATGTTATCTGTGTATTTTATTGTAAGCCACCTTATCCTCTGAGGAATCATATTTTCCGAGTGGTTAAGAACACTCCATCCCTTACTGATTGGGGCTTTCAGCAACCTGTGTAGCCACTCTGTGCTTCAATTTCCTCATCTGTAAAATGAGGATAATAATAGTATTTCTTATGAGGGCACAATGAAATAATGCATGTGAGCTGTTCTGGGTATAGAATAAGTCACTAGTAAATGTTTGCTATCATGTTTATCATTTTTACTTTTGAAAACAGTCCATATTGTCTACATAGTATATGTTATTGACACATAGCCATGCAGTGTACATTTGTTTTTTCCTCTGAAATTTAGGATTCTTAAAAACTGCAGGGCGTACAAATAAGAAACTTTCAATTCATGGCAGAAATGTAACAGCATCTAAATACAAATGTCTAACTCTAATTTTGCAAAGATTAACATCCAACTAGTATGCACTTCCTTATACTATCCTTTTTAAATGGTATTACATTGCTCTAGACAAAGATAAATGTTTCTGGAACACTAATTCTTCCTCTTTTTGTTGGCCTAGGGTGAGTTTGTAGACGACGGGACTGAAACCCACTTCAGTATTGGGAGCCATGACTGCTACATAAAGGCTGTCAGCAGTGGGAAGCGGAAAGAAGGGATCATTCATACTCTCATTGTGGATAATAGAGAGATCCCGGAGATTCCGGAATGACTTCCTGTTAATGAATTTTAATCTTAAGAAGTAAGATCAGGACTTATAAATTACTGTGGTAATCAAATATGTTCAGTATGTACTTTCAGTACATTTAGTCTGCCATGTTTTCATTTCTTACTTACTTGAAACTAATGTTTGAAGCATCAGGAAAAAAAAGAATTATGTACAATCATAAAAAATTGCAATTTATTTTGTGAATAATGCAAAATGTTTTAAAGCCAAGTGGAAAATAAGATATAGACCAAAATTACCAATATTTTATAAGAGGAGCTTCTGCTATAATAAACACTATAAAATAAACATGGTGCTGCTTGATTTGTGCTTTTGAAAATGAATGTCTTCATATATTTTTAACCTGTGCAGATAGACTGTCTCCCTGGTTTAAAGCAGTTGGTACAAAATGATATGATTAATTTAACAAGAAAATAAGTAACATTTTCTATCTGGAAATTTAATGTAAAGGAAACATCAAGTAATGTCACGTATGAATTTAATTAAAGATGGGTTTCTGAAAATGTAGTTGTTTTGTTTAATCACTATGGTGAGGAAAAACAAAAACAAAAACGAGGGAGAAGCAAACTTCTTTACATCAGATGGTGGCAGTTGCATCCTTAGGCAGTATTTAAAAACTCAGAGTGCCATACCCACATCTGGAAGTAGTCCCTGAGTTAGCAGTTTCGTGACTGGAGCGGGCCCACACAGGCAGACTGAAGACGGACCCCAGGTCAGCAGAGAAAGTGCTTGGGATTGTGTCAATACTCTTCTTTGAAGGTCTTTCAAGGCAGGAGCCTATTATAGTGGTTTAATAATAGAGCCTTTTACTGGGGTATTTCATGGCCATTACTAGAGCAATCCAACATGAGAGGTGGAATTCTCCATTTTCTAGATCTGGTCTATCCAGTGTGGTAGCCATTTAGTCATGTGGTTATTTTAAGTTAAATTAATTAAAATTAAATGCAATAAAAATTCAATTCTTCTATCACACTAGCCCCATTTCAAATACTTAGTAAGCACGAGGCTGGTGGCAACCATATTGGGCAGTGCAGAGACCAAGCATGTCCGTCATCGCACCAGGTTCTGTCAGACAGTGGAGGCCGGTGACGGCCTCCCAGCTAGCGGGTTGCTCTAACGGCACAGGCAGGATTTATACCCAGGTTTTCTGACACTAAAACCATACCCTTTACTACCATCTCCCTGCAATTAACGTATTTCTAAGAGATTTGGGGCAGAACAGAGGCACAACCATACTCTAAGATGGGAGAGAGGAAGTGAGGGGCAGGAGACCCATGTGGGCAGGTGGCTCAGACAGGCCTGGGCCAGGCAGGGAACACGCTTGGACACAGAGAGAGCATATTAATATGAGCCTTTGACTACTTGCTTCCTCTAACATTTATTTTTTTTGAAGTCTTCACAACTAGCAGGTCAGCTTACTACCTGTACAAAAATTATGCTCCTGCTTCCCCCACTCCACCCCCAAGCTTTGTTTCAATGCCACTGGAAGACCTGGAGACAAACTAAGAGGGGCTCTTACTAAGCTCACATTTAATGGGTTTGCTTTGAAGTATTTGGGTGTTGTGGTTTGTTTTCATTTCTCTTGAATAAAGGTCTTCTTTTACTGGCCCTATTTTTTTTTTTTGTACAAAAAAAAGTGCCATGTCCAAAAGCAAACCAATTATTTCTAGGCACTTTGTTTTGAACTCTAGTCATTACAGGCCAAAACCTATGCTTTTCAGTGTGTATCAGCTACTCAACAAACACTTGCACAGTTTGATTCAGTCTTCGTGGAAGACAAAACCTGGGGAATGTAGTTTTGCCTTTGACTTGGTGGACGCATGTTTTGTTTTGTTAATTCAAAGCATTGTAGAATTGTGGAAGGGGTATAGTCTGGGTTTGAAGTCCAGCACAGGTTAAGTCCTTGAGCCTCACTTTTCCCATCTTAAAAAAATGAGGCGATTTGGACTTCTGGGAAGATGGAGGTGTGAGCAGGGAGGCGGAAATCTCCTCCCAAAACCATATATATTTGTGAAAATACAACAAATACAACTATTCCTAAAAAAGAGACCAGAAGACAGAACAACCAGGCTACAGCTACACCTGCAAGAACTCAGTGCCTCACAAAGCAGGTAAGATACAAAGCCGCAATCCGATGGGACCTGAGCACTCCCCCACCCCAGAGCACTGGCGGGAGGAAATGATTCAGAGTGGGGAGGGAGTGGAAGCACAGGCCCACCAAATAACCAGCCTTGGTGATCTATGCTGGGAGCCCTGACACACATCGCATGGTGTATCGGAGACTAGAGAAACAGAAGTGCAGGATCTAAGTCAGAGACAACAAGTGGGTCCCCTCAGCCGGTTCCCTGGGACAAAAGAAAAATGGGTGCCATACTTTTTTCTTTTTTGTTGTTGTGGTTTTTGGGATTTTTTTTTTTTTTTTTTGCTTTCTTCTGTTTGTTTTGTTTGGTTAAAGTCTTAAAGAGACAAGGGCCCAGCAGTGGAACAAAATCGTCCCTGCGCACTCAGCCCAGCAGGCTGGGAGTCTTGGGGAATTTAGGACCCCCTAGCCAGTGGGCGGGCAAAGCAACCATTCCGAGTCTTCCAACAGTGATCAGCAGCCTCCCATTTGTTCCCCTGCTGCTGTCCAGCGCAACAAAGGGTCCAGGAGCCTCCACTGCTGCAGAACAGTGGAGGAGCAGCCCCACTCACAGCATCCTCACAGAATCTACTTCCGGCAGGCACGCAGCTAAGAGGGAGGGGCCCCAGAACCCACATCAAGGGCTGGAAAGTACCAAGGGGACCAGAAGGCACCCAGCAAGACTCCAAACCCCCACAGTGCCATAGGCCAGGCTGAGGGTGACCCCGCACACAGGCAGCTCTGGGGATTATCCCAGAGACTGCCTCCTGGTGGGTGAGAAACCACTTCAGGCCCCGGAGAAGGGCAAGAAGAACAACAAGCATGAAGGGACTTTGTTCTCCCAGCTGACACACGTGACACCTACCAGCCACCACTTCTATTGCCATGAAAAGACAGAGGACTTTGGTACAGACAAAGATTACCCAGACAACCCCAGAGAGAGGACCTGATGGGATAGATCTATACACTCTTCCTGAAAAAGAATTCAGAATAAAAGTCATAGCCATACTGATGGATCGATCTACAGAGAAATATGCAAGAGCTGAGGGAGGAAGTGAGGAAAGACAATGCAGAAATCAGACAGGTGATTGACAGGCTTAAGAGCAGAAAGGACAAGGTTCAAGAGACCGTTAATGGAATAGAAATCAGAGACCAGGAATACAGAGAACCTGAAGCAGAGAGAGATAAAAGGATCTCTAGGAATGAATGAACTGTGTGACCAATCCAAACGGAACAATATTTGCATTATAGGAGTACCAGAAGAAGAAGAGAGAGAAAAAGGGATAGAAATTGTCTTTGAAGAAATAATTTCTGAAAACTGCCACAAGCTGGGGAAGGAAATAGTTTCTCAGTCCACAGAAGCCCACAGATCTTCCAACACAAGGGACCCAAGGACACAACACTGAGACACCGAATAATTAAAATAGCAAAGATCAAAGAAAAGGACAGAGTATTAAAGGCAGCTAGGAAGAGAAAAAAGATTCACCTACAAAGGAAAACCCATCAGACTATCATCAGACTTCTCAACAGAAACCTTACAGGCCAGAAGAGAATGGCATGATATATTTAATGTAATGAAACAGAAGGGGCTAGAACCAAGAATGTGGTATCCAGCACAATTATCATTTAAATTTGAGGGAGGGATTAAACAATTCCCAGACAAGCGAAAGCTGAGGGAATTTGCCTTCCACAAACCACTTCTACAGGATATCGTAAAGGGACTGCTCTAGATGGAAGCACGCCTAAGGCTAAAAAGATGTCACCAGAGAAAATAAAATCACAGCAAAGAAAGCAGACCATCCAAATACTAACTAAAGGCAAAAGTAAAATCAACTATCCACAAAAACAGTCAAAGGAAATGTAAACGAGTACAGAATAAAACACGTAGTATATAAAGAACGGAGGAGGAAGAAGAAGAAGAGAGAGAAATAAAGAACCATCAGACTGTGTTTATAATAGCTTAACAAGAGAGTTAAGTTAGATTGTTAGATAGTAAAGAAGCTACACTTGAACCTTTGGTAACCACAGTTCTAAAGCCAGCAATGGCAATAAGTACATATCTATGAATGATCACCCTAAATGTAAATGGACTGAATGCACCAATCAAAACACACACAGTATTAGTTTAGAATGGATAAAAAAGCAAGACCCATCTATATGCTGTTTACAAGAGACTCACCTCAAACCCAAAGATATACACAGACTAAAGGTGAAGGGATGGAAAAAGATATTTCATGTCAACAAGGAGAAAAAAGCAGGTGTTGCAGTACTTGTATCGAACAAAATAGACTTCAAAACATAGAAAGTAGCAAGAGATAAAGAAGGACATTATATAATGGTAAAGGGGTCTGTCCAACAGGAGGATATAACCATTATAAATATATATGCACCCAACACAGGAG
>JAQQAC010020790.1:16299654-16403006 GCA_029783875.1 Phataginus tricuspis
TAGCTCCTATAAGCCTGTTGTTCAGGCCAACCTCACAGTCTGGTGACGTTGCAGTTCTCACCAGACTGGCATCCATTTGGACAAGCTTTGCTGTGGATCATCGATCAAACCAGATGAGGTTCTCCTGGCCTGATTTTTTTTTCTCCTGAAAGATTGGCTTTGATCTAGAAAGAGTGTTCTCTCTGGCTTCCACTGGCTAAGGAAAACAGACTGTTCGGTCTATAGGCAGAGGTACCCAACAAACATGTTGGGGGCCTAAGACACAGGTGCACACACATCACATTTCACCCACTGTTGCCAGCAATTATGGGGTCACCAAAGTTAAGCCCTCTCCTCCTCCAGGAAAAAGACCTGCTTCTTATGTGTAATCTGATTACAGTCCTAACTCTTATGCCTATCTCTCCAAATGACATAATGTCACCAAGAATGATTTGACTTGACCAGAACTGTTCATTGTAGAGATGCCTTAGAAAAGAAGGGGATGAGATTTCTCAGGAGGCCCCAAACCCAAACATATACAGTCCATTAATATTTGATAAAGGAGTCTTGTATATACAATGGGGAGCTGACAGTCTCTTCACCAGCTGGTGTTGGAAAAACTGGACAGCTACATGTAAGAGAAGGAAACTGGATTACTGTCTAACCCCATACACAAAGTAAACTCAAAATGGATCAAAGACCTGAATGCAAGTCATGAAACCATAAAACTCTTAAAAAAAAATAGGCAAAAATTTCTTGGACATAAACACAAGCGACTTCTTGAACATATCTCCCTGGGCAAGGGAAACAAAAGCAAAAATGAACAAGTGGGACTATATCAAGCTGAAAAGCTTCTGTTCAGCAAAGGACACCATCAGTAGAACAAAAAGACATCCTACAGTATGGGAGAATATATTCATAAATGACATATCCGATAAGGGGTTGACATCCAAAATATATAAAGAACTCACACACCTCAACAAACAAAAAACAAATAATCCAATTAAGAAATGGGCAAAGGATATGAATAGACACTGCTCCAAAGAAGAAATTCAGATGGCCAACAGGCACATGAAAAGATGCTCCACATTGCTAATCATCAGAGAAATGCAGATTAAAAGCACAATGAGGTATCACCTCACACCAGTGAGGATGGCCAACATCCAAAACACAAACAACAACAAATATTGACGAGGATGTTGAGAAAAGGGAACCCACCTACACTGCTGGTGGGAATGCAAATTAGTTCAACCATTGTGGAAAGCAGTATGAAGGTTCCTCAAAAAACTCAAAATAGAAATACCATTTGACCCAGGAATCCCACTCCTAGGAAGTTACCCTAAGAATGCAGCATCCCAGTTTCAAAAAGACAGATGCAACCCTATGTTTATCGCAGCACTATTTACAATAGCCAAGAAATGGAAGCAACCTAAGTCTCCATCAGTAGATGAATGGATTAAGAAGATGTGGTACATATACACAATGGAATATTATTCAGCCATAAGAAGAAAACAAAATCCAGACATTTGCAACAACATGGATGAGGGTATTATGCTCAGTGAAATAGGCCAGGCGGAAAAAGACAAGTATCAAATGATTTCACTCATATGTGGAGTATAAGAACAAAGGAAAAAAACTGAAGGAACAAAACAACCGCAGGCTCACAGAACCCAACAATGGAATAATAGTTACCAAAGGGAAAAGGACTGGGGTGGATGGGTGGGAAGGGAGGGACAATGGGTAAAAAGGGGCATTACGATTAGCAGACGTAAGGTAGGGGGGGCACGGGGAGGGCTGTACAACTCAGAGAAGGCAAGTAATGATTCTATAGCATCTCACTACACTTATGGACAGTGACTGTAATGGGGTAAGTGGGGGGTCCCTGATGAAGTGGGGAGTTCAGTAACCATAATGTTGAACATGTAACTTTAGATTAGTGATACCAAAATTTTTTTTAAATGAGGCTATTTTGGTTTGTTGAATGAGATACTTCACATGTACAAAAAAAGGAAATAATAGAAAAAACAGCGGTATTATTTAAATGGTGCCCCTGTCACCCAGTTTAATAACTAAAGCATTATAATACAGCTGAACTGCCATACACTCGCCCTATTCCCATTCCCCTCCCATATCAGGTAATCACCATCATGAATCAAATGTTCATCATTCTCATGCAAGTTGATACTATACAGGTATATATCCCTAAGCAATATATGGTAGTGTTTTAATTTTTATATATTATTACGTTCTGTATATCCTTCCTGCAACTTGCTTTTTTCCCTTGAGTGTTGTTTTTGAGATGTATCTAGGTGGGTATGTGTAACTCCAGGTCCTTTACTTATTTACTTTGATCACAGTTTTTTTAATTGTAATAAAATATACACAATGTAAAATTTACCATTTTAACCATTTTTAAGAGCATAGTTCTGTCACATTAAGTACTTTCACATCATTGTGCAACTATCACCACCATCAATCTCCAGAACTGTTATTATCATATCAAACTGAGACTCCAAAACCATTAAATAACAGCTCCCATTCTCCATCCCCCCAAACCTTGGCACCCACCATTCTTTGTGTCTCTATGTTTGACTAATCTAGGTAATCACATAAGTGGAATCATATAATAGTTATCCCTTTGTGAATGGCTTATTTCACATAGCATAATGTCTTTAAGGTCTATCCATGTAGTAACATGTATCAGAATTTCCTTCCTTTTTAAGGTTGAATAATATTCTTGTATATATCACATTTCGTTTATCTGTTCATTTAGACACTTGAGTTTCTTCTACCTTTTGGCTGTTGTGAATGTGAATAAAGCTGCTGTGAACATGGATGTACAAATATCTGTTTGAGTCCCTGCTTTCACTCTTTTTGGGTATACCCAGAAGTGGAATTGCTGCATCAGATGGCATTGTTTTTAATTTTTCAAAGAACTGCCAAACTATTATCTAACAGAGGCTGCACTGTTTTACATTCCCACCAGCAATGCACCAGGGTTCCAATTTCTCCACATCCTGGTGAACACTTGTTATTTTCTGTTCTTGTTTTTTTTATAATGGCCATTGTAATAGGTATGAAGTCTCAGTTTTGTTTTTACTTATTATTTATTATTACTATATTTTATTATTGATATACACTCTTAAGAAGGTTTCACATGAAAAATAATGTGGTTACTACATTCACCCATATTATGGGGTTCCCCATTCCCCATTGCAGTCACTGTCCATCAGTGTAGTAAGATGCCACAGATTCACTATTTGCCTTCTCTGTGCTACAGTGTCTTCCACATGATCTCCTCACACCATGCAATTAATTATAATACCCCTCAATTCCCTTCTCCCCCTCTCCCCACCCACCCTCTCCCACCCCTCCCCTTTGGTAACCGCTAGTCCCTTCTTGGAGTCTGTGAGTGTGCTGCTGTTTTGTTCCTTCAGTTTTGCTTCATTGTTATACTTCACAAATGAGGAAAATCATTTGATACTTGTCTTTCTCCACCGGGCTTATTTCACTTAGCATAATACCCTCCACCTCCATCCATGTTGTTGCAAATGGTAGGATTTGTTTCTTTGTTATGGCTGAATAGTATTCTATTGTGTATACGTACCACCTCTTCTTTACCCATTCACCTACTGATGGACACTTAGGTTGCTTCCATATCTTGGCTATTGTAAATAGTGCTGCAATAAACATAGGGGTGCATATGTCTCTTTGAATATGAGAACTTGTATTCTTTGGGTAAATTTCTAGGTAACTCCAGTTCCTTTAAACACTCGCATTCAACCATCCAAATTTAGCCATCACTTGCCTTAGCATTCAGATGATCATTAATACAATTGATACCCTAATGGCTTTGTGTTTGACCCTTGAGGATACATACTCAAGAGCTTCTTGTGGGCCTATTTAAAATATGTCCCTGGACAAGAAGCAATGGACTAGGAGCTTGTGAGAAATTAAGAATCTCAGGCCAGTATCTGTGTTTTAGGAAGACCCCATGGTTATACGTTTGTACATTGAAGACTGAGAAGCACTGCCCTAGGTATACTCAGAAATGCTAGATCGAAGGGGAGGTGCATCTTCAGTGTTAGATATTTTCCAACTTTCTCTCAAGGTGGCTGTACCATTATAAAGTTTGGCCTGCAGTAGAGTTATTTTCCTCAAATCCTCAACACTTGATATAGTGGAATTTTAAAGTTTTCACAATCCGATGGATTTTAGCACTTGGTATCTCATTTTAATTTCATTTTGTCTGATTGCTAGTAGAGTGTCTTACATGCTTTTGGCCACAGATTTCCTTTCCCAAGGACTACCTTTTCATTTATTTTGCCTATTTTTCTATTGAGATTTTTGATATTTTCCAGTAGATTTATCATTCTTCACATATCCAAAACCAGTCCATTGACTGCAGCAGTACAGAGTGTGCAGTAGGCCAACAACCCTTCCAGTTATCCCTTCAGTTTCGAGGGCAAGGACCACAGGCTACTGAATACCCCAGGACTTACCATGACCTTCACAGGTGATCAGCAGTGAAATTCATGTTAATGCAGCTCAGAGAAAGGTCTAGACTGGAGATACACATGTGCATCATCAGCATATAGAGGAGACTAAAGCAATAGGAACAGACAGGAGCAAATAGGAAGTTACAGAGAAAAAGAAGAAGGGAGCCTAAGATGAAACCGTGAAGAGCTATAGCTCTTGAGAGTGGCTAAGGACAAGGGGGATCTTTACTAAGTAAGAAAATCCTGAAGTTATGAAACAAAAGACAGACATATTTGACTATCTAGAAATTTAAAAGTTGTATAGTAAAAGATACAATAAACAAACTAATGTACAAACAATAAACTTAAGGAAAGTATTTGTAACGTAGACCACAAGAATCAACATTTATAAAGAGCTCTTAAAGATTTTTGTTCACTTTTTTAAAATTAAGGTATTATTGATATACACTCTTATGAAGGTTTCACATGAAAAACCAATGTGGCTACTACATTCACCCACATCATTGTGTCCCCACATACCCCATTTCAGTCACTGCCCATCAGTGTAGTAAGATGCCAAAGAGTCACTATTTGGCTTCTCTGTGCTACACTGTCTTCCCAATGATCCCCCCAACAACATCTCTGTCAATCATAATACCCCTCAAACCCCTTCTCCCTCCCTCCCCACCCACCTTCCCCCACCCCTTCCCTTTGGTAAACACTAGTCCCTTCCTGAACTCTGTGAGTTTGTTCCTGTTTTGTTCCTACAGTTTTGCTTCGTTGTTATACTCCACAAATGAGGGAAATCATTTGGTACTTGTCTTACTCCACCTGGCTTATTTCACTGAGCATAATATCCTTAAGCTCCATCCATGTTGTTGCAAATGGTAGGAATTGTTTCTTTCTTATGGCTGAAGAGTTTTCCATTGTGTATATGAACCACATCTTCTTTATCCATTCATCTACTGATGGACACTTAGGTCGCTTCCATATCTTGGCTAATGTAAATAGTCCTGTGATAAACAGAGGGTGCATATGTCTTCTTGAATCTGAGAAATTATATTCTTTGAGTAAATTCCTAGGAGTGGAATTCCCACGACAAATGGTATTTTTTCACATTCTTTTTTATTTTGATATCATTAATATATAATCACATGAGCAACATTCTGGTTACTAGATACCCCACCTTATCAAGTTCTCATCACATACCCCATTATACTCACTGTCCATCAGCATAGTAAGATGCTATAGAGTCACAACGTGTCTTCTCTGTGCTATACTGCCATCTCCACGATCCCCCCTACGTTATAGGTGCTAATCGTAATGCCCCTTATTCCCCTTCTCCTTCCCTTCTAATCCACCCTCCCCAGTCCTTTCCCTTTGATAACTGTTACCATTCTTGGGTTCTATTAGTCTGCTGCTGTTTTGTTCCTTCAGTTTTTACTTTGTTCTTATGCTCCACAGATGAGTGATATCATTTGGTACTTGTCTTTCTCCACCTAGCTTATTTCACTGAGCATAATACCCTCTAGCTCCATCCATGTTCTTGCAAATGGTAGGATTTGTTTTCTTCTTATGGCTGAATAATATTCCATTGTGTATATGTGCCACATCTTCTTTATCCATTTCATACACTGATGGACACTTAGGTTGCTTCCATATCTTGGCTACTGCAAATAGTGCTGGGATAAACATAGGGGCGCATACGTCTTTTTCAAATTGGGCTACTGCATTCTTAGCGTAAACTCCTAGGAGTGGAATTCATGGGTCTAACGGTATTTCTATTTTTAGTTTTTTAAGGAACCTCCACACTGCTTTCCATAATGGTTGAACTAATTTGCCTTCCTACCAGCAGTGTAGGATGGTTCCCTTTTCTCCACATCTTCGCCAACATTTGTTGTTGTTTGTGTGGTGTGAGGTGATATCTCATTGTACTTTTAATTTGCATTTGTCTGATAATTAGCAATGTGGAGCATCTTTTCATATTGCTGTTTGCCATCTGAATTTATTCTTTGGAGAAGCGTCTGTTCATACCCTCTGCCCATTTTTTAATTCAGTTATTTCCTTTTTGGGTGTTGGGGCGTCTGAGTAATTTATTTTCGATGTTAACCCCTTGTCAGATATGTCGTTTACAAATATATTCTCCCATACTGTAGGATGCCTTTTTGTTCTGTTAATGGTGTCGTTTGTGGTACAGAAGGTTTTTACTTTGACGTAGTCCCATGTGTTCATTTCTGCTTTTGTTTCCCTTGCTTGAGGACATATGTTCAGGAAAAAGTAGCTCATATTTATATTCAAGATATTTTTGCCTATGTTGCCTTCTAAGAATTATATGGTTTCATGACTTACATTCAGCTCTTTGATCCATTTCGAGTTTACTTTTGTGTATGGGAATAGACAATAATACAGTTTCATTCTCTAGCATGTAGCTGTCCAGTATTGCCAGCACCAGTTGTTGAAGACGCTGTCCTTTTCCCATTGTATGTCCATGTCTCTTTTATCATATGTTAATTGACCATATATGCTTTGGTTTATATCTGGGATCTCTATTCCGTTTGACTACTCTATGGGTCTCTTCTTGTGCCATATCAAATTTCAAACTTGGCTCCTTCATTCTTCGGGTAAATTCCTAGGAGTGGAATTCCTGCGTCAAATGGTATTTCTATTGTTAACTTTTTGAGGAACCTCCATACTGCTTTCCACAATGGTTGAACTATTTTACATTCCCACCAGCAGTGTAGGAGGATTCCCCTTTCTTCACATCCTCACCAACATTTCTTGTTGTTTGTCTTTTGGATTTTAGCCATCTTAACTGGTGTGAGGTGATATCTCATTGTGATTTTAATTTGCATTTCTCTGATGATTAGCGATGTGGAGCATCTTTTCATGTGCCTATTGGCCATCTGAATTTCTTCTCGGGACAAGTGTCTGTTCAGCTCCTCTGCCCATTTTTTAATTGTTTTTTGTGTGTTGAGGTGCATGAGCTCTTTATATAATTTGGATGTCAACCCGTTATCATATATGTCACTTATGAATATATTCTCCCATACTGTAGGATGTCTTTTTGTTCTACTGATGGTGTCCTTTGCTGTACACAAGCTTTTTAGTTTGATATAGTACCACTTGTTCATTTTTCTTTTGTTTCCCTTGCCTGTGGAGTTATGTTCATGAAGAAGTTGCTCATATTTATGTCCAAGAGATTTTTCCCCATGTTTTTTTCTAAGAGTTTTATGGTTTCATGACTTATATTCAGGTCATTGATCCATTTTGTGTTTATTTTTGTGTATGGGGTTAGACAATAATCCAGGTTCATTCTCTCCAGGAATTCTGCCTGTCTTAGCTTTCCAACCCCCTAATTACAAGAGTATCATGCAAGCACCATGAAAATGTAGGTTTGTGCTCCCAGAGCAGATCTCCAGAGTTAGGTATTCAGCAGTCCCGGATCTCCACTCCCTCCCTGCTCTGCTCCTCTTCCTCCCACCGGTGAGCTGGGGTTGGGGAAGGGCTTGGATCCCACTGGGCCACAGCTTTAGTACGTTACCCTGTGGCATGAGGTCTGCTCTTTTCTCCAGGTGTATGCAGTTTGGTGCAGTCCTCTTTCCTGTTGCTCTTTCAAGAGTAGTGGTATTAGTTATATTTTCATATTAAATGCGGTTTTACAAGGAAGCCCCTGTCTTGCCTCTCACGCTGCCATCTTTAATCCATTCCGAAGTTTGTTTTTCTCCAGTTTTATTCTCTTACATGTAGCTGTCCAGGGTTGCCAACACCAGCTGTTGAAGATGCTTTCATTTCCCCATTGTATATCCATAGCTCCTTTATCGTATATTAATTGACCATATATGCTTGGGTTTATATCTGGGCTCTCTAGTCTGTTCCATTGGTCTATGGGTCTGTTCTTGTGACAGTACCAAGATGTCTTGATTACTGTGGCTTTTTAGTAGAGCGTGAAGTCAGGGAGTGTAAGTCCCACTACTTTATTCTTCCTTCTCAGGATTGCTTTGGCTATTCACGGTCTTTTGTGGTTCCATATAAATTTTAGAACTATTTTCTGTAGTTCATTGAAGAATGCTGTTGGTGTTTTGATAGGGATTGCATTGAAAACGTAGATTGCTTTAGGCAGGATGTCCATTTTGACAATATTAATTCTTACTATCCATGAGCATGGGATGTGTTTCCACTTATTGGTATCTTCTTTAATTTCACCCATGATTCTCTTGTAGTTTTCATAGAATAAGTCTTTCACTCTCTTGGTTGGGTTTCTTCCTAGTTATTTTATTCTTTTTGATGCAACTGTGAATGGAATTGTTTTCCTGATTTCTCTTTCTGTTAGTTCACCATCAGTGTATAGAAATGCAACAAATTTCTGTGTATTAATTTTGTGTCCCGGAACGTTGCTGAATTCAGATATTAGATCTAGTAGTTGAGGAGTTGACTCCTTAGGGTTTTTTATGTATAATATTATGTCATCTGCAAACAGAGAACGTTTGACTTCTTCCTCACAAATCTGGATGTGTTTTATTTCTCTGTGTTGTCTGATTGCTGTAGCTAGGACCTCTAGAACTATGTTGAATAAAAATGGGGAGAGTGGGCAACCTTGTCTTATTCCCAATCTTAAAGGAAAAGCTTTCAGCTTCTCGCTTTTAAGTATGATGTGGGCTGTGGGTTTGTCATATATGGCCTTTATTATGTTGAGGTGTTTGCCCTCTATACCCATTTTGTTGAGAGTTTTTATCATAAATGGATGTTGAATTTTGTCAAATGCTTTTTCAGCATCTATGGAGATGGTCATGTGGTTTTTGTCCTTCTTTTTGTTGATGTGGTGGATGATGTTGATGGATTTTCAAATGTTGTACCATCCTTGCATCCCTGGGATGAATCCTACTTGGTCATGATGGATGATCTTTTTGATGTATTTTTGACTTTGGTTTGCTAAAATTTTGTTGAGTATTTTTGCATCTATGTTCATCAGGGATATTGGTCTGTAATTTTTTTTTTTTTTTTTTTTTTTGGTGGTGTCTTTGCCTGGTTTTGGTAAAAGTGGGATGTTGGCCTCATAGAATGAATTTGGAGGTATTCCCTCCTCTTCTACCTTTTGGAAAACTTTAAGGAGGATAGATATAAGGTCTTCACTAAATGTTTGATAAAATTCAGCAGTGAAAGCATATTGTCCAGGTATTTTGTTCTTAGGTAGTTTTTTGATTACCAATTCAATTTCTTTGCTGGTAGTTGGTCTATTTAGATTTTCTGTTTCTTTCTGTGTCAGCCTTGGTATGTTGTATTTTTCTAGAAAGTTGTCCATTTCTTCTAGGTTATCCTGTTTGTTACCATATAATTTTTTCATAGTATTCTCTCATTATTCTTTGTATTTCTGTGGTGTCCGTAGTGATTTTTCCCTTCTCATTTCTGATTCTGTTTATGTGTGTAGACTCTCCTTTTATCTTGATATGACTGGCTAAGGGTTTATCTATTTTATTTTCTCAAAGAAGCAGCTCCTGCTTTCATTGATTCTTTCTATTGTTATATTCGTCTCAATTGTATTTGTTTATGCTTTAATCTTTATTATGTCCCTCCTTCTATTGACTTTGGGCCTCATTTGTTCTTCCTTTTCTAGTTTCATTAGTTGTGAGATTAGACTGTTCATATGGGATTGTTCTTCTTTCCTGAGGTAGGCCTGTATTGCAATATACTTTCCTCTTAGCATGGCCTTCGCCACGTCCCACAGATTTTGTGGTGTTGAATTATTCTTGTCATTTGTCTCCATATATTGCTTGATCCCTGTCTTTATTTGGTCATTGATCCATTGATTATTTTTGGAGCATGTTATTAAACCTCCATGTGTTTGTGGGCTTTTTCATATTCTTTCTGTCTAGTTTCATACCTTTGTGATCTGAGAAGCTGGTTGGTAAAATTCCATTCTTTTTGAATTTACTGAGTCTCTTTTTGTGGCCTAGTGTATGATCTGTTCTTGAAAATATTCCATGTGCACTTGAGAAGAATGTGTATCCTGTTGCTTTTGAATGGAGTGTTCTGTGGATATCAGTTAGGTTCTTCTGTTCTAAAACGTTGTTGAGTGCCTCTGTCTCTACTTATTTTCTATCTGGTTGATCTGTCCTTTGGAGTGAGTGGTGTGTTGAAGTCTCCTAAAATGAATGCACTGCATTCTATTTCCCACTTTATTTCTGTTAGTATTTGTTTCATATATGTAGGGGATCCTGTATTGGGTGTATAGATATTTATAATAGTTATATCCTCTTGTTGGACTGACCCATTTATCATTATGTAATGTCCTTCTTTGTCTTTTGTCACCTTCTTGTTTTGAAGTCTATTTTGACTGATACAAGTAATGCAACTCCTGCTTTTTTCCTCCTTATTAGTTGCATGAAATATCTTTCTCCATCCCTTCACTCTTAGTCTGTGTATGTCCTTGGGTTTGAAGTGAGTGTCTTGTATGCAGCATATAGATGGGTCTTGTTTTTTATCCATTCAGTGACTCTAAGGCAAATATCAATAGGTATGTACTTATTGCCATTGCAGGATTTAGATTCTTGGTTACCAAAGGTCAAGTGTAATTCCCGTACTATCTTACAGTCAAGTTTAACTCACTTCTTAAACTATTACAAACACAACCTATAGGTACCTTTTTATTCTCTCCTTTTTCTTTTTCTTCCTCCTCCATTATTTCTATGTTATGAATCATATTCTGTACTCTGTCTAGCCCTTGGGGGTTGCTTCTCTGAAAATTGTTTAATCACTCCTTCAAATTTAAACGATATCCTTGCCGGGTAGAGTGTTCTTGGTTCAACGCCCTTCTGCTTCATTGCTTTAAATATATCATGGCCCCTTCTGGCCTGTAAGGTTTCTGTTGAAAAATGTGATGATAGCCTGATGGGTTTTCCTTTTTATGTGATCTTTTTTCTCTCTCTAGCTGCTTTTTAAAGTCTGTCTTTATCCTTAACCTTTACCATTTTCAAAATTATATGTCTTGATGTTGTTTTCCTTGGGTCCCTTGTGTTTGGAAATCTGTGCACCTTCATGGCTTGAGAGACTATCTCCTTCCCCAGATGGGGGAAGTTTTCAACAATTACTTCCTCAATGACCCTTTCTATCCCTTTTTCTCTCTTCTTCTTCTTCTGGTACCCCTATAATGCAGGTATTGTTCCGTTTGGACTGGTCACATAGTTCTCTCAATGTTCTTTCATTCTTAGAGATTCTTTTCTCTATGCCTCAGCTTCTTTGTATTCCTCTTCTCTAATTTCTATTCCATTTATCGTCTCTTTTACTACATCTAATCTGCTTTTAAATCCCTCCAGAGTATGTTTCGTTTCAGATATGGAATTTCTTAATGATTGAATCTCGATCTTTAATTCATTTCTGAGTTCTTGAATATTTTTCTGTACCTCCATGAGCATGTTTATGATTTTTATTTTTAATTTCAGTTTCATTTGGGCCTTTTCCTGGGGTTTGTGAGATTTTGGTCTGAACCATGTTCTTTTGACATTTCATATATATACGTCGCTCCCTCTAGTACCTAGTACCCAGAAGCTCCAGTCTCTGGAGCGGCTCAGCCCCTAGAGTGAGGCTGTGGGTCGTGGGGGAGCAGAGCCGGTGCCTGGGGGGAGGAAACATGTTTCCCATTCCCGTCTGCCCTGCCTGTCTCCCGTATCAGAGCCAGTGGTCCGAGTACACTGGTGTAAGCCTCTGTGCTTGGCATCTCTAGCTGATGTAGGTGTGGCCTCCCTCTGGCTGACCTATGGCAGCGCAGTGACTGCTGGTCTGTGAGCCAGTTTTGTCAGGCCAGGAGGAAGGCTTGGCAGGCTCCATGTCAGAGTGGGGTCCTCTGAGCTGAGCAGTCAGTCAGGGGGATGGAGCCCCTGAAGCTACTCAACGTTCGCAACCTGCTGTAGAGAGTGCGCTCAGACAACCTTGTCAGCTCTCCCTTCTCCTGCGCAGTAAGCTCCGTGCAACCCCGCCCCTTTAGCGGGCCTGCCTTTCCTTTGTCACAGAGCGGCCGGATGTGGATCCCGTCCTCCACAAATGGCCGGAATGTCAGTCTCTCAGGCACTCCGCCTGTCCCAGCCCCCTAACCTCCAGAGCACCACAGAGTAGGTTTCTGCTTGCAAAGCAGATCGCCAGGATTAGGTGTTCATTAGTCCCAGGCTTCCACCCCTTCCCCGCTCTGTTTCTCTTCCTGCCGCCCATAAACTGGGGTGGGGGAAGGGCTTGGATCTCGCTGGATGAACACTTTCATATGTTACCCTGTTTCATGAGGTCTGTTCTTTTCGTGATGTCTCTATGCAGTCTGGTTCAGCCTTCTTTCCTGTTGCTGTTTTAGGGTTTGTTCTATTAATTAACTATATTTTCGTACTATTTGTGGTTTGGGAGGAGTTCTTTGTCTCACCTCTCATGCCGCCATATTGAATCCCCCAGTTCCATATGAATTTTAGAACTATTTTCTCTAGTTTGTTGAAGATTGCTGTTGGTGTTTTGATAGGGATTGCATTGAATCTAGATTGCTTTAGACAAGATGGCCATTTTGACAATATTAATTCTTCCTACCCAAGAGCATGAGATGAGTTACCATTTTTTAGTGTCCTCATTAATTTCTCTTTAAGAGTGTCTTGTAGTTTTCAGGGTATAGGTCCTTCCCCACCTTGTCTAGGTTTATTTCTAGGTATTTTATTATTTTTGAAGCAATTATAAATGAAATTGTTTTCTTGATTTCTCTTTCTGCTAGTTCATCTAATGTGCATAAGAATGCAACAGATTTGTGTGTATTCACTTTGTATCCTGTAACTTTGCTGAATTCAGATATTAGATCTACTGGTTTTGGAGTGGATGCTTTAGGGTTTTTTATGTACAATATCATGTCATCTGTAAACAGGGACAGTGTAACTTCTTCTTTATCAATCTGGATGCCTTTTATTTCTTTGCATTTTCTGATTGCCGTGGCTATGACCTGAAGAATTATGTTGAATAAAAGTGGAGATAGTGGGCACCCTTGTCTTGTTCCCAATCTTATTGGAAAGGCTTTCAACCTCTCGCTGTTAAGTATGATGTTGGCTGTGGGTGTGTCATATATGGCCTTTATTATGTTGATGTACTTGCCCTCTATATCCATTTTGTTGAGAGTTTTCAACAGGAATGGATGTTGAATTTTGTCAAATGCTTTTTCAGCATCTATGGAGATTATCATGTGGTTTTTGTTCTTCTTTCTGTTGATGTCGTGGATGATGTTGATGGATTTTCTAATATTGTACCATCCTTGCATCCCTGGAAAAAATGCTATTTGATCATGATGGATGATATTCTTTATTTGTTTTTGAATTCGGTTGTCTAATATTTTGTTGAGTATTTTTGCATGTATGTTCATCAGGGATATTGGTCTGTAATTTTCTTTTTTGTGGTGTCTTTGCATGGTTTTGGTATAAGAGTGATGCTGGCTTCATAGAATGAGTTTGGAAGTATTCCCTCCTCTTCTATTTTTTGGAAAACTTTCAGGAGAATGGGTATTATGTCTTCTCTAAATGTCTGACAAAATTCACCTGTGAATCCATCTGGCCCAGGATTTTGTTCTTGGGTAGTTTTTTGATTACCGATTCCATTTCGTTGCTGGTAATTGGCCTGTTTAGATTTTCTGTTTCTTCCTAGGTCAGTCTTGGAAGGTTGTATACTTCTAGAAAGTTGTCCATTTTTTCTAGGTTATCTAGTTTGTTAGCATATAGATATTCATAGTATTCTCTAATAATTCTTTGTATTTCTGTGGGGTCCATCGTGATTTTTCCTTTGTCATTTCTGATTCTGTTTATGTGTGTAAATTCTCTTTTTCTCTTAATTAGTCTGGCTAGGGGTTTATCCAGTTTGTTTATTTTCTCAATGAACCAGCTCTTGGTTTCACTGATTTTTTCTATTGTTTTATTCTTCTCAATTTTATGTATTTCTTCTCTGATCTTTATTACATCCCTCCTTCTGCTGACTTTGGGCCCCATTTGTTCTTTTTCCAGTTTCAATAATTGTGAATTCACAGTATTCGTTTGGAATTGTTCCTCCTTCTTTAAATAGACCTGGATTGCTGTATACTTTCCTCTTAGAACTGCTTTCACTGTGTCCCACAGAAGTTGGGGCGTTGTGCTGTTGTTTTCATTTGTCCCCATATATGGTTTGATCTCTGTTTTAATTTGGTCATTGATCCACTGATTATTTAGGAGTATGTTCTTAAGCTTCCAAGTGTTTTTGAGCCTTTTGTTTTCTTTGTGCAATTTATTTCTAGTTTTATACCTTGTGATCTGAGGAGTTGGTAGAATTTCAATCTTTTTAAATTTACCGATGGGGATGGGGGCAATCAAACAAACTTTAAATTTTTGTGGCCTAGTATATGATCAATTCTTGAAAATGTTCCATGTGCACTTGAGAAGAATGTGTATCCTGCTGCTTTTGGGTGTAGAGTTCTGTAGTTGTCTGTTAGGTCCATCGGTTTTAATGTATTGTTCAGTGCCTGTCTCCTTACTTATTTTCTGTCTGGTTGATCTGTCCTTTGGAATTAGTGGAGTGTTGAAGTCTCCTAGAATGAATGCATTGCATTCTATTTCCCCTTTTAATTCTGTTAGTATTTGTTTCCCATATGTAGCTGATCCTGTGTTGGGTGCATAGATATTTATAATGGTTTTATCCTTTTTGGATTGTCCCCTTTATCATTATGCAATGTCCTTCTTTGTCTCGTGTGACTTTTTGTTTTGTTGTCTATTTGTCTGTTACAAGTACTGCAACTCCTGCTTTTTTCTCCCTATTAGTTGCATGAAATATCTCTTTCCATCCCTTGACTTTTAGTCTGTGTATGTCTTTGGATTTGACATGAGTCTCTTGTAGGCAGCATATAGACGGATCTTTTTTTTTTATCCATTCCGTGACTCTGTGTCTTTTGATTGGTGCATTCAGGCCATTTACATTTAGTGTTATTATCAATAGGTATTTATTTATTGTCATTGCAGGCTTTAGATACGTGGTTACCAAAGGTTCAGGGGTAACTTCCTTAATATTTTCCAAATAATGTATGTTCTGTTCTGTATGAATTTTAAATTTCAGTAAAGATTTTAAGTATACTCACAGAAAGGTTTTTTCATCATTACACATACACACACCCCACAGATCACTTCCTTGGGGATCTACCCCCTAAAAACAAAGCCATCTGTATCAGTATATAAGGGCAGATATATACACAGATGTTTGCCTTGCCAATGGATTTCAGCTCTGGGCTAGTTTACTATAATACCAAAAATATGACAATGGAACATTTTGGGGGTTAAAGGGTTCATTACCTGGCTGTTCTCCTGGCGGTAGGTCAAGCACTGGCATTACATCTGCATTCAACATTGTGCAGTAATCCTCCTTCATCTCTGCCTCTGCCCAGAGCACTGGGCAGAGCTCTTTATATAGTGACTCAGTCAGTAATAGCTAATTGCCTAGGGTTTTGAAGCTGTAGCCTTGCAGCAGGCCAGTTACATCATCAAGTAGTTTAGTTCAGGTGAGGATACTGGCCATAGCAACCTTCACTTTATCCACAACATTTATTGCAGCATTGTTCATAGTGGAAAAAAAGAAATTAGGAATTTTTTGAATGCCCATCTACAGAGAAATGAATGAATAAATTATTTTTTTGAATAAATTATTATAAACTAAATTCTTATGAACTAAAATTTAGCCATTCTGAAGAATGAACTGGAGAGATTTCCACATGGTATTTTTGAGTAAAAAAAAAAGTAAGCTGCAGAAAAATGGGTCTAATATAGTCCCAATTTGTGAAACAGAAAACAATGACACCCTACATAATGTATGTGTGTATGTCTGTTTTATTTTATGGATAAAGTTACACAAGCATGGACACAAATATCGAACATTGCAAACAAGTAACATGAGTTACCTAGTGGAGATGAGGAATGAGGCTGATGATGGGATAGGGGCAATCAAACAAACTCCACGAAAAAAAAGATTTCACTTTTAGAAACTAAGCATTTATTATCACATTTATGCACTTATGTAACAGATTTTTATAAGAAATGTACAAAATAAACAAAGAGATTGAATGGAGGAGGAAGTATTAGTAAAACAGACCAAAGTGTTTTCAGATGGTAGAAAATCCTAAAATGTAAAAAGCTTTACAAAGAGGAATAGTTACCTACGTCAATTTACTGCTGAAAAGATGAGAAACATGTTAACTGAAAAACGTCCATTAGAAATGACAAAACTGAGGATGCTGGTGACAGAATTAACAAAATCAGTCTCAATAAAATGAGCAAAGTGGATGAAGAGTTAGGGGAGGGAATAAAGGTGGAAAAGGTAATGCTGACAACTCTTGTTAACATCTGAAGAAATGGGTCAAAATATAAAACATCTTCTTTTCTGAATACACCAGAAAACTAAAAAGGCAGTGAAGAATTTCTTACTACCTTTGCTGTCAAACATTTTGAAACCTCCCACACTTAATTACTTAAGGTGTAGGAGAAAATAGAAACCTAGAGTGGTTAGTCCAGTAGTTGGAACCATTTAACCCTGGAAATGTTTACTGATTCCACAATAGGAGGTCAAGAGTCTAAATAGCACTTTTGACAGCCTTGCAAGGCTAAAGAGACAAAACTTGGCGTTATCGGAATGCCGGACTCTAACAAAACTCACACAATTTTAGATTAGGACTCGACAGGAGCATAACTTGAGAAATAAAAATAGAGAGCTGATCTGTTCTTGGAATTAAGAGTTACCTTGGATATAAGTATCCCACATAAGTACATATGCAAGCAAATGAGCAGGACCACAAAAATGGGCATCAGCTGAAATAACAAATAAAAACAGATCCACAGGGGCTACAGATTGAGTTCATTAGATATAATGCTTTACTATACTAAAATATTTCACATAAAAAAAAGACAACTCAAATATTTCAGAGGGAGCAGGAAAATAAAACACAGAAGAATTTTTAAAAAGCCAAACTGTAAAACTGAAAAATACAATAATAAAATTAATAACTCAAAATCAGAGAAATGATAATCTGGGTAATGGATAAGAAAATAGAAGAAAAATACAGAGATTATAGAGAGTAATAAATATAGACTACATATAGCTACAGATCAAATATGTGTAAATGGAGTTCTAGAAGGAGAATATTATGCAGATGTTAGGCAAATTTTCCAAATGATGAAAGGTAGCAGACTACAGATTGAAGAAACTCTGTAGAGACCACACAGGAAAAACACAAAGAAAACCACCCCTAGGCATATCATAGCAAGACTGCTAAAAACCAAAGGGAAACAGAAAATCTTTAAAAGCAGCTAGCAGAAAAAGCACACACTAAACTAATGTTAACTTTTCAATTGAAATAACAAAAGAAAGAAGACAATGGAAAAAATCCCTTCAAAGTGTTGAAATAAGTAACTACCAACCTAAATTTCTATAACCAGCTCTACCATTTATTATCAAAAAGTTGAGGGACTTAATCAAGAGTAGAACAATTAAAAGAAATATGAAAGGGTGTTCCTTGGTCTAAGAAAAAAATGATCCCAGATGAAAACTTGAAAATACAGTGTGGGGAAATCGCAGGTTCCTGTGGCCAGGATCCTCACCTGACCCTAAATGGCTCAATGATGTAATTGACCTGCTGCTAGGCTAATATTTACACACCCATTAGCAATGAGCCCATTATTGTCAGTGTTACTATATAAAGAGCTCCTCCTAGTGCTCTGTCCAGAGGCAGAGACAGAGATGGACTGTGAACATCCCAGAGGCAGTCGTGATTCCAGCACTCGACCCACCACTGTGAGAGTAAAGCTTGGTGGTATAAAACCTTTTATCCCTAATGTTCTGTTGTTATTTGCTCTCACTGAATCCAGAATGAACTTGCTCAGGGGCAGTCCCCCTCAGGTGAAACATGCAGGAAAAAGATAAAAAGCAATAATGGTGAAAATGTATGTACATATAAATGAACAGTGGCTCTATAAAACAATACTTTCTTGTGAGATTTAACACTGATATATAATTAAAACCCAACAACAATAGCATATAGGCTGGAAGAGACTTGGTAAACAGATTTAAAGAGTTCTAAGGCTCTTGCATTGTCTGGGAAGATAATAAAAGTACCAGTTAACATTAGACCTGAGTAAATTTAGTATGCAATTTGTAATCTAGTGTAATCAATAAAATAATGGTAAAAGCATATGATTTCCAAATCAATAGGAAAATTTATTTTAGAATTTCATTAAAACTGGAAAAAAATGGAAAAGGAACACAAAAGAAGCTAGGAAAAATAAAACTACATAGTAAGATGGTTCACTTAACCCCAAATATATTGGCAATTATATTAAATGAAATTAACTAAATATTTCATTAACAGGTAAAGATTGTCAGAATGGATTAAAACAACAACAACCCCAAACCAACTACATGTTATTTGCAAGACAGACATTTATAAGGATTCCAAAATGTTGAAAGACACACACCATACAAACATGAAGCAAATGAAAGCTGGCATAATTATATTAATATCAGTTAAAGCAAATATTAAGGCAAAAAGCATTATCAGAAACACAAAGAACACTTTAAAATAATTTTTAAATGACTCAATACTTGGGATATTAATCAACTCTAAATTTGTACATACCTAATATTGTCTCAAACTCTATAAAAAAAGTTGACATATATAGAATAGGCAAATCCCAAATCATAGTGGAGTATTTTCATGTATCTCTCATAAATACTAGGGAAAAACTCAGTAAAGACATAAAAATTTAAACAACACAATTAGCAGAATTGATCTAATGAACATAGGTAGAACACTTAATATAATAACTACAGAATATGGATTTTTTTCATGTGTACACTGAACATTTGTAATACTTGACTATACCGTGAGTCATGAAAACACGTCCCATCAATTTGGAAGAACTGAAATCATACAGATTGTTCTCTGAATGTCTCAATCAATCAATCTAGGAATCAACAAAAAATGGTAATGAGAAAATCCAAGTGGATTTGAAAACTAATATATTTCTAAATAACCAGTAGGTCACAAAGAGACCAAATTGGAAATTAGAAAATATTTTGTACTGAATGGTGATAAAAAGACTTCAAATCAAAATTTATGGGATGCAGATAAATATTTTATTATAAAGGCTAAAAATGATCAAGTTAGTAATAACCATCTTATAAATTTGGTGGGTGGGGAGAAGGATAACAATAAAATAAATCCAAAGAAGGTAGAAGGAAGGAAATACTAAGGATAAAAGGAGAATAGAAAACAAACATACAGTGGAAGATAAAACAAGCCAAAAGTTGGTTTTTTGTAAAGACAATTACAATAAAAAAACTGCTAGTGAGACTAATTAAGAAAATAGACAAGGCAGTAAACAATACCAAGAATGAAAAGAGGATATCACTATCAATCCTGCAACATTAATAAACTCTTAACACATGAATTACTTTATAATAATAAATTTGAAAATACAGATGGACACTGTCTCTCCTGAGGGGGATTGCCCCCCCACCCCCCAACCCCCACCAAGTTCACTCTGGATTCAGTGAGACCCAGTAACAACAACAGAACACTGGGGGTAAAAGGATTTATACCAAGTTTTATTCTTACAGTGGCAGGTGCCTCTAGCAAGTCCACAATCCGTCTCTGTCTCTGGGGAGAGCACTGGCAGGAGATCTTTATATAGTGACTCTGTCAGTAATAGCTCATTGCCAATGGGTGTGGGAGAATTAGCTCAACAAGTAGTTTAGGGTCAGGTAAGGATCCTGGCCTTAGGAACTTCCATTTTCCCTACCAACACTTTCCTAGAAAATCATAATTCTTTAAAACAGACATGGTAAGATATAAAAATCTGAGTATTCCTCTAGTTATTAAAGAAATTAAATCCATACCTCAAAGAAAACATCAGACATAAGGTCACTTGCAAAATTCTATCAAAACTTTGAGAAATAATGCCAATCTTACTTGTGTCTTAAGGTCATGAACATCTTAATAACAAAACTTGGTAACACACATTAAAAGAAATTTATAAGCCAATCACATTGATGAAGATAGATGTAAAAAATCCCAAGTAAAATATTAACAAATCAAATCCAGCAATACATAAGAAAGAAAACACATCAAGTTGGTCTCATTCCAAAAATGCAAACTTGGTTTAATATTTGAACATCAATGTAACTCACACCAAATGAAAAGAACCCTATGATCTTAGTAAAATGCTGAAAAATAATTTGAAAAAATCCAGCATCCTTTTGTGATTAAAAAAAAAAAAGTCCTTGGGAATTGTAGAATGCTTTCTGAATTTAGTAAAGATCTAGATTCCAGAGCAAATATCACACATGAATTGAAAACTTTGCCTTTCAGATCAACAAAACATTGAATATTCAACCTTTCATTGGAATTCCTAACCAGTGCAAAAGGGCAAGTAGAAGAAATAAAATCTTGAAGGGAATGGAAAGGAAGAAACAAAGCTATAATTATTAGTAGACAATACATGCAAAATCAAAATTATTTCTATAAACACATTGTTAGGATTAGTGCTTAGTGTATTTGCTAAATACAGACATCAATTTATTTCTGTTGATTGCTCTGAAACTTCACTTAAAACCGTATTAAAACACAGGTTGCTGGATTCCATCTCCAGAGTTTCAGATTCAGCAGGTCTGGGGTGGGCTCAAGAATTTGCATTTCTTATCAGTTTCCAGATAATGCTAATACTTCCAGTTAGGTGAAAACAAATTGAAACCGCTGCTACAGATTTAGATTAAAATAATTTACCAAGAATCTAACAAAAGATATACAAGACTATCCATAGAAAACCTATAAATCATTGTGTGTATAGAGGATTTAAATAAAGGATACTCATGTGCCAATTTGCCTCAATGTAATCTATAATTTAATGCAATTCCATTCTAAATGTCCACAGGTTCCTTTTTGCGGATGTCAACAAGCCGATTCTGAAATATATATTGAGGCATCATTGATAATTCTGAGTAAAGAGCATGGACACTTAAGACAGAGTCCCTGAGTTTGAATACTGACCCCTACTTTGTGACTGTGGACAAACTACTTAACCTGACTCAGTTTTCTCATCTGTAAAGTGAGGAAGACCAAATCTACCTAACTGTCTTGCCTGAGGGTTTCAGCCCCAGGCAAATTCACTATGAACTCAGTGAGGCCAAGAAATGACAATGGAACACTCTTGGGGTAAAAGGGTTTATACCTAGCTTTATTCTCCCAGTGGTAGGTTGAGCACTAGAACCATGTCTGCATCCAGCAGTCTGCAGGTCTGTAATCCACCTCAGTCTCTGCCTCCAGCCTGAGCACTGGGCAGAGCTCTTTACATAAAGTGACTCAGTCAGTAATAGCTCATTGCCTACAGTGTGTAAGCCTTAGCCTAGCTGTAATCATCAAGTGGTTTAGGGTCAGGTGACGATTTCTGTGACAAAGGTGGATCTATAGAACAGTGGGGAAAGGGTTATCTTTCTAATAAAAGACACTGGGACAACTTGGTGCTCATATAAGCACCACTTGGTGGACAACTTCGGAAAAAAAACTTTACATTAAATATAAAAAGCAATTCCAGATAGATTACAGATCTAAGTGGAATAGGTTTAAAAAAAACAGCTTTTAGAGGAGAGACTAGGAGAGTATCTTCATGTCCTTGGAGTAGTGAAAGATTTCTTAAATACTACACAAGGGTTATTAACTATAAAGGAAAATAATGATAAACCTGACAATAAAATTAGGATCTTGTGTTATTAGAAGAAACCACTAAGAGAATGAGAAAGACATACGCTGAATGGAAAAGATATTTTCAACACTGACAAAAGGCCTGTACACAAAATAGTTTCACATTAAAAAAAACAACCAAAAGCAAGTAGAAGAACCCTTCCTCAACACAAAAAAACAAATAACAAACAAAAAAACCAAAATGAAAGCTAACCAAATGAATGGACAAAAGGCTTATGCAGAAATTTCACAAAGGAGAAAAACAAATATGAAGAAGCAATTTAATCTCATTACTAATCAGGAAAATGCAAATTACTTCACAACAGAATAGTGAAAATTTGTTAACTGCTGGTTAACTGGGTATTGGTGAGAATGTAGAGCAACAAGAATTAAGTATTGGATGAAGAGTAAATTGGTACAATCACTTATTTAAGCATTATTTAGTCAAAATAAAAATATGCATAATCCATGACCCCAACTTGAATCTCAAGTATATATATATATATATATATATATCCAAGAACATATGTACACATGTGAACCAGGAGATAAATTATAATTATCATAGCAGCATTATTTGTAATAGCCTTAAGCTAGAAACCATCTATGGGTCCCAACAGTAGAAAAGGACATGTAAACTACAGGATATCCAAAACAAGGAATACTATAAAGTGATGGTAAATAACTAGATAAACATGCAACGACATGCTGAAACTTGAAAATGCAATGATGAGTGAAAGAAGCCTGACCCAGAAAGTAGGCCGGCATAACTAACATAAGGAAATCGATGATGCCCTAAGAGTGATTACTTTGGCAGAGAGGGAGTCCTGCCCAGGAAGGGAAACTTGTAGGACTTCTGAGGTGTTGCCTATGTTCTCTCTTGACTTGTGTGATGGTTACCTGTTTGCTTTATAATATGCTGCTATTTATATGTTATTGTTTAATCACTTTTCAGTATGGGCTGTTTTTCACAATAAAAAAAGGTAGGAAGGTAGGGAAGGTCTGAAAGGACAGATTTTTCTGTGTTGAACCTGGACTTTGTTAAAAGTGAAAAGGGACCAGGAGTTCCAAATATCTAACAGTTCATTTTATAGGAGTAATAACACAGAAGATGATGTCAGACTACTTCTCCACCACTGGAAAAGGGGGTAAAAGTGCCACAAATACTGAAAGAGGAAGAGGCTCCAGGATGACCTGACTGGTGTTTAGATCCTACCTGGCTACTTGGGAACAGGTGCAGCATTGTGGAGTGGAGGAAGGAGAGGAAGTAGGTGGGAAGAAACGATTGAGCCCATTAATGTCCATGAATCCTGCCTTTTCTCACCTCCAAGACTATAACTGCCATCTGCTCTTCCCAATATCCTTTCACCTAGCTTGTGTCTCAGCTGAGTATAGACTCAGCTCAGAGGCCCTCTTCTCCAAGAACCCTAGCCACTGCCCCTCCTAAGAGCTGCTCATCCCCAGTTGTCAGGGTCACATGGCACAGTACCTCTCTGCTCTCCACCCCACAGACCCATCTTTCACCCTCTATGGATAAGTGACCCCTGCATTGCAGGCTGCCTGCCTGAGGTCTTGCTGAGTGAGACAGTATGGGCTAGACAAGCAGAATGAAGAATGCAGAGGAGCCTCCCCAGACAAGAGACAGGGAATAGCTCTGGAAGGGGCTTTCCTTCCCTGAGATTCTTCTCTTCAGTGGCTTTCAGGAAGGGAGCAAAGAAATGTTTGCCTCTGAGTTGGGGTTATGCACGTGTTTCCATTCAGTATGAACCCACCTCTCCCCACCCCACTGAAGTGAGTGCAGCAGTTACTGAGTCCCATATTACAAACTAGGAAGCTCAGACCCTGAGAAATAAATACTTTCAAAGGTTCATAGAGGCACAGGTGGATTGCAAATACTGGCCCCTGTAGCCCAGGGTCTGCCTTTAGACATGAGGTGGATACTCAGGAATTACTTACTCAACAAAAATCATCCTTTGTCTTCCAAGATCCAGGTAGACACAGCTGCTGTCCTCAAGCATGGAAATGTAAAGGGTTTCTAAAACTTGTTTTTGGGAAACTTGGGAAAGGACCAAAAGACAGGGAACCAAGTGTTCTGAGGTAAGGTTCATTACTGACAAAGCACTTAACAGCTAAGGCACTGGGTAGCCAGACCCCACAGAAGCAGCTGTTCCCACAGCCCAGATCCCTAACCCATCCTGGAGGTGGACTACCCTCTGCCTTCCACCTCCTCCTCTCTGGCTCAGGCAGAGCCTCTGGGAATCCTAGATGTGCAATCCATCAAGCATGCAGGAGTGTTCAGCAGCTTCGGAGGGCTTTTGTGCCAGTGTCCTATCTTCAGGGGGCCGATGGTACAGGGAGGGGTGGGGATGGTGGTGTCAAAAGTCATCTTGCGCTGAGATCCAGCACCATCTGAAGAGGTTCATTTCCCTTTCTTGCTCTTGAAGACATTCATATTCACTGATTTAACATATTTACAAAGGCCCCCTATGGGCTGAGGACACCACTCCAGAAAAAGTGTGCCCACTTCTGCCTGGCAACATTCACCACTTTCTAAACCCCTGAGCTGTGACCTGGTGCATGTAATGATGGGATGCTGCTGGACAAAGATCCCTGAACAAACCTGTCCTTCTACAGTCCTATTCCTGGAACTCTCACTGAGTCTAGACCAGCCCTGGGGATGGTCAGTTCAGAGGTCAGCTTCCATCTTCAATTGAGTTATTTCCAAGAAACTGTGACTTGCTCTGAGCATCTCCCTATGGAAGAGAGCTACAGGGTGGTCACAGTCTGGCCTTGAGTACCTAGTAACTGAAGAGGCATTCTCCTAGACCTGAGGGTCCTCCCAAATGTACTGAAACTTACAAAGGCACCCTTTCGCTTCAGGCTCCCACCAAAGTCCAAGAGGCCTCACCCACTGCCTGAGGCACACCAATCAAGGAGGAATCAGCCTCCATCTTCCTCTGAGGGTGGTTTGTATATTGGCCATTTCTTAAGAGTCCCAGTGCCAAGGTCCAAGGGCCTGTGCTGCCCATAAAGAAGAGGCCCACACATCCCAAGAGCAGCTGACACCAACTCACCCATTTATTTGACTGAGAACATTAAGGAGGACAACAAAATTAAACAATGTTTAATAAAATTCCTATAGAAAACTCAGTCTCAGAGCAAATACTTAACTCTCTTTCCAATGTCACTGAGGACCGAGAGTTCCCAGCAGTCTTTGGGGATATGCAGTAGTTGTGCTGATGCTGCCTGTGTGCAGAAGAGTGCCCACTTACACATGCAGGCCAGTGGTTCCTATTGCACAGGTGACATTATTTGCCACCTAGCACCCTAAATATATGGTACCTCAACAAATAAATTAAAGAATTCCATGTGACATGAAACCATTTCAATTCGAGCTAGTATCCTTGAGAAATCACATTTTTACAAGTTTTAATAAATACAGTAAGAACAGCTGGTATTTTACTAAAATTCTGAATTTTAGTTCTGGAGTTTATCCCATATATAGTTTCCTATTCATTTGCTTTCTGCCTTGGATACATTCGCTCAAGTATTATGATCTATGAAGTGAAGAAATCTTTCATAGATAGCATGTAAAAACTGTATTAGTATGTGCCTCATTACAGAGGCAGCTGGAAGAACTGGATCAAAAATTTAGGAAAAAGCTCTGCTTTCCATAAAACTTTAAAACACAGGCTGAAGAAAACCAAAGAAACATCTTTTTATATAGAATTCCCACTAGAAATTTTATAAATATATGTGTAGCATCAATATATATTTTCCTCAACAGTAAATTTTCAGCAAGTCTGGTTGGGAAGATCTTATGACATTAGATAAATACCAACAAAAAAATTAATATTTCCACAGGTTTAAAAGATTACTTTTGGGGAAAAAATCATAATTTCAAATTATATTATAATTTGTAGTTTACACAATTTAAAAAGGGAAGAAAGATATCTCTCTTTTAAGCCTCATTTGGAAAGAACAGTTACCAGTCCCCAGGTGTGGATAAGTTGGCTGAGTGATAACACTTGGTCACAATATGAAAAAGAAGTATTTACACCCTTTCAGAAAAGTACCAAATACTTTAAAAAAACAAAACAAAAACATACTCTAGTAGCATTCCGTGGCGTGCAAAGTCAGCAGGAAATGATTATCCTTAATGTTGACAGTTTTCATGAAGAATCTTGGAAGCATCAAAAAGCAGAGAGTGGCCATCAGGGATTGCTCAAATTAGCTTCTGCAGGGTACCTTGTTCTTAATTTAACTCTGACTTCCAGATTTCACTCCCTTTATAACATCTGTGGCAGGGTTGTGTTCAATTTAGTGCAAGTGCAAAATGAAAACTAAATGAAACCAACAAATATGTTAGGAGCAAAGGCTGCTCGCTAAGATCTGTAGTCTTTCCGAACTGTGTGGGCCATCCAGTTCACTTTAGTAGTCCAGCTTTCCCTGAGTGCCTCATCAAATTTTTGCTTAAATTGCTTTAGTGCTTCTTCTTCACTTTTCCCTAAGGCAAGAGAATCCTAAAAATGAAGGGAAAACACCTGATTTATACATCCTCCATGGCAATGTGCAAATGTCAAAGTTTGCAAGAGGCTGGCTCAGCCCACCTCCCAAACTACAGTAAAGCCGTGTACCTCATGTTCTTATTTAAAGGCCGTTTGCAGGAGAATGAACACCAGGGTAGGTCATTAATATAACCTCTGCTAAAGCATTTTTCAAGATGAAATGAATTTATGATTACAAGACAACTACTCAGCTGCTTGCCCCTACCACTCCTGGGTGAGATTCATCTCACAGGAAATGACTTTGTTCCATTCCTTTTGAACATTTGAATGAAACAGTCAGGTATAGCTGAGCTCCACACCCACAAAGTCCAATAAACAAAGCAAAGGGATTTGTACCTTAAGATACTGTATATCCTTGACTGATGTGAGCTCAGGAAGTCCTGCAGTCAACATCAGTGCAAAGAGAGTGATGAACAGATTCCCGTGTCGTCGTAAAATCAGATACGCATCCTCACAACACTGGCGGAACCTTGAGTTGATGCAGCAAATCATAAGAGTGTGATGTGAGAGGAGAGGTAGCAAATTTCATTAAGGAAAACAAAAGAGACATATCTACACGTGGTAGAAAATTTCACAAGAGCTGGAAAGTTTCTACTGAACTAAAGGTTCATTTGTGATTTTTTCTTTGAAAACTATCCCAGGACTAAAATTTACATAAAATAGATCAAGCTCTTTAAAATCATAGCATCTTTTTCAAAAATAAAACTAATTTGAAACTCTAAGGTAAAGGCAATTTAACACTCTAGGCTCTTATTAAATTCTGTGAAACATAAAAACTAATCATAACACAAGTGGCAATCATAATCCATGAGGATTTCTGAATGTAATTCTAGATTTGTGGTCTGATTCCAGAAACGAATTTCTTTAACATCAATGCTTTTACATTGTACCTCCCTGTTATCTCGCCTTCCCTCTCTCTCCTTTTCAAGCGGTCATTCAAGAGGACCAACCAATTCTATCTTCCTAATATTGACAAAGAGAAAAACAGACCCAGAGGTATACTCTGCAGGATCCCAGGCAGAACTAGAAATGACAATAGCAATCAGCTAGTAAGCATACAGCATGAGTTGGTTGCATCATACAGCATATCTCTAATTATCTTAAGAGCCCTGAAATTTAATTATCTTTGTCCCTATTTTAAGATGAAGAAACAAAGACAAGAAGACAAGTAATGGAAACATACGAGTAGCTAGGAACAGATCAGAGATTACAAGGCCTGTCCCTGAAGCTTGGTTCCCTTACTGTTCTCCACATGGAATGACAGCAAAATGCCTGTCCATTTCAGCCTCTCACTATCAACTGTCTTAACAAGAGAATTTTCTAAGACAGGTAAAAGGTAGTATACTACTGGAATAAAAACACAGTAACTTATTTCAAATTCCTAGCATTCTGTTTCTCTCTCTGAACCAAAACATGGATTTGACAAGCAAATTCCCCAAAAGCCTCCTGTTAGCAGACTGGAGTATCTTCTAGATCTAAATACCCTTCAGCTAAGAAATGCTAGTTCAGGTGCTCAGATGAGAAAACATTAGATGTATTTACCCTTGATGTTAGATGTGTTTACAAGGGCAATACTCACCGGCCAAACTTTTCTGTGTTCCCCGTTTTTCCTTGTTGAATCACATGAATGAAATCATAGGTAAGAATAAAAGGCACTCGCTCCCTTTTAATGCCAAATTTAGACTTGAAATTTCCAAGAATGTGTCCAAAGTCAATGTGGAAGAGCTGAAAAACAAGTGGGATTTAACTTCCCTTGTTTTTCTGGTAGGTTCCAAATAGAAAGGCAAGATCTCAGCAGTCCTAGACCCCAAACACTACATCTGCCCTCATCTGAGCCCTTCTCTTTGGACAGGCTACTAGGCCATTTGAATAAATGTTTCTAACATCCATAGGTCTTTTATACTCAATAATAACTCTGATGTTAAGCTATATATATGGTAGAAAAGATGAGTCTTACAAAAGAAAAATACATCCAAACAATGAACACTAAAAAAATTAAACATGTATATTAATTTTAAAACTTAATTTTAAGAAGTCAAGTAGTTCTACATATGGAACTATTTCTATGTGAACAGTTCCACATGCAGAAACATAACAAAATAAAAGAGAACATCCTTACCTCACCAGCTCCCTTTCTACCCTGAGTGCTACTATTCAGAGGTAACTTCTTCTTACTCCTTCCTGTGTTAACTACTCCTTACTGTGTTTTTCTGGTATCAGCTTCCATTTTCCTAAATAGCATGTTTACACTTATTTTTTACTTCCTTAATTTGGATTACTATTCTTACTATGTTAGTTAAAATTTCAGTATTCTTGTGCTATGTAATACAACACAAATCACACCATAATTTCCGGTTAAATCACTTTTCAGCATTTATATTATCACACTATATAGTCTCTTTCCTTGACAAAACTTTTTTTCTTATTGTTCTATGACCCTATTAATTCTTCCCTAAATCTTCTTAAAATCTATAACTCTCTTTCAAAACAGTTTTCCACATGGTCAGGTAATCTATTACTTTCTGTCTGGGCCAACTGTTCTCAAGGCCTGCCACAGAACCATCGTTCTGGGCTCTGCCTTCATTCTTCTTCTATCTGTTTTCTGACTCCCACATCACATTCTCTTTTGGTTTAGACCAGGGCCTCTCAATACTGAAACTACTGGACATTTTGGGCCCAGTAACTGTTAGGAACTTCTGTCCTGTATACAGTAAGGTGTTCAGCAGTATCCCTAGCTTTCACCCACTAGATGCCAGTAGAATACCCTCCTCTTCTTTTACAACAACCAGAAATGTCTTCAGGTATTGACGAATGTCCCCTGAGGGTAAAACCACCCCAGGTGAGAACTACTGGTTTAAACTCTTGTTTTGGTAGATGCCCTTTTCTGACTATCTCCTGAAAAAAGATAGAGGAGATACAGCTTTGAGACCTTGTATGTCTGAAAACACCTTCATTCCACCTTTATAACTGATTGATAGTTTGGTTACAGGTTTCTGGGTTAGAAATTTTCTCTCAAAATTATGAAAGCTAAGTTCAATTGTCTTATAGTTACTAATGTTGCTACTGAGAAGCCAAGTTCTTTCTGACTCCTGAACCTTGGTTATGTGTCCTGCCTGCTGTGTCTCTGGGAAGTAAAAGACCTCTTTATGCCTGATGCACTGAAACACATGGTGAAGGGCCTTAGTGGGGGTCTATTCACCCATAATAAGGGAACGTTTGCACTCTTTTGACTGCATATTCATTAACACCAGCTTCAGGAAATGCTTTTATATTATTTGCTTGAAGAGTTCTTTCCCTTTTCCTTCTCTGCCACTTCTTTCTAGAACTCCCATTAAGCTCGATGGTAGACCTCCCTGAATTGATTTTCTATGACTTCTGGATATTCTTTCTTCTATTTACTAGTTTTTTGGTTGTTTTTGGAATATTAAGAGGCAATATATAGCATGGTGGCTTAAAACCAGAATCTGAGCCAAAGTACTAGGATTTAAATCCTAGAATGTCCTCTCTCTGTTGCCTCAATTTTCTCACCTATATATGGGGATATTACCTCTTACTCTGTAAGGCTGTCATGAGGACTGAAGGAGTTAACATAGTTAACTTAGAACTGTGCCTTCTGTGAGTTAAAAGTTCAATAAATATTAGCTGATCTTTAGTTCAGACTATTTTTATTTCAACTTTTTATTTGTTCCTCTTTTCAATTTGCTTTTCTAATTTTTATAAAACAGTATCTTATTACTTCATAAATGTAGTATCTTTTTTTTTTGGTGGGGTTTGTTTGACCCTCCTCTGTTTACTGCAGTTACTCTGTTTGCCTGGAGTTCTTTTTTCCCCATTTTACTTGTTTTGTTCTCTCTTTCATGGTGAGGATTTCCACCAATGTCTGCTAATCTGTGGTTGACTACATTTAAGAGTAAGTCACTAAAAAGATGAATAACCTATCTATGAACATGGTAGGATTGTTGATCCAATGGGCTTTCTTTAAGAGTGACTGGTCAGAGACCTAAACTGTCAGAATCTGTCAGTCTTTTCATTGGAACCAGATTCTTTTGAGAAAAAATCACCTAGTCTCTTGCTGAAAGTGGGGGATACACTGGTTGCTAGGTTCTTAGAGCAAAGAAAGGAGAAGTGGCTGAGAATCATACCATTTAGGATGCCAACTTCCATTTCCTCCCCATGTTTAAAATGGTGCCTTTCTTTCAGCTTCTGTGGAACCTTGTGTCCTTGAGCCAGAAGAATTGGTTTCCTCAGAGAATAAATCTACCTCCTTCTTGAAGTTAGGAAGGAGACTTGAGTACCTAATTTCTCCATATATAATCTGCCAACCAGTCCTATTTTTGACCTCTTCCTACATCCCCACCTTCAGTAGTCCTAGTGCCTCTGACTCTAGGCTTTTTTCAGACTGACATGTCCCTCTACAAGTAAGTAGACTTCCATTTTCTCAACTATTTCCATTCGCTTTCCCTCATCCCAAAATTTATTGACATCCTTCACCCACGATGGCCTCTTTTCCTGTTATCTTTGATTTGCTGAATTTACATATTTATTATTCCTTAATATCATTATTAGTATTAGAAGGGTGTCAGGAAAGAATGGAGAAAAATCTGTATTTTCAAGCTGATTAATGACAAGTCCAAGGTAAGCCTTTTAAGTGTGAACACAAGGTTCAACTTCCAAAGCTCAAGCCAGAACCACCCAGGTCTCCCAGGAAGTGTAAAACTCTGGGTCCCACTTATAGCCAGAGTTCACACAGTGGACCCAGGGATTTTCATTCTGGAATGCCTCCAGTGGCAGGGAATTCTAAGGGTGGCTTAACTGAAAAATTATCCTAAATATCTCATATGTCTTTGCTTAATAGGAAAGATTTATAAACAAAAGTCACTCTGAAAAAAGAAAATTTTTGTTTGAAAACAAAGAGCTTTTCATAAATAATCTAGACTTGTTCCTTAGCTACCACAAATCAGTACTACTCATGCTTCATTTCTTCCTACTCTGATGTATGATTAGAAAAGATGTACTAAAAGAGAAAATGGCTCAAGTGGGGTTCCAAGTAGGGTTCGTCTCAATTTTTTAAGAACTGGTTGGTTATCCTCTTTTAATACATCCTGAACATCATCTGCTGCTCTTTCTAGCTCAGGTACACATGTGTCCCAAATACAATTTCTTTTTTTTTTATTGAAACATTTTTTTTCTTTTGGTATCATTAATATATATAATTACATGAGCAACACTGTGGTTACTAGATTCCCCCCAATATCAAGTCCCCACCACATACCCCATTATAGTCATTGTCTACCAAATATAATTTCTTATGCTGAAAAGTTACTTTTAAGTAACCACAATAATCTTTTAAACATTTAAATAAATGCTTATTGCCTAACTTTAAGCAACAAACCAATGCATATATGAAGCAGCTATGTGAAATGAGGGGTGGGAAATAAAAGAAAAAGACATGACTCCAAAAGAAGAATCTGCCTAAGTTTCACAAGAAACTTACGTTGTATGTACATAGATAACAGCAACATTGAGGCCCTTGGGAGACTCTGGGGAGCAGCTCACCTGGCCGTTTTTTTTTACCATGATGTTGTCACTATGTCTGTCACCAATCCCAAGGACATAAGAAGCTACACAGTAGCCAGCACAGGACAGGGTAAACTCCTCAATGGCTCGGTCCAGGTCATCCCTGAACAAGAGGAAAAACAAAAGCAATGAAGATTTTCATCCTCTAAAATGTATGGGACAAGACCCAATCCACGCTTGTTTACTTTTTAATCCCAAGGAAAAGTGCACCACAGTGCTGCCAAAACCATCTGAGTAGAAGATGCTGGGTCAGCCAGGACAGTGAGGATGATCACTGAGGGAGCAGGGCAGAAAGGAATCAGCGGACTGGCTCAGAGACATATAACTGAAAGTCAGTCATTCAGATTGCTGTGGCCTAGGGGTCATGTTTCGGTAGGGATGGTAGTAGGCTCATTCGTATAGTAATGAGAGGAAACTATCATTTGCTAGATGATGCTAGGCTTTGGAACATCTTTGTGTGTTCTGACCTAAGAGGAGAATTCCTATTTAAGAGTTAAGTATTACAGTTCCAACCATTTAAATCAATGGCTTAAATCAGAAGTAAAACATACCCTTTAGAGACAAGGCTCTATGATCAAAGTTAGGAAGCTGATGATCACATATGAGTTCTTAGATTTTTGTCAATGATAAAATTTAAGTCTGATGTTGAAGTCTTTGGCCAAAAATATTCGAAATGTTTTCCCCTCACTGTGAAATTCTGTAATTGCCTATATATTTTCCAGCACAATAACCATAAATCATACAATTCCTGGCACTGTGCTTTTTAGTTTGTAGAGATTTTCTACAAACTCATTTACTTCTATTGTAAAAATCTACTGAAAACTTAAGTTCATATATTCACATAATTATAGAAGTTGATGCACTTAACTTATATACTATTTTAAAAATAAGTAAATTCTTGGACTGTAACTACTGGGGGGCTCTGAAATTTCATCTATCAGGTAGAATTCAATGCCTATCACCTATCAGCCTTTAGGAAGGCCCATATGTCATTTTATTCTAATCTGAAATGAAGCAATAAAATAATACTAATATTTCCTCCAGGGCACTGATGATTCGAATTAGAATAGCTATTTGTTCAGCTGTTTGTTCACAAGGATGATGAATGGAATAAACTAACCCGGAATTACATTCTTTAAGCCAGTTCAGAAGGGCATCTTTGTTGAAGGCTGCTGCAGCGGCCACATTGCTACTGTTCAGCTGGATGTCAGCAATTGTTTCAGAGGCGCCCACGACTTCAATGAGGCCAGAGCGATCTCCTGTCGCTAAACAGCCATAAGGCAGCATCCTGAAAGGATAAAAATGGCAGAGAGTCACTTTTATGCTATCTGTAAAGTAAAACATTAACAGTTAAGTTTTTTCCTTGATTTTTAAGATGTTTTATTACTCTTGATACCTTTGCCATTATTGAATTATTGTCATATGCCTTCTGTTTGAGAGTAATTTACTAATCTCTAATGTGCCAGCTAAATGTATGTTTTTCTTATCTAGTTATTCCAATGAAATGTTCTTTTTGCTCTTGTGGATGGACAGAAGTGTATCTGATAAAAAGTCTTTCAATTTTACTCTAAATTTTGGGTAAGGGAAGGATTCTTTATGGAGTACCTAATAGGTGCCACATAGCAGGTCAAATAAGCACTTTACACATCACCTTAGTGGCAACTCCAACCTTTCAGTTGTTCAAGCCTACAACCTCAAGGTCAACTTTGACTCTTTTCTCTCATTTCATCCATTTACCAATCTTGAAAATGTATAAAGTCTAAGTACTTCTCTGCTTCCACCCTTCCTTCTGCTACTACCCTAGTCCAAGCCACCTTCAACCTTAGTCTATTATTCAAGTTTCCTAATTAGACTCCCTGCTTCCACATCATAGTCTGTTCTAAATATAACGGCAATGTAATCCATTTGAAATATATTATATCACTGCCCTGATCATAATTTCTGCACTGGCTTCCCACCTGAGAGTGAAAGCCAATATACTTGCCATAGCTAACAAGCCCTTCAATCTAGTCCCCCCCTCACCACTTCCTCGATTCCTCCCCTTGCTTACTTTGTTCATACTATATTGACTTCCTTTCTGTCCCTCATACACATAAGCATAATACTCCCTCATTCCTGTATTTCTGTTATTTTCTCTGCATGAAACGTTCCTCCCCAAGACATCTACATGGCTTACTTCCTCACCATCTCAGTAAGAAATTCCTGGACCATCCTATTCACAACACTCTACAACACAACACTTTCTATCTCTTCCCTGCCTTATCTTCCTCTATGCTATTCAACACTATCCAATACGCTAAATATTTTATTTGTTTGTTTATTGTCTGTTTCCACCATTAGGATGTATGTTCCACCAGGCAGGGATGTTCTGTTCACTGCTGTATCCTAGTGCCTGAGATTGTGCCTAGCACAAAGGAGGTACTCAATAAATATTTCTGAATGAATAAACAAATTTAATAACAAAATCCCTGTAAGTTCCAATCTTACAAATGAGAAACACAAGTAATTTGCAAAAGCCATACACATTTAATTAAGAAGAAGATCCAAGACTTAAAATTAGGTCTGTATGGCTCTAAAACCATCTTTTTAACCTAACAGTCTCCAGAGTCAGTGACTATATAATAGGCCTCTCAAGCTGCTTCTTACATAAAGTAATTTTTTGCTAAATTGAGAGAAAGCATTTTGCTTTTATTTGTATGTACCTGATACCTAGTGAAAATAAAAATCTTTTCTCAGGTCTTTTTTTAGCCACTTAAGAAGAATTTCTTTTGTCAATTAGCTATTCACATCCTTTACCTATTAGGGTTTTAAACATCTTCCTTAGTGGACTTAAGTCAGCTTTTTATATACTTTTCTCATGTTGGTTATAAACATTTTCTAAAAACTGTATTACCATTAGAGCAACTCCAAAATGGAATGAGATAGCTTGGAAAGTACAAATTAAAGTTAGGTCACTCCAGAAAATGTAATGGATAGAAAGCATGGATTCAATAAATAAGTGGTGCACCTATGAGCCAAGAACTGTGTTATCTGCTGCTGCTACAGATATGACCAAAAAAAGTAATCCCTGCTTTCAGTGAACAGGCAAAGCACAATGCACAACATGCATGTTATCTTTGTATGAATGCGAAGTGCCATGAGCACATGTCAAGAGTTAAGAAAGATTTGTGAGAAGGAAGAAGGGGAAGTACAAAAGCAAGGTTAGAAGAAACAGTGTTTTGAAAGACTATGCAGGGGGCCCTCAAGGCCATGTAAGAACTTCTGTCTTTCTCCTAAATGTACTGAGAAAAACTCTCTGTCTTTCTCCTAGATGTACTGAGAAACACTCTGAAGGACTTTATGAAAGAAAAAGAGAGAGTGAGTGTGAGTGTGAGTGTGTGTGTTGGGGGACATATGAGAGTGTTAGTACGTATAACAACCAGATAAAAGGGGGCAGTTTTATTAAATAGTTCCTAAATTTCCTTTCAACCAAAAATTCATTTTATGCCTCTTTAAACACTTTCTTAGTTCTAGCAAAATAAAGTTGGGAGAATTGCCAAACTATATGTTGGCAGCCTGATAACACTGCTTTCCATCTACATTATTAATTTACATTTCCTTTTAAAAATGTACCCCTCAATAATTTTTTTGAAATGAAAGTTTTTATCAACACTCCCATCCTTACCATGATACAACACAAATGAAGTAAACTCAGCCCAGTAAAAGTGCACTCTGGCTCACTTTCCTGCATCTCTTCCCACCCCACTTGCAGCTAAAGTGGACAAAAGTCCATTGACTTCCTCTTTAAAAGCAGACACTTATGAAAGTGTCCAGTGTCTTAGGGATGGAACACTCACAATGGGAAGGAAAAAACATCCTTCTCAGAGACAGTCTGACAAGAAGTCAAGCTGGGGACAAACTCCTGAGTGCAGAAATCTTACATGGACCCTCTTTGCACTCAACTTCTACACTTCTTATAAAAGCCATGCCAACAATCAGTAATATTTACCTTTCTTCTCAGACTCTCTGATACAAGGAGCAATTTACCTTTCTGCCAAAGCGAGAATTTAAAAATGAAATTAATTCTACAGCAGTGGGGATAGCAGTCCCACAACCTACTCTGAATGGGTATGTAGAAAGTTTTCTCTAGTCTTGACTCTGACACACTGAGCCAAGTCTGAGTGGTACCTTAGCCCCTTGTCTCCAAAGGAGGAAAGAGTAACTCCTTTAGCTAATGCTTTACACCCATCTCCTTCCTTCATCCTTCCAAAACTACTAACACCAGTGTCATTAAAGGACTTCTGTGTAGCTCTCTTAAAAGGGAAGTAAACCCCATTAGTGCAATTCAGATGTAAAGTCACAATGAAAACAACTGTCCAAAATTCAGCATCACATGTATTTATGCGGTATCAGGGAATGGGAGACTGTGTAAGACTGTCAAATCTACCAAAGACCAGATAGATTTACATGTAGACAACCTATCAGCCTTGACAGAAAAGGCTGATTAACTACTGTTTCTTGACCAAAGGAGGTCAGAATATTCTAACATACTGGTGGCTTACAAATGTGCTATTCTGGCATGAAAGATAGCGAAAGACAATTCTGAAACATCAGAGAACAATGAAAATAAGAAACATGCACATTCATTCATGTCATGCTATCATGACAGTTACAGGTATTAAAATATTCAGATCAAAGTAGTACCGTAGAGAAGGTATCTGAAGATTTGAGATTAAATTTAAAAGACTGTGTGTTGAAATCAAGTACTCCTGGAGGGGGCTCAAGATGGCGGCGTGAGTAGGGCGGCGGAAATCTCTTCCCAAAACAATACATATTTTTGAAAATACAACAAATACAAATATTCCTAAAAGAGAGACCAGAAGATACGGTACAACACCCAGGCTACATCTACAGCTGCGAGACTCAGCATGTCACGAAGGGGGTAAGATACAAAGCCGTGACCCAGCGGGACCTGAGCACTCCCCACACCCCAGCTCACCAGCAGAAGGAAAAGAGTCAGAGTGGGGAGGGAGTGGGAGTACAGGACTACTAAATAACCAGCCCCAGTAATCTGTACCAGGAGCACAGACATACATTGTATGGTGTACTGGATATTAGAGAAACAGAAAAGCAGAATCGAAGACGGAGACTGCAAGCAGGTCCTCACAGCCGGCTACCCTGGGACAAAAGAAAAGCGGGTGCTTTTTAAAAGTCTTAAAGGGACAAGGACCCAACAGCTGAACAAAATCATCCCAGCACACCCAGCCCAGCAGGCTGGGAATCTTGAGGACTTTGGGCCCCTAACGCCCTGCCGGGTAAAGCAGCCCTGACACCTCGTGGTGAAAAGCAGCCTGTCATTCGTTCCCCCCAGTCGGCGCTGCAAACGGACCGGCTGACCTGCCACAGCTACGGAGCAGCCAGACAGCGGCCCCACCCACAATCACACAGAGTCACCTCCCAGGGCACAGCTAATCGGTACGGGAAGTGGAAGCCTGAGCAAGGTCCGGAAGGCACGAAGGGGCACCGTCCTCGCAGGAGAACACACCCTGCGTGGTGGCCAGCCCTCACCACCCCCGCAGTGCTCTACGCTAGTCTGAGGGCGGTTCACCCACTGAAGCTCAGGGGATAACCCCAGAGACTGCCTCCCGGTGGGCAGGTAACCTGCATAGGCAGCGGAAGCAGGAGCAAGGTCCGGAAGGCATGAAGGGGAGCTGTCCTCACAGGAGAATACACCCTGTGCAATTGCGACCCCCAGCAGTACTCTAGGCTAGCCTGAAGGTGGCCCCGCCCACGGCAGCTCAGGGGATTATCCCAGAGACTGCCTCCCAGTGTGCAGGTAACCGGTACAGGCGGCAGAAGCTGGAACAGGTCTGGAACTCACGAAGGGTCACTGTTCTTCCAGAAGAACACACCCAGCACAGCTGCAACCCCCCGCAGTGCGCTAGGCTAGCCTGAGGGTGGCCCTGCCCACTGCAGCTCAGGAGACTATCCCAGAGACTGCCTCCTGGTGTGCACAGGCAGTGGATAAGAGCAAGGCGAACAACAAGCAGGAAGGGATTTTGTTCTCTCAGCTGACATATGTGTAACCTGCCTGCGACCACTTCTATTGCCGTGAAAAGGCAGAAGAATCTGGTCCAGTCAAAAATCACTCAGACAACCCCTGAGAAAGGGCCCGGTGGGGTAGATATAACCAATCTCCCTGAAAAAGAATTCAACATAAAAGTCATAACCATGCTGATGGACCTACAGAGAAATATGAAAGAAATAAGGGATGAAGTCCACAGGGAGATAACAGAAATGAAACAATCGATAGAAGGGCTTAAGAGCAGACTGGCAAAGTGGAAGAGACTGCTGTTAATGGAATAGAAATCAGAGAACAGGAATACAGAGAAGCTGAGACAGAGAGAGATAAAAGGATCTCTAGGAATGAAAGAATATTAAAAGAACTGTGTGGCCACTCCGAATGGAACAATATTCCCATTATAGGAGTACCAGAAGAAGACAAGAGAGAAAAATGGTTAGAAAGTGTCTTTGAAGACATAATTGAGGAAAACATCCACAAGCTGGGGGAGGAAACAGTCTCTCAGACCATGGAAGCCACAGATCTCCCAACACAAGGAACCCAGGAGGACAACACCAAGACATATAATAATTAAAATGGCAAAGATCAAAGACAAGGACAGAGTATTAAAGGCACCAGAGAGGGAAAAAAGATTACCTACAAAGGAAAACCCATCAGGCTCTCATCAGACGTCTCAACAGCAACGTTACACACCAGAAGAGAATGGCATTATATATTTAATGCAATGAAACAGAAGGGCCTTGAGCCAAAAATACTGTACCCAGCACAATAATCATTTAAATTTGAAGGAGGGATTAAACAATTCCCAGAGAACCAAAAGCTGAGGGAATATGCCTCCCACAAACCATCTCTACAGGGTATTTTAAAGGGACTGATCTAGATGGATGCACTCCTAAGGTTAAATAGATTTCACCAGAGAAAATAAAATCACACGAAAGAGAGCAGACCATTCAAACACTAACTAAAGGGAATAAATAAAATCAACTATCCACAAAACAGTCAAAGGAAACACAAAAAAAGCACATAATAAAACACCTAATAAATAAAGAATGGAGGAGGAAGAATAAGAAGAGAGAAAAATAAAGAATCATCAGACTCTATTTATAATAGCTTAATGAGAGAGTACAGTTAGACTGTTAGATAGTAAAGAAGCTACCCTTGAACCTTTGGTAACCACGAATCTAAAGTCTGCAATGGCAATAAGTACATATCTATTGATAATCACCCTAAATGTAAATGGACTGAATGCACCAATCAAAAGACACAGAGCAATAGAATGGATAAAAAAGCAAGACCCATCTATATGCTGCTTACAAGAGACTCACCTCAAACTCAAAGATATACACAGACTAAAAGTGAAGGGATGGAAAAAGATATTTCATGCAAACAACAAAGAGAAAAAAGCAGGTGTTTCAGTATAGACTTCAAAACGAAGAAAGTAGCAAGAGATAAAGAAGGACATTACATAATGATAAAGGGGTCAGTCCAACAGGAGGATATAACCATTATAAATATATATGCACCCAACACAGGAGCACCGACATATGTAAAACAAATACTAACAGAATTAAAGGAGGAAATAGAAAGCAATGCAGTCATTTTAGGAGACTTCAACACACCACTCACTCCAAAGGACAGATCAACCAGATAGAAAATAAGTAAACACACAGAGACACTGAACAACAGAGTAGAACAGATGGACCTAACAGACATCTACAGAACTCTACACCCAAAAGCAGCAGGATACACATTCTTCTCAAGTGCACATGGAACATTTTCCAGAATAGACCACATACTAGGCCATAAAAAGAACCTCAGTGAATTCAAAAATATTGAAATTCTACCAACCAACTTCTAAGATAACAAAGGTGTAAAAACTAGAAATAAATCTTAGGAAGAAAACAAAAAGGCTCACAAATACATGGAGGCTTAATAACATGCTCCTAAATAATTAATGGATCAACAACCAAATTAAAACAGAGATCAAGCAATATATGGAGACAAATGACAACAACAGCGCACAGCCCCAACTTCTGTGGGACACAGCCAAGGCAGTTCGAAGAGGAAAGTATATTGCAATCTAGGTCTATTTAAAGAAGCAAGAACAATCCCAAGTGAATAGTCTAAAGTCACAGTTATTGATATTGGAAAAAGAAGAACAAATGAAGCCCAAAGTCAGCAGAAGGAGGGACGTAATAAAGATCAGAGAAGAAATAAATAAAATTGAGAAGAATAAAACAATAGAAAAAAAATCAATGAAACCAAGAGCTGGTTCTTCAACAAAATAAACAAAATAGGTAAACCCCTAGCCACACTTACTAAGAGAAAAAGAGAATCTACACACATAAACAGAATCAGAAATGAGAAAGGAAAAATCATGATGGACCCCACAGAAATACAAAGAATTATTAGAGAATACTGTGAAAATCTATATGCTAAACAAGCTGGATAACCTAGAAGAAACGGACACCTTCCTAGAAAAATACAACATTCCAAGACTAACCATGGAAGAAAAAAAGAAATACAAGGCATCCAGATTGGTAAGGAAGAAGTCAAACTGTCACTATTTGCAGATGACATGATATTATACATAAAAACCCTAAAGACTTCACTCCAAAACCACCAGCACTAATATCTGAATTCAGCAAAGTTGCAGGATACAAAATTAATACATGGAAACCTGTTGCTTTCCTATACACTAACGATGAAATAACAGAAAGAGAAATCAGAAAAACAATTTCATTCACAATTGCATCAAAAAGAATAAAATACCTAGGAATAAACCTAACCAAGGAAGTGAAAGACCTGTACTCTGAAAACTACAAGACACTCCTAGGAGAAATTAAAGAGGACACTAACAAATGGAAATGCATCCCATGCTCTTGGCTAGGAAGAATACGTATTGTCAAAATGGCTTTCCTACCTAAAGCAATCTACAGATACAATGCAATCCCTTTCAAAATACCACAGCATTCTTCAACAAACTGGAACAAATAGTTCTAAAATTCATATGGAACCACCAAAGACCTCGAATAGCCAAAGCAATCCTGAGAAGGAAGAATAAAGCAGGGGGCATCTCGCTTCCCAACTTCAAGCACTACTTCAAAGCCACAGTAATCAAGGCAATTTGGTACTGGCACAAGAACAGACCCATAGACCAATGGAACAGAGTAGAGAGTTCAGATATTAACCCAAACATATACAGTCAATTAATATACGATAATGGAGTCATGGATATACTATTGAGAAATTACAGCCTCTTCAACAGCTGGTGTTGGCAAAACTGGACAGCTACATGAAGAGAATGAAATTGGATCATTGTCTAACCCCATACACAAAAGTAAAATCAGAATGGATCAAAGACCTGAATGTAAGTCATGAAACCATAAAACTCTTAGAAAAAAACATAGGCAAAAATCTCTTGGGCGTAAACATGAGCGACTTCTTCATGAACGTATCTCCTCGGGCAAGGGAAACAAAAGCAAAAATGATGAAGGGGGTAGTTTAATCATCACAATATTGCTCATGTAATTGTAGGTTAATGATACTAAAATAAAATAAATTGTAAAAAAAAAAAATGAACAAGTGGGACTATTATCAAGCTGAAAATCTTCTGTACAGCAAAGGACACCATCAATAGAACAGAAAGCATCCCACAGTATCGGAGAATATATTCATTAATGACATATCCGATAAAGGATTGACATTCAAAATATATAAAGAGCTCACGCACCTGAAGAAACAAAAAGCAAATAATCCAATTAAAAAATGGGAAAAGGATCTGAACAGAGACTTCTCCGAAGAAGAATTCAGATGGCCAACAAGGTACATGAAAATATTCTCCACATCGCTAATCATCAGAGAAATGCAAATTAAAACCACAATGAGATATCACCTCACACCAGTAAGGATGGCCACCATCCAAAAGACAAACAACAACAAATGTTGGCAAGGATGTGGAGAAAGGGGAACCCTCCTACACTGCTGGTGGGAATGTAAATTAGTTCAACCATTATGGAAAGAAGCATGGAGGTTCCTCAAAAAACTCAAAATAGAAATGCTATTTGTCCCAGGAATTCCACTCCTAGGAATTTACCCTAAGAATGCAGCACACCAGTTTGAAAAAGACATATGCACCTCTATGTTTATCTCAGCACTATTTATAATAGCCAAGAAATGGAAGTAACCTAAGTGTTCATCAGTAGATGAATGGATAAAGAAGATGTGGTACATATACACAATGGAATATTATTCAGCTATTAGAAAACAAAGTCTACCGCTTGCAACAACATGGATGGAGCTGGAGGGTATTATGCACAGTGAAATAAGCCAGGTGGAAAAAGCCAAGTACAAATGATTTCACTCATATGTGGAGTATAAGAACAAAAAGAAAAACTGAAGGAACAAAACAGCAGCAGACTCACAGAACCCAAGAATGGACCAACAGGTACCAAAGGTAAAGGGACTGGGGAAGATGGGTGGGAAGGGAGGGACAAGGGGAAAAAGGGGCATTATGATTAGGAGACATAATATAGGAGTGAGCACGGGGACGGCTCTACAACTCAGAGAAGACAAGTAGTGATTCTATAGCATCTCACTATGCTTATGGACTTGTGACTGTAATGGGTTATAGTGGGTACTTGATGATGGGGGTAGTCTAATAACCATAATGTTGCACATGTAGTTGTAGATTAATGATACCAAAAAAAAAAAAAGACTGTGTTATGTGACCCAGTTTAACTGCAGCAGCTGGCCAAAAGGAAAACAAACACAATAGAAGCACTTAAGCACATGTATTTATAGAAAGGGAAAGAAAAGTTTCAGTGAGCAAAAAATATTACTTTTATTAGGTAGAAAGATAGATATGAGCAGCTGCGGAAGGGGAATAAAAGGTTCAAAGAAAAAACCACCCAGTTAACGGGTCCCACTTGAAGACAACAAAGGCTCTGCAGGGACTGACTGGCAACAGTTTGAAGGTGTTTTCAAAAGAATTAAGAGTTCTGAGTATTTTTCTATGGACAGACAAGTTCCTTTTTCTTGCTAGACACATATTCTTCCCATCAGACAGACCCCAGTTTTTTTTTCTAGCACTCCCACATGAGGCTGCTTTGCTTTGCCTGAGGTCACAATGAACCTCATTCTATGTCAACTGTGCTTTACATTTTAATAGATTTGGGTAAAATAAAAAACTAAGAGAAAAGAACTTGGCAGGGGTTTTCAGTTAGGCTGTTGTAACTAAGGACAAGGTCTTTTAAAAACAAAAAAGGACTCATCATATGGCCTGAATCTGCTCTTAGCAAAGGAAACCACTGTGTAGCTTGTGTGCTAAACTTGGGCGGAACCAATGAGATACTAGCCTAAGCTTCAAAAGTTTCCCCCACTTTTTGTGAGGCAAAATCAAGTAAAATCATTTCGTCAGGGTTTATTACTTTATAGAGTCAGTAAATTTTTGCTGTAATGAACCAGACAGTAAATATTTTAGGTGCTGCAGACTATTACGTCACTACTCAATTCTGCAGTTAGAGCAAAAAAGCAAAGACAATACAAAACAAATGGGTTGTGGCTGTGTGCCAATAAAACTTCATTTACAAAAAAAAAAAAAAGGCAACCCAGGTCCCTCTGGGTTTATGTTCCACTGGCAGTTTCTCACAATCACCCACCTCTCCTATTGATGCAGTATTTCTCAAGAGTAAGTGACTGAGTAAAACAAAACTTGCTATCTATTCAAAACTACTAATTCTATTTTCACTCACACCAGTAAGAATGGCCATCATCCTTGTGTTAAAATTTCCTTGTTGTGCTAAAAATTCCTACTATTTTAAAAGTAAAACTGTCACATTTATGGTGCTCAAAGGGTCCTTTTTAGATGAACTCTAATCTTACTTCCTTATTCTAATCACATCTACAAGTCCCATAACAGGAATAACTTCCACAGCAAATTGCTCTTTTTACCTCAATGCAAGAAAAAAATTTTTTTTGTATGTAATGACATATTTTGTACACCAAAACACTATGCTACACAATAAGTTACTTGTCTTACCACCATTGTTTTTTCAGTTAGACTGGTAAAATAATAGAAAGACATCAAGTTTAGAGTCTGACAGACCTGGATTTGAATCTGGGTCCTCCACTTAATATTTTTGTAATGTTTGACAAATAGTTTAAAATTCCTTGGGTCTTAATTTTTCTCATCTGTTTAAAAGGAATAATACAACCTCATAGAGTTGTAAAGGTTACATTACAATATATATACATGAAGAATCTAATATATTGCCTAGATCAGTCAATGAATAGTAACTGTTGTTAAGTTTTTAAAAAATTAAAACATATTTAATAAAGAGAATATAATTCAAACTAAAACGTTAATCAGGAAATACTTATAATCTTGCAAGGATAAAGTCAATCACAAGTACGATTACATCCAGCAACCTTGTTGACTAAGTTGGTGCAGATAATAAAACAGTAAAAATGTCAGATAAAGTAAAAAACTTTTATAAATAGTTATAGTTAATAAAGAAGAGAGGACTATGAGTCCCAGAAATATAATTACTCATAGTAGTGGCTCATGAAGTTACTCACTTAGCTGACATTTTAATACCCATAAGAAAAGAAACATGATCTTGAGCCCGTGAGAGGCAGGAACTAGACCTGAGATCTTACAAAAAGTTGGGGCTCTGAAAAGGCTCATGAAAAGGTAACTAGAGAATATCTGTTCACGGACTAGAGGATGTAGCATGAAAGTTGCTATCAACCCTGGTTGGACAAAAAAAAAAAAAGGGTTTCATTAAAGTGCAAAAACTCAAGCTTTCCCACATTCCCATGAGATCCAAATATAAACTACCTATGAGGTATGAGAGCCTGAAGGGAAAGAGGCAACATAAGCACTGGCAGATTGTGTGTACAGACCTTGGGGAAACAGAACAAACTACTTGGGGAATACTTTCACTCCCTAAGAAACAAAGGACCCTCATAGAAAACACAATCCCTACCAATAATTAATACAAAACCACATATTATCTACACAAAGAAATGAGTAAGATACACAAAGAAATGAGTAAGACTAAGAAGATAAAGGAAAGGTGGCACCCAAAGAGATAGAACAATATGAAAGAGACTCTAAAATGGTGAAAAGGAATAAAAAACATAAGAAAAAGTACAGTATTAAAAAAACGGGCATACAAAAAAAAAACTCTGATATGAGAACAGTCACTGAAATAAACACACTATACTGAATACACAAGATTAGAAAATGTTTGAAGAGATAATTATGAAGACAGAATAAAGAAAAACTACAAAGAATATGGCATAAAGATTAAAAGGTGGGACAGAAGTAGGAAAGGTAGGTTAAGAGACATGCAAGACAGAACAGGTAAGTCCAACATAAAACTATTAAATTTGCAGTACAAGACTGTGAGAGTGGGGGAACTGCACAATGAAGAAAATAAGACATTTTGTAGAAACTAAAAGATGTCATTTTATTTGAAAAGCTACATTGAGAATGGAAAAGGAAAAGTAAATAAAAAGAAATCTATACATAAATTATAGTAAAAGTGCAGAAACCAAAGGCAAAGAGAAACTATTTTCTGCAATGGGGTAAAAAAATGAGATGTTTTTAGACTGAGAGCAGAGTTAAAACAAAACAAAACAAAACAGACCAGAATACCATGGAATAGGTCTTCAAGGTTTCTAAGGAAAGCAACTATCAATTAAATCCCCTAACTGGGTAATGTCAACAAAAACGAGTTAGAAACCTCTAAAAATCCACTTTTCCATTAAAGCAACAACAGCACTGGCAAAAAACATTGTCAAAGTCAACTATGTCAGTAACATATAAGTAACAAGAAACGGTTGCAGAAATCTGGGAATGTTTACAGAAGAAAAGAGATGACCTATTCCAATCCTCCCTTCCTTCCCCACTTCCTGGTTCTGCAGCGGACTTGACAATGAACAGCCCACAATCACTGTGAATACAGCCACCTAGGAGCCACTAGAGGGGACAAAAATGGGGACAGAGCTCTTTCAAAGCCTCATTTCTGCAGAATTATCACTCTTTGAACTCTTTAGTGGTTCGTGGGAAGATCCCACTCTCAATTATAGGTCTCCTTGACCTCAGACCTCACCTAGTGTGAACTGCCTACTACCTGGGGATGTTTCTCAAAAATAATCAAAATTAATTGCTAAACAGCAGCTGTTTAAATAGTTTACAATTTATAATAAGGAAATAATAGTTGTAGCAAGCAACAGACTAACCAAAAAGCTTAAAAGGAAAAGCCAGGGAATGTGTTATCCACAGGAAACAGTGAAGCTCTCCATCACATTTCTAGGAATCTAGAAGGCCATGTGCATGAATAGGGAGGGTCATAGGCATGCCAAGGGCTGGGCACATGCACAGAAGAGAACTTACAAGAACTTAGAAGGCCCTAGCTCTCACCTCTGGCTAACTTGGAGGCTTTACACAAGTTAGGTTTAAAGCACAGCTCTGAACTACCTGGCTGACAGCTGAAGGCATGCTGCAACATGCACAGAGCCCTCCCTGTAGACTGGAAAACCTATGGATTACAGGCACTAAAGAAATCTATCTCAGTCATTAGTGGACCAAGAAGAGAAATCAGTGACTGCACATGACAAACAATATAAACTTTACATAATTACTTCAGAAAAGTCACTAAATAAACAACAAAGAACAACAACAAAAAGTCCTGAGGAAGGGGGCGAATGAAACTTTCAGAGTTGTCAAATTAAAGTGTTCAGTTTCAACAACAAAAAAGTATGAGACACAAAGAAACAAGAAAATATGGCCATACACAAGAAAAAAGCACTCTATAAAAAGTGTGCAGGGAAACCCAAATGTTGAATGTGAGGCAAAAATTTTAAAATGCCTATTTTAAGAATGTTTAAATAACTAAAAGGAACCAAGTCCAAGAACTAAAGGAAAGTTGAGAATGATCAATCACCAAACAGAGACTCTAAGTAGAAATTACTTAAATGAACCAAATAGAAATTGTAGAGTTGAAAAGTGTAATAATAAAATACAACATTCACTAGACAAACAAGCAGATCTGAGCAGCCATAAGAATCAGCAAACCAACCAGAAGACAAGTATCCAATCACAGGTACAAAAGGAAAAGAATGAAATAAAATGAACAGAGCCTCAGGGAACTGTGGAATACCATCAAGCATACCAACAAGCACACTGGTAGTCTCAGAAGGCAATTAGAATAGGGCAGAAGAGGTTTTTTTTTTAAGTATAGCTGAAAACTTCTGAAATTTGATGAAAAACATTAACATACACACCTAAGAAGCTCAACGAATTCAAAGTTGGATAAACTCCAAGGAGGAGTTTAATCAAACATTATAATCAAACTGTCAGGATGAAAAAAAAAGAGAATCTTGAAAGGAGTAAGGGGAGGTACATTATCACTTACTGGGGATCTTCAGTAGAAAACATGGGAGGACAGAAGGAAGAAGGATGACATTCAAAGCACTAGTAGACTGTCAAACAAGAGTTCAATATCCAGTAAAACTGTTCTTCAAAAACAAAGGAGAAATTAAGACATTCCCAGATAAATAAAAGCACAGAGAATAAAAGATGGGGGACTCCTTATTTCAAAACTTGCTACAATGCTACAGTAAATAGGAATGTGCAAAAGCAGCTATGTAGATCAATAAAATAGAATTTATAATCCAGGAAAACCCCCTCACATTTACAGTCATTTGATGTTCTCCAAGAGTGCCAAGGCAATTTAATGAAGAAATAATCTTTTCAAAGATGATCTAGATATCCAAATACAAAAGAATGAAATTGGACTCCTACCACACGCCACATAAAATTATTTAACCACATAATCTGACAATAATAAAATAAAATTAGAAATCAGAGACAACAATAACAAAATTAAATGTGTTTGGATGCTTAAAATAATTTAAACTAGTCCGAGAGTTGAAGATATAAAAATGGAAATTATGAAACATTTAGAATCGAATTTTATATAGTTTAGTGTATTATTAAAGTGACTTTAAATAAGTATATTGTAAAACTTGTGGGTTGCAGCTAAGGCAGTAGGAAGAGGAAACTTACAGTTTTAATTATATGTATGAAAAAAGATTAGGTACTAATGTTCTAAGTGTTCACCTCAAAAATTCAGAACAGAAAACACAAATAAAAGGAAGGAAACCATAAAGAGGTAATCAATGATAAAATGTAAAACAAAAAACATCAACAAAATCAGAAGCCCATTCCTTTAAAATACTAAAAAGCAAACCTCTAACGAAAAACTAAAAAGAAAAAAACAGTGTATTACATTTTACCCATGCAAAAGGAGAAAATAATTAAACATAGCAGAGGTTATAAAATTACAAGAGAATGTTATAAAAATTGTATAGTAATAAATTTGAAAACACTGATGAACTAGACAATTCTCAGCCTCAAAATTGACTCAACAGGGGAAAAAATGTCTTTTAGCGTCAAATAACCATTGAGGATAATCAGTAGTAAGTAAAACCTAAACAACAAAAAATCAACACCAGGATTCACCTTTTGTAGAAACAGAAGAAGGGAAAGTACACCAAATTTAAAATTTGCAATATGAAATATAGTAAAATATCTTTAAAATAAGATTACAGGGAAGGATTTTTTAAAATAATGTAACAAAGGCATAAACCTAGAGAAAATACACTACTTATAAACACTGAAAACATACTAAAACTACTAATTTAAAGAAATGCAAATTAAAATTCTGTAAGATACCATGTTATTACCTATTAGATCTGCAAAATTAACAAGTCTGATTGGCAAGGAGATATTTCTGGGTGGAAACACAACACTAGCAAAACCATTTTGGAAGGCATTTGGACAACGGTGGTAAGCTGAAAATACACAGTCCTTATAATTTAGCAATTCCATTTCTGGCTATATAAACTAAAAAACCTTCCCATATGTGAATAGAGATATGTAGAAGTGTGTAAACTCAGGCATTTTTGGGGGGGAAAAAAAGGGACACAAATAGCTAATAGGGAGATGTGTAAGTTTTTATACTGATTCAAAGCATAAATAGAAAAGAGAAAATGAAAATGATGTATTAGAACTTCATGTGTTAATCTTGAAAAATCTCATAAAAATACTGTGAGAAAAATTAAACTGCAAAAAGTTACATGGGATACAACAGCAATCAAAATATAAAATGGATATATAATACATACAGTTGAAGCATATATATATATATACACACCTCAATATATAAATACATATATTTCAGCTTTAGAATAGTGGCTAATTCTTAGATGCAACAAAGGCAAATAGGATGAAATTCCTATAAATTAATAGGATTAACTTTATCTGCATACTTAATTCCTTCTTTTAAAAAAGAAATACAGAAACATGGTAACATTTGTCATTTAATTGCAAAATATCTTTATTAGATATGGATGTAAGAATATAAAAATTGTTGTAAATTAGCTTTTATACTCTCATGTTTGAGGTAGTCCACAATTTAAAAAAATAAAATACAAAGAACTGGTAAAACATGAAGTTAATCATTACTAACTAGCATAGAAAAAAGTATGAAACTGTATGAACCCATATTATATCATGGAACATGCTTAATGGTTTTTTTCTCCTTAACTAAACAAAAAAAAGTGGGGTACATGCATCTGACCGACCAGCTATAAATCAGGGGTTTCCACAACCTGGTCTTCAGGTGTGATAATTTCCTAGAATAGCTCACAGAGCTCAGGGAAACTTTTTACTTACTAGTACTGATTTATTACAATAGTAATAATTGTAATTCTATTCTATAATTACTAATAATACTATATTAGTTTATTGTTATTAATACTAGTTATTAGTAATATTAATAATTACTAATAATTCTATTACAATAGTAATAAGTATCTACTATTTATTACAACTCAGAAACAGCCAGATGGAAGGGACGCAAAAGGGGCAAAGTATGTGGGAAGGGGTGCAGAAAACACCACCACCACCACCACCATTACCTCCTGGGAACCTGCCCTCTGGAAACAACTAGAGAACAGTTACATGATGTGGTGGGTACAAGGGGTGGACAGGAGAGCCTTTAATCACAACGCTCGGAAATAATGTCTATTACCACTTTATAGTTTCCGCCAAAATTTTAGTGTGTCATTTTTCAGTGAATTTTTAGTATGATTGGAATAATTCTATAAAAATGCTTCACAATCTCAGTTGCATCATTTGAAACTTAAGATAAGCACTTTCTCCATATTGTAGCCATCCTCTATAAACAATATCTTAAAATACCTGAGATTTGGGTTATATGGGAAAGCTAGTAATTTTTTAAATTATTATTCTACTACTGAGCAAATGTTCAAAAGAGTGGTCCAATTATTTTTCTTGTAAATAAAGCAAAGATGAACATCTGTGTCATAAATCTCTGTCCATATTTCTAATTTTAAAGTACATTTTGAAAATACTGGATACAGTACAAGTAAATTTCGTAAAGACAGATTTATATTAATTTATAATAGTATATGAAAATACTTGTAATTTTGCTGCTTCAATGGTGTCTGTAATAGACTATCATTATCATTTAACAAAATCTTTGTTAGGGAAGAGGAGAGAAAAATGGCAGAGTAGGAAGATTCTGAGCTCACCTGCCATGGATACACCAAGGCAACTACATGTAATGCTACTCACTCCGAAAACAACCTGATGATGGACAGAACAGATCTTTAACAGGTAAAGACAAAGAGAAGGCCACACAAAGAAGGGCAGAAGGGTCAGAGATGCAGAGATTCTGCAGACAAAATCCCCAATACAAGCATATTGAGACATACAAGGAGGAGGGTTATCACAGATATAGACAGAGAAGTAAGGGGATCAAGCCCTACACCAAGTACCCCCAGACATGACGGCCTGCACCAGGAAAATGAGCCTCCATAAAGTCTGGCTTTGAACATTAGCAAGGTTTAACTCTGGAAAAGCCAGAAGAACTACAGTTAACTGAGACTATTCTTAAGAGCCACTGCACTATATCACACAATCTGAGACACGGCAGAGAAGCAGCAGTTTGAAAGGGTCTGAGTTATATGAGGATATTTCTTGGCTAATTTTAGGATGTATGCTGGAAAGGTCTTGGCTAATTTTAGGATGTATGCTGGCAAGGTAGGGATCTGTAGAGTTTTCTCCAGGAACATAAGCATTGGCAGGCACCATTTTTCTTGTCCTCCTTCCGCCTAGCTGACCAGATGCTTGGTGGAGGCATTTTTGACACTCTCCATCTATCAGGCTAGCATGCCTTACCATACCTGGTATTTCTCTGGGGACCCGCCCAGACAGGAACCTGTCCAAAGCAACTCCTACACTGCCACACTTGTAAGCAGTCTCAGGTGGACTGACAACCCTTCAAAGCAACTTCTCCAGAGATAACCCCATCCACCTATCAGCCCACATCAAATAGAGCTGGGAACTCTCAGCCCTACCAAGGTACCCACAGCAGTTGCAGCAGATCACTGCAAACAGCAAGCTGAGGGCAGACCCTAACCACCAGTTCACCCCAAACAGCTATAGTCAGGCCTTTCAGCCAGCCATGCCTGAGGCACTCCCTGCCCACTGCAACAAAATCCAACAACAGGAGGGCACGTACAGCTCAGAGAAGAGACCAGGAGAACTGGCTACTTGGCACCACAGGACGCGTTCTACATAAGGCCAATACTTTCCAGACCAGGAGATATGGCTAACCTACCTAATACACAGAAACACAGAGATTCAGAAAAAGAAGAAAACAGAGAAATAGGTTTCAAGTGAAAGAACTAAAACAAAACCTCAGAAAAAGAGCTAATGAAATGGAGATTAGCAATCTACCTGATAAAGAGTTCAAAATAATGGTCATAAACATACCATTGGACTTGAGAGACAAATGGGTGAACTCAGTAGGAATGTCAACAAGGAGATAGAAAACAGAAAAAAATTAGTCAAAGCTGAAGAATACAATAACTAAAATGAAAAATACACAAAAGAGAATCAGCAACAGATTACAGATTGCAGGAGAACAGATCAGTGATCTGGAAGACCAGGCAGTGGAAAGCAACCAAGCTGAAGAGAAAAAAGGAAAAAAAAAAAATGAACACATGAGGAGACAGAAAGGGATCTCTATGACAACAATAAGCATAACAACACTGAAATCATATAGGTCTCAGAAGAAGAAGAGAGAAATGAGCAGAAGACTAATTTGAAGAAATAACAGATGAAAACTTCCCTAACCTGAGAAAGGAAACAGACATCTGATCCATGAAGGACAAAGAGTTCCAAATAAGATGAACCCAAGAAAGTCCACATTGATATAATAAATAAAATGGCAAAAATTAAAGATAAAGGACCTTAAAAGCAGCAAGAGAAAAGCAAGTTATATGTAAGGGAAACTGTATAAGGTTATCATCTAACTTTTTAGCAGAAAAACTTTGCAGGCCAAAAGGGGGTGATATGACATATTAAAAGGGCTGAAAGGAAAAAAACCTATAACCAAGAATACTCTACCTGGCAAAGTTATCATTCAGTTTTCCAAAAGCACAAAAGTTACAGAAGTTAATCACCATTAACTGGCTTCACAAGAAATGTAAAAGGGACTTCTTTAAGTGGAAAACAAAAGGCCAAAACTAGAAGAAAGAAAATTAGGAAAGGAAAAAATTTCACTGGCAAAAGCATACATACAGTAAAGGTAGTGGATTAACCACTTAAAAAGCTATTATGAAGGTTAGAAAATAAGAGCAGTAACATCAACTTAAATTTACAAAAAATAAAATGATGTAAAATGATATAATATACCTGAAAACTACCTGAAAAGTAGAGGGAGGAATAAAAATGTAGTGCTTTTAGAATTTGTTTTTAGAACGTGTTCAAACTTCAACAACCATCAATATTCTGCTATATACATATGGTATTATATTTTAACTTCCTGGTAACCACAAATCAGAAACCTATAATAGGTAAAAAAATAAAGAGGAAGGAAAACAAGCATAACACTAAAGAAAGTCATCAAATCACAAGGGAAGAGAGCAGAGAATAAGAAAGGAATAGAAAAGAAGAAAATCAGGAAACAACTGACAAAATGGCAATAAATACATACCATCAATTACTTTAAATGTAAATGGAACAAATGCATTTGTCCATACAAGACATACAGTAATAGAATGGATAAAAAACAAGAGCCATCAACATGCTGCCTAAAAGACTCACTTGCCACCAAAAGACATATACAGTCTGAAAGTGAAGGGGCTAAAAAAGATTATTCTATGCAAATGGAATACATAAAAATGATGGGGAGGAATGCTTGTATCATACAAAACACCATGCAAAACAAAAACTATAACAAGAGTCAAAGGACATTACATAATGATAAAGTGATCAATCTAATAAAAGGATATATGCAATTGTAAATATCTATGTATCCAACAGAGGATCATCTAAATATAGAAAGCAAATATTAACAGACATAAAGGGAGAAACTGACAGTGATACAATAATAGTAGGAGACTCTAACACCATATTTACATCAATGGATAGATTACCCAGACAGAAAACCAATAAGCAAATAGTGGAATGACACATTAGACCAGATGGACTAAAGATATATAGAAAACATTCCACCCAAAAAAAAAGCAGACAGAACATGCACTTTTCAAGTACACCTGGAACATTCCCCAGGAGAGATCATGTTAGCCCACAAAACAAGTCTCAATTTTTAAGAAGACTGTAATCATATTAAGCATCTTTTCCAACCACAAAGGTTAAGAAACTGGAAAAAAAAACACAAAAATATGGAGGCTAAACAACATGTTACACAAAACAATCAATGGTCAAGAGGAAATAAAAAAACACCCGGAGACAAATAAAAACAGAACTAAGAGGGAAGTTTATAGTAATATAGGCCAAACTAAAGAGACAAAAACAATCTCAAAAACACAATATAACCTTACACCTGAAGGAACTAGAGAAGGAGGACAAAGCCCAAAGTTAGCAAAAGGAAGGAAATAATTAGAGTGGAAATAAGTGAATTGGAGCCTAAAAAGACAATACAAAAAAATAAAATCAATGAAACTAAGAACTGATTCTGTGAAAAGATAAACAAAATTGATAAACTGTCATCCAGACTCATCAAGAAAAAAAGAGAAAGGACTCAAATAAATCAGAAATTATATATAAGTTGAAACTGACACCCTGAAATATAAAGGAAAATATAAAATGAAAAAGTATATGCCAATAACTGGACAACCTAGAACAAATGGATAAATTCCTAGAAACATACAATCTTCCAAGACTGAATCAGGAAGAAAGAGAAAATCTTGAACAGACTTCATATAACAAAATTGAACCAGTAAGTTAAAAACTACTGGACAAAACAAACAGAAGTCCAGGACCAGATGGCTTCACAGTTAAATTCTACCAAGCATTTAAAGAAGAGTTAATACTATCCCTCTCAAACTAGAAGAGGACAGAATGCTTCCAAATTCATCCTAGGAAGCTAGCATCACTCTGATATTAAAACCAACAGACACTACAAAAAAATATGTATATATAGACCAATAATCCTGGTGATTATAGATGTAAAATTCCTCAACAAAATATCAGCAAACCTAATTCAACAATACATTAAAAGGCTCATACACCAGGATTAATTGGAATTTACTTCAGGGATTCAAGGATGTCTCAACACCTGCACATCAATCAACATGATAAACTATATCGATGAAAGGACAAATAAAAATCATATGGTCATCTCAATAGATTCAGAAGAAGCATTTCAGAAAGCTCAAAATCCATTCATGATAAAAACTCTCAACAAAGTGGGTATAGAAGGAACATATCTCAACATAATAAAGGCCATATAAGACATATTGAATATGGTGATTAACATCATATTCAATAACATCATATTCAATAGTGAAAAACTGAAAGTTTTTCCTCTAAGATTAGTAGTAAGACAAGGAATTCCACACTCACCACTTTTATAGTACTTGAGGTCCTAGACACAGCAATTAAACAAGGAAATAAATGGGATCCAAACTGGTATGGAAGAAGTAAAACCATCACTATTACAAACCTTAGAGACTCCAGCAAAAAACAGAACTAGAAAATGAATTCAGTAATGTTGCAGGATACAAAATCAATATACAGAAATCTGTTGCATTTCTATATAGTAAAAATGAACTAGTAGAGAAATTAGTTCTCTTCTAGAAACTATCCCATTTATAACTCCATCAAAAAGAATAAAATACCATGGAATAAATTTGACCAAGGAAGTGAAGGTCTTGTACTCTGAAAACTATTATGACATAGATGAAAGAAACTGAAGAAGACACAAATAAATGGAAAGATGTACCATACTCATGAATTGAAAGAATTAGTATTGTTAAAATGTCTACAATAAAGCAATCTACAAATTCAATGCAATCCCTATCAAAATATCAATGGCACTTTTCACAGAACTAGAACAAATAATTCTAAAATTTGTATGGAACCACAAAACACCCCAAAGAGGCAAAGCATATTAGGAAAGAAGAAAGCTGGGGGAATCATGCGCCCTGATTTCAAACTATACAAAGTTATAGTAATCAAAACAGTATTGTACTGGCCTGAAAAAAAGAAACACAGATTAAAGGAACAGAAAAGAGAGTCCAGAAATGAACTCACATTTATATGGTCAATAATCTGTAGCAAAGGAGGCTAGAATATATGATGTGGGAAGCACAGTCTCACCAATAAATGGTAACTGGGAAAACTGGACAGCTACATGCAAGAGAATGATACTGAGCCACAATCTTATACCATACACAAAAATATATTTTTTAATGGATTAAAGGCCAAAATATAAGACCTAAAACCACAAAGCTCCTAAAAGCAACACAGACAGTAATCTTTTGGACACTAGCTTGAGCAGTATTTTTCTGGACCTATCCCCTCAAGCAGGGAAACAAAAGCAAAAATAAACAAGTGGAACTACATCAAACTAAAAAGCTTCAGCACAGTGAAGGAAACCATCAACAAAATGAAAAGGCAACCTACTGGATGAGAAAAAATATTTGTAAATCATGAAGGATTAATATCCAAAATACATAAAGAACTCATACAACTCAAAACCAAAAAACCACAAATATTCCAATTAAAAAATATGATGAACTGAAGAGACATTTCTGCAAAGACATACAGATGGCCAACAGTCACAGGAACAGATGCTTACATATCACTAATCATCAGGGAAATGTAAATCAAAACCACAACAAGTTATCACCTCACACCAGTCACAATGGCTAGTATCAAAAAGACAAGAACAGCAAGTATTGGCGAGGACATGGAGTAAAGGGAACCCTCCTGCACTGTTGGTGGGAGTGTAAATTGGTGCAGCTACTGTGGAAAACAATATGGAGGTTCCTCAAAAAATTAAAAATAGAAATACCATACAACCTGGTAATTCCACTTCTGAGTATTTACCTGAAGAAAATGAAAATGAAAACACTAATTTGAAAAGTACCCCTAAGTTTACAGTAGCATTATTTACAATACTCAAGATATGCAAGCAACCTAAGTGTCTATCAACAGATGAATAAAGTGTGATGCATATGTACACACACACACACACATATGAATATACTCAGCCAAAAAAGGAATTCTTGCCATTCGTGACAATATAAATAGACTTAGAGGGTATTATGCTAAGTGAAGTAAGTGAGACAAAGAAAGACAAATACAATATGACTCACTATGGGGAACCTAAAAATCAAAACAAATGAATAAAGAAACAAACACATAAAAACAGAATCATAAATACAGAGAACAAACTGTTGGTTGCTAGAGGGGAAGAAGCAAGGGGAGAAGCAAAATAGGTGAAGGAGTTTAAGCAGTACAAACTTCCAAACATAATCATGAGGATGAAAATTACAGTATAGGGAACATAGTCAATAATACTCTAACCTTTGTATGGTGACAGATGGTAACTACATTTACTGTGGTGCATTTTGTAATGTATATAATCATTGAATCACTATGCTGTACACCTAGAAGCAATATGATATATAACTATACTTTGATTTTAAAACCTGTGCTAGGAAATTGATGATATCCAATTGTTTTTCTAATTTGTACTTCTACTTTAGAACTGACAGCGTTCATGTAATTATTAATTTATTTTTATCTTGCACAAATAGCCTATATACATCTCTTCCCCATATATTTATTTCTATGAGTTCTTTAAATAGTTAGGATTATTATCTCCCTGTCCTGTTCATTATGAATGTGTGAGTCTTGACTTGTAATTTGGTTGGTTGACATTCAAATCTTGTATTTTTATGTAGATAAATATATCAACATTGTTTGCCATTATATCGTCATCTGCACTTCATCTTAGAAGATTCGATAATAATTAGCATTTTAAAATCCAGTGTTTCCTTTTGTCTTTTGCCATAAAACCCATCATGTTCACTCTCTAGACATAACAGTGGTGGCAAGCTAAAAACCCTGAACCCACCTATACAACTCCCTTTTGGGAAGGTAGAGGAATCAATGTTACTAAGCTATGTAGGAAAAGGGGCAGGCCCTTCCTGGCCTTGCCACTCCCACAACCACTACTGCATTCTCTCTGAGAGTACCTTCAAAACCACAGGTTAGAACATGATGCTTGCTTTGTGTCCAGGCTTTACTGGAAGATCAAACTTACTCTTTCTTTGTGGACTCTCCATCACATATATGAGTTCTACACCTGCTGAGGTTTCACTAAGATAATGTATTTGAGATTACACTAGGAACTGTAAAGTGCTATATAAATATTTTACTAACTATTAATAATAGGAGGGAAAGAATCAATAAGAGGCCTTTAAATTTTTACTGTGGGAGTAACACAATACAAACAAAAATAAATTCACTAGAAATCTCACCGAAGATCCAAACCAGCTTCTTTCCAGAGTAAATCCATCAAGCGCAGCATTTGGAGTGTCAACATATCCTGCCGTAAATCTAAGGAGGAAAAAACACCCTGCTTTACTATAAGTGCTTTTCATTTTATAGCTAGTAACTTTGATATTAGCTAACACAGCCAGAATTAACTAAAACCATTGACAAATGCTGTGTTAATTTTTTTCCTAAAAACCTGAAGTTGAACATATTTCATTGTGCTAAATAATAGGTTTGTTGGTTAGCATGTCCCTGTAACACTATTTCAGAAGTTAACTTTAAAGTATTTTTTATTGTTTACCTTATGTAAGCTATTGCCTTGACTATATAGAGGCTATAATACTGTTATAACACATTAATGCTGTATTACAGCATCCACACAATTCACACTGCTAAGTTTTTTCCTTCTTGTTTGCTTTTAGGGATGCACAGGAAGTTCTTAAGAAACACCTAAGAAATTGCATGATGGGTTCAATTTTCAGGTAACAGTAGGCTGTGAAACTGCTTACATCCATGTAATGATATTCATATGGTCAAATGGGGTTGTATGTCTTCCAAAAAACTACAATTTCTTTTTAAAACAGTTGTAAGCATATATTATGTTGAGCACATTTACTCATATTATCTTGTTTAACTCCCTTTAATAAACACAACTTACAGATGCTGTAATCCTCATGGACATTAAGATCTTTAAACTCCATGAATTTCTTGTGACTTCCCTGTAATCACATAACTAACAAGTGGTGCCAACCATGACTGCCTTCTGGTTGGTATGATTACTTCAGAGGGCATTTGTTTTATTAAAGTACAAGTCAGTAACATATTTTAATTAAAATACAAAATTATGGCAGCAGTATAAAAATTGCTATTACTGACACGGGATGATGTATATATAACTGAAAATATTCTCATGTTTTTTTTCACAAACTTTTTGACAAATGAGTAGAGACACTTCACATTTTGTAAGAAAAAGAGGAAGGTTTATTAGAACAATATACTTTTCCTAAGAGGACAAAAAAGGGACTTAATGACATGCCAAATTCAACATAATTACCAATGATAGCTACCTTTTGGTTGCCATATTACAAATTTACACATCACCTTTCAAATAAAGCAAACTGAAAAGAAGTGAAGAATGCTAAGGAAACTGGCACTGTAAAAACATACATACCATCACCATTTTTGAAAATCACTCCAACTGAATCCTCACCAAATAACTTGTTGTTGTACACAAGCCACAAAGGCTTCATTTTGGAATCCATGTATTTACACTTTTCAACACTGAAATCAAACAAGGGGAAAATTAGCCCACTTTAATGTAAAGATATGGCAAGATTGGAATTTTGCATTGATATCCTAGGCTTGGGAAAACCCCTTACCTATTCCTTTCACATCTGCAGAGTCAGTATCAGAATATTTCCTCTTAGTAGAAAAATAACCAGGGTGATAGCCTTAATTGGCATGCAGTGATGCCAGATGGGCTGGATTGAAAACCCAGATTTGCCCTTCTTACTACTCATATTTGAAATTCCTTCTTTTCTTTCTTTCTTCTTAACTTTGTTATTATACATAGTCAATGAAAATAAAAACCTATCATTGGATTAAAATTAGGAATATTAGGAGTTAATTTCTTAAAGAGGGATCAATTTTGAATACCAATATACTAAATACCCATTATTACTTTTCCATTATTATTTTTGTAGGGAATGAAAAAGTGACAATTTTCCAAATTCATTCAAGATCTCATATTCAAATAGGAAAGTTAATCAGTAAATAACCTATGATGGTTACTAACATTTTGTTTACATAGGATTTTCAACTCTTAGAAACCAGTAATAGAGAAATTTTCCTATATAGAATAATATAGAAAACAAATTTCATTATATACAATTAAAAGATTAACCTGTAAAAAACGTCAGTAATACCACAGGTAAATTTAGATGGTAGGCATACATCCTACTGAACCCAAGAATAACCTTTGAAGACTTTAAGATTTTCCTTCTTTAATTATATTCCACTTTCTAGGGCTAACAGCTGGCCCTACTCTCCCCCAAGGAAGTCATCCAGAAATCCTTTCTACATTGCTGTTTCCAGGGAGATTCACTGAGCACAGCACAGTCAACTTACTAGAGTTCTGAGAGGATGACACATGGATTCAGAGGTGACTGTAGATCAGAGAGGGCTTCCCGGTAAGCATTCTGTTTTAAACAAGTGTGCATGGCTTCTTTCCCTTTGGCTCTGTTTAGCTTCATTGCATTCAGTTTGATTAAACTATTTAAAGTTTTTAACTTATTAAGTGCTTCAACCTGAAAAAATAAGTTTCCCCATCATGAAAATACATTTATTGTCAAAAGTAATACGAAGTACTATAATATTAAGTGAACATAATTCATCAATAACCACTCCCATCCTCACCCTGACCCACAAATACATGACAACCAGCTACAGTAAAAACTGTGTTTGGCTTGTGACAAAGATACAAAAGAATAAAAAAACTTATTTTTATCACTTGTTAAATACATTTTTTCCAATGTCCTTTATCCCTTCTCTTAATGAAATCTTATAGAGAAAACCAAAGGAACACAGTTTGTGGGTAAGAAGTCTGAAACTTAATCTATTCAGAACTCTGCAGCTCAACAAATAATAGAATTTGTATTACAATTTATCTGAACTACTCACTCCAACTGGTCAACTCCATAGTGTAACAAGAAAATCTAGGTACAAATAACCCTGGGTTCCCTCACACTGAACCTTAATATCTATTTGTTGCACTCTTATATGTCATCTTCTCAGCATATTCACTTCCCATGGGTACTACAGCCGAAATGAAGTACTGTATAATAAAACAAATATGAACATAGACAGCAATATTTGTTGTCCAAGTCTAAATTACATTTTATGATGAGGTAACTCTGGCTTTCAGAACTTATGCAAATAAAAAAAAGATAAGTACAAGGTGAACCATCAATAGTGAGAATCAAACCACTATGTTTAAAAGACAACTTCATTGTTTAACAATGTCTTTCCCTGTCATTTCATGTAATATTCCAACCATAAATTGTAAAAAAGAGTATTATCTTCATGTCATTAAAACTGAAAACAACAAATGATAAAAACCGAATACTCAACATGTAAATAGTATATAACAAGCATAGAAAGTATGTACACTGAAACATGAAAGCCATGGCTTAAATTTCCATGAACAAATGATTTATTTTACATCATGTTTTCATTTTTGAACTTTGCTTCTTTGTAAGGAAACCACTAAAACGCTGTAAGGATATGAAGTCAGGCATGCAGTTTCTACAGACTAAAGGCTTGCTCACAAGAAACTGGGAAAGTTCTATGTAGCTTGTTGATAAAATAGAGATGGTTGAAGTTTGCCAAGTAAGTTAGCCATCTATTAAAACCACAGACACTCCATTTCTCAACAATTTCAGAAGCTGTACAAACACTGGTGAAAAGGGAATCAGCTGAAAACTAGGCTATGCAACCAGGAACTTTTTGGAGTTATTTCAAATGTGACTTTCTTCCGTATTTGTACAGTTGCAAATTTTCAGGCCCCATCACTGACATTCATTTCCTGGAACAGTGTCCTAAATACCCACATGGCCATAAGACAAATATTGTTAGTGTTTCAACACCTTGTCTTTTTTAGAGGTTTACAGTAATAGTAAGAACTGCCATGTAAAGGGTACAGTCTTCCCCTTGTTGCTACTAGTCAAGAAAAAAAAGAATAAGGTGATCATATGGCATATGTCATATGTTTGCTCTTATAAAAGTCAAACTGAGGTTTCCAGTGAACCAAGAAAATGTCCAGTGTGGTTTGATTATACAAGTGAGGTCAAAGACGTAGGGGCCTCATCTAGCCTTACAGACTTTGATAGAGTTTGGATTTTATTCTCCATGCAATGAAAATCACTGCAGGGATTTTCAAAAGGGAAATGACATAATACATCTACATTTTTAAAAGATTACTTTATCTGCTGGGTAGACAGAATGGAGTGTGGAGGGCAAAGCAATAATAGAAACAAAGGGCACAGTTTAGAAGGTTAATGAAGACATCCAAGTGAGAAGATAATGGATTGGACTAGGATGGCAGCCATAACACAAGACACTGATAGGTATGAGATATACTTCAAAGGATTACAAAATTGAGGGGACTAACAGTATCTACCTCATATTGTTTTGAAGAATAAATAGCTCATAGTAAGTGGTGAATAAGTATTAGCTACTATTACCTTAGTTAATGGCTTTCCAAAATGAAAGAGGGTCAGATACAGTTATTTTAACACACATTAAAAAACCATACAAGAATCATCTACGGAAGACAATGGGAGTTACTCTGGCAATGCAGAGTTAGAAAAATGTAATAGAACTGGAATTACTATAGGGATCTGATAGCCAAATAAGGTGGGGCACCAGAGAGGTATAGGAATGATCAGAAGGTTAAGAGCAAGTTAACACATGGCCTTCAAATGAGATAGGTTTAAAAGGTACCAAGAGGTGGACCTTTGCCATGAGGAAAAAACTATGTACCAAAAAAACAAAGCCTGGGAGAGAATTTTCAATGCTGAAGAAAATTTTAGCTAAGTGGACTGAATATACTAATTTTAGATTGTATCTACTAGAAGAAACTACCTTGGTAATATTCACTAGTCATATACAGCTTATGATCTGATGTTTACACCATGACAATAATAAACACCCCAGAAGTAAACCTTCAGGACACATTTCTCTAACATGCAACCACAGAACTAGACATACTTAAAGTGAAAATCCCCATAGTACTTTAATCAGTGCCAAATGACACCTGAATTCTCCTATACCAGACTGAAACTGATTTCTCCTTGGCTTACACAAAGGTACCTATGGCCTTTTCCCATGGTAACTACACACTGGGGAAAAGGAAAGAGCACAACTTTCAGGGACTTTCTGGACACTGGCTCTGAGCTGACACTAATTTGAGGAGACCCAAAATATCACTTTAAGTACACCAAACAGAGCTGGGACTTAGGGAGGTAAAGTTTACAATGGAGTTTTAGCACAGATCTGTTCACAGTGGGCCCAGTGGGTATCAAACCTGTCCTGTGGTTATTTCTACAGTTCTGGAACGAGTAACTGGGATAGACATACTGAGCAACTCCCTATTCTGGTTCCCTGACCTGTGGAAGGTTATTCTGGTAGGAAAGGCCAAGGGGACATTACTACACCTGCCTCTACCTAAGAAAACAATACACCAATGAGTCCATAGCATCTTACTACACTGACAGACAGTGACTGCAATGGGAGATGGTGGGGGGAGCGGTAAGGACTTGATACTATGGGTGAATGTTGAAATGACAATGTTGTTCATTTGAAAACTTTGTAAGATTGTATATCAATGATAGTTTAATTTAAAAAAATACACCAAAACAGTAATACCTTCCTGAAGTGACTATACTGTTTAGTACCCTCATCAACTTGAAAAACACAGGGGTGGTGATTCCCATCACATCCTCATTCATCTTGCCTATTTGGCCTATGCGACAGACAGATGGGTATTGGAGAATTATAGTAGATTATCCTATTAACCAGGTAGTGTACCAGATGAGGTAGCTGGTATGCAACTACCAAATTGAAAAATGTTTTTTTCTCCATACCTGTAAGGACCACCACAAGCAGTTTGCTTAAGTTGGCATAGTCAATGACATACTTTTACTGTTCTACCTCAGGGAATACATCAACACTCTGTCCCTATGTCATGATTTAGTCTATAGGGATCTTGATTACCTTTCCCTTCTGCAAGATAACACTCTGGTCCATTACACTGAAAACATGTTGACTGAACCTAGTAAGAAGTATCAACTACTCTAGACTTAAAGAAAATTTTATGTCAGAAGGTAGGAAATGAATCCATCAGAAATCTGGAGTCTATCTCAGTGAAACTTCTAGGGCTGAAGTAGGGTAGGGCATGCAAAGATGTCCCTTCTAAGGTGAAGAATAATTTGTTGCTCTGTCCCCGCTACAAGCAAAAATGAAGCACAGCACCTATGAGGCCTCTTTGGATTATAAAGGCAACATATTCCTCAGGTGGGTATGTACTCCTCTTTACTGATTGATCCAAAAAGGTGCTAGTGTTTGAATGAGGTGCAGGACAGGAGAACACTCTGCCACAGGTTCAGACTTCCAGGCAAGCTGCTTTGCCACTTCGGTTATATGATCCAGCATACCCAATGGGGCCTGAACTGTCCGAGGCAGATAGAGATGCTGTTTGGAGCCTGTGGCAGGCCCTTACAAGTAGCATCATAGCATAGGTCCTTAGGTTTCTGAAAAAAAAAAAAAAAAAACCGACAAAAAATGCCTGCCACCCCTTCCAGATAACAATTCACCTTTTGAGAAACAAAACAAAAATCTCTTTTGAGAGATGGAATGTTTAATAACTGGCCGCCAAGTAACTACTCAAACTGCGCTGCCGTCACGAACTGGGTGTTATCTGACCCATGAGGCTGTAATACAGTGAGCAGAGCAGTGCTCCATCATCAAATGAAAAGTGGCATATACAAGACTGGACCCAAGAAGGCCCGGAAGGCAAAATAAGTTGTATGACGTGACCCAAATGCCCATGGTTTCCCACTCTTGCTACACTATCCTCACTCTCTCGCAGATTGCACCTATGGCCTTATGGAGTTTCCCACAATCAGATGACACAGGAAGAGAACACAACCATTATTTACAGATGATTCTACAAAATAGGTAAGCATGATAAAAAGTGGACAATTGTGGTACTACATCCCCTTTTTGAAACATTCCTGAAAGACAGAGGTGAGTGAAGGGAAATCCCTCCAGTGGGCAGAACTCTGGAAAGTGCACCTGGTTGTTCACTCTGCTTGGAAGAAGAAATGACCCTAAGTATGATTATATACCAATACAAAAGCTGTGACCAAAGTTTGATTGATGATCAGGGACTTAAGAAGAACATGACTGGAAAATCAGTGACAAAGAAATTTGGGGAAGAGGCCACCTCTATAACCACCCAATGGGGTTCATGAAGTGGCAGGGATGGAGGTTATAAATGGGCTCAGCAACAGGGAACTCTACTCACCGAAGCCCACCTAGCTGTGGCCACCAAATGAGTGCCCATGTGCCAGCAGCAGTAACCAACACTGGGTCCCCAATATGATATCATCCCCTGGAGTGGTCAGCCAGCGACCTGGTGACAGGTTGATTACAATGGACTGCTCCCATTATGGAAGGGTTAGTGTTTTGTTCTTGCTGGAATAGATGCTTACTCTGGATACAGATTTGCCTTCCCTGCACACAATGTTCCTTCCAAAACTACCATCCATGGATTTAAAGAACACCTTATCCACTGTCGTGATATTCCATATAGCATTGTTTCTGACAAAGGACTTTCAAAGCAAATGAAGTATGACAGCGGGCTCTGACTTATGGAGTTCACTAGTCTTACCATGCTTTCACCATCCTGAAGTAGCTGGCTTGACAGAACAGTAGAATGGCCATTTGAAGACTGAGTTACAGTGCTAGCAAGGTGGCAATACCTTATTACAGGGCTAAGATACAGTTCTCCAGAAGGCTGTGTATGTTCTGAATCAGTGTCTAATACATGATGTCATTTTCCCCATAGCCAGGATTCACAGGTATGGAAATAGAAGTGGTATCACACACTATTACGCCTAGAAACCCACTATCAAAATTTTTGCTTCCTGTTCCTGCAAACTTGCGTTCTGCTGGCATAGAGGTCTTAGTTAACAGAGAGAAGAATGACTCCACAAAGAGCACAACAATTACACTGAACTGATGTTAAGACTCCTGCCCAGCCACTATGGGCTCCATGTGCCTTTGGATCAACAGGCAAAGAAGGGTATTATGGCACTGGCTGGAATGGCTGACTATCACTACCAAAGGAATATTGACTTACTACTTCACAGCAGAGATAAGAGTATGTCTCGAATATAGGAGCTCTATTAGTATTACCATGTCCTGTGATACAGAGCAATGGAAAATTACAAGCCAATCCAGGTAGGACTATTAATAGCCCAGATCCTTCAAGAATGAAAGTTTGGGTTAACATAAGAGGTAAAGAACCACAGCCAACTGAGGTGCTTGCTAAGGCAAAGGGAATACAGAACGGATTAGAAGAAGTACTGATAAATACCAGCTATGACCATGTGACCAGTTATAAAATGATAACTATCATGAGCTTCTCCTTATTTTCTTAGGAATATGTTGTTGGTGTGTTGTGAGTATATGCTATATCTATATAGATACAGATGAAGATGTAGATATATGCAGGCATCTCAATTTATTGTGCTTTGCAGATATATATCAAGTGTACATCACAGTGGTTCTACAGTCCCTCTCCCCCTCACCCTGTCCACTCCCCTCCCCCTTGGTAACCACTAGTCACTTCTCAGCATCTATAAGTATAATGCTGTTTTGTTCCTTCTGTTTTGCTTTATTTTCATATCCCACAAATAGGTGAAATCATATGATATTTGTCTCTCTCTGCCTGGCTTATTTTACTGAGCATAATAACCATCTGGATCCATCCATGTTGTTGCAAATGGCAGGATTTTTCTTTTTATGGTTGAATAATATACCACTGTGTGTATGTACCACTTCTTCTTTATCTATCTGTCTACTGATGGACACTTAGATTGCTTCCGTTATCTTGGCTATTGCAAACAGTGTGGCGATAAACATAGGGGTGCATGTATCTTTTCAAATCAGGGATTTTGTTTTCTTAGGGTAAATTCCTAGGAGTGGAATTACCGGGTCAAATTCAGTTTCTATTTTTAGTTTTTTAAGAACTCCATACTGCTTTCCACAGCCACTGCACCAATTTGAAGTCCCACCAACAGTGTAGGAGGGTTCCTCTCTCTCCGCACCCTAGCCAGCATTTGTTATTTCTTGTCTTTTGGATAGTGGCCATTCTAACTTGTGTGAGGTGATGTCTCATTGTGATTTTAATTTGCATTTCCCTGATGATTAGCCATGTGGAGCATCTTTTCACATGCCTCTTGGCCATTTGTATTTCTTCTTTCGAGAAGTGTCTCTTCAGGTCCTCCACCCATTTTTTGATCATGTTATTTGTGTTTTGGGTGTTGAGGTGTATGAGTTTCGGATGTTAACCCCTTATCAGATGAGTCATTTATGAATATATTCTCCCATACTGTAGGATGCTTTTGTTCTGCTGATGGTGTCTTTTGCTGTACAGAAGCATTTTAGTTTGATGTAGTCCCACTTATTCATTTTTTATTTTGTTTCCTTTGCCTGAGGTGATGTGTCCAGGAAAAAATTGCTCATGCTCATATTCAAGAGAATTTTGCCTATGTTTTCTTCTAAGAGTTTAATGGTTTCATGATTTACATTCAGTTCTTTGATCCATTTCCAGTTTAGTTTTGAGTGTGGAGTTAGACAATAATCCAGTTTCATTCTGTTAAATGTAGCTGTCCAGTTTTGCCAACACCAGTTGGTGAAGAGGCTGTCTTTTCCCCATTGTATGTATTGATGGCTCCTTTACTGTATATTAATTGACCATATATGTGTCGGTTTATATCTGGGCTCTCTATTCTGTTCCACTGTTCTATGGGTCTGTTCTTGTGACAGTACCAAATTGTTTTGATTACTGTGGCTTTGTAGTAGAGCTTGAAGTCAGGGAGTATAATCCCCCCAGGTTTGTTCTTTCTCAGAATTGCTTTGGCTATTTGGGGTCTTTTATGGTTCCATATGAATTTTAGAGCCATTTGTTCTAGATCATTGGAGAATTGCTGTTGGAATTTTGATAGGGATTGCATTGAATCTGATCAATCTGCTTTGGGAAGGATGGCCATTTTGACAATATAATTCTTCCTATCCATGAGCCCGGGACAGATTTCCATTTATTGGTGTCTTCTTTAGTTTCTCTCATGAGTGTCTTGTAGTTTTCAGAGTATAGGTCTTTCACCTCCTTGGTTAGGCTTATTCCTAGGTATTTTATTCTTTTTGATGCAATTGTAAATGGAGTTGTTTTCCTGATTTCTCTTTCTGATAGTTTGTTGTTAATATACAGGAATGAGACAGATTTCTGTGTATTATGTATCCTACAACTTTGCTAAATTCAGTTTATTAGTTCTAGTAGTTTTTTGGTGGATTCTTTAGGGTTTTCTGTGTATAATATGTCATCTGCAAATAGTGACTTCTTCCTTACAGATGTGAATGTCTTTTATCTCTTTGTGTTGTCTCATTGCTGTGGTTAGGACCTCCAGTACTATGTTGAATGAAAGTGGTGAGAGTGGGCATCCCTGCCTTGTTCCCAATCTTAGAGGAAAAGCTTTCAGCTTTTCGCTGTTAAGTATGATGTTGGCTGTGGTTTTGTCGTATATGGCTGAGGTACTGTAATTTTTACAAAGTCAATGCTTGTGGCAATCCTGTGTCAAGCAAGTCTATCAGCACCATTTTTCCAAAGTATTTCTCACTTTGTGTCTGTATGTCCCAGTTTAGTAATTCTTGCAATACTTCAAACTCTTTATTATTATTCTTGTTATGGTGATCTGTGATCAATGACTACTACTGAGAGTTCAGATGATGATTAGCATTTTTTAGCAATGAAATACTTTTTTAAAATTAAAGTATCTTTGATATGCAATCTTATGTTGGTTTCAAATACACAACACAGTGGCTCAACATTTACCCATATTATCAAGTCATCACCCCCTCCAGTGCGGTCACTGTCCATAAACATAGTAAGATATTATAGAATCATTAACTGTATTTTCTGTGCTGTACTACCATCCCCGTGACCACCCTATATTGTGACTGCAATTTATTGTGCCCCTTATCCTCCTCCCTCTCCCCTGCCACCCTCCCCAACTCCTGCTCTTTGGTAACCACTAGTCCCTTTTCGGTGTCTATGAGTCTACTGCTATTTTGTTCCTTCTGTTAGCAATAAAGTATTTTTAAATTAAGAGGTGCGCATTTTTTTAGAAATAATGCTATTGCACACTTAAGAGACTTCAGCACAGTATAAACATAACTTTATATGCACTAGGATACTAAAAAACTCATTTGACTTGTTTTACTGCCATATTAGCTTTACTGCAGTGCTCTGGAACCAAACCCACCATATCTCCAAGGTATGCTTTTGTATAATAAATGCCTTTGTTTCCTTCCCATTCTTATTCCGTTATCATGTAACACAAGATGTACTGACTTTATATCAATATTTAAGTGTTGTTAATTTTACATCACAGTAAGTGATTTGTAGAATATAAAAAAGAAGAGTAAACACTACTCAAAAACATTACTTCCTCTTCTAAGAAAGAAATTAGAACATTTTTGGTTGTACTTAAGGAAGTTGTACCATGTTAGGCAGAATTTTGACCTTGCTGGTGTCTTCATTTGGAGATTAAGTACAGTATAAGGAGGTGCATAGGGATGCCAATTTAACCTGTGATGATTAATTTTATGCATCAACTTTACTGGTCCAATGGGTACCCAAATATTTGGTCCAACATTATTCCAGGTGTGTCTGTGAGGATGTTTTTACATAAGGTTAACATTCAATCTGTATACTGAGTAAAGCAGATTGCCCTTCCAAATGTGGGTGGGCCTCATCTAAACATGAGAAGTCCTGAATAAAATAAAAAGGCAGGCCCTCCTGACAAGAATGAACTCCACCTGCTTGACTGCCCTGGGCTGGGACATCAGTCTTTTCCTGCCTTCAGAGCTGAACTATAACAACAGCCCTTTTTCTTAGGTGTCAAGCTTGTCTGCTTTTGCACTGAACTTGCATAATATTGGCTCCCCTGGTTCTCAGGCCTTTGCATTCCAACTGAAACTACACCATTTTCTCTCCTGGGTTTCCAGCTTGTTTGACTGCAGACCTTGGGAATTCTCAGTCTCCATTATCACATGAACCAATTGTTATTGATTAATAAGTATCAATCTTACCTCTCCCTTTACATAAGAGAATGAGAGAGCTTATTCTCCCCCTCTAATATACACACACATACATCTTACTGGATCTCTTTCTCTGCAGGATACTAACAAACTCTTCATCTACTTAACAACAACTACACTATCAAAACCCACCGCAAGTGTCACCTCCACTGTGAACTCTTCCCTATTACCCTAAAGCACATTATGTGTCTCTCTTTTGTGCTTCCATAATACTACCATTACAACACTTCTACCATAATACTTAAGCACTGCTTTATATACCTACTTTATGGAATAATGTAAACTCTTTGATGACAGCAACATAACTAATTTGACTTCAAATCATAACATCTATCACAAACCTGGCATATAGTAGGTTCTGAGTAAATGTTTATTAAGCCATTAAGAAAATCCTTTGTGTTAGGTTAGATACTACTCAAATCAGGAAAAATTACTGCTAGAGAACAAGAGCATATTATTGCTATTTGCCAATGATGGACTCCAGCATGAAGCTAGAATACAGAGTTGCTTAATTTTGATGTCAGAAATGCTTTTATCTCACCCTTCAGGGGTCTAAGAACCTGCCAACAAATCAAGCATGGGCCATGGTTAGGCTTCTCATTTGCAAACAAGCTATTAAAAAAACATTGATTTTTCAACTACTTAGCTATATAAATTAGGATTATCTCCAAAAATATATATGTAGAAATAATTGGATACTGAGGCTACAATAACCTGTAATTTTGAAGTTCCATGTTCAACAGAACAGCTGAATGGTTGTTTAACAGCTTGTTTTGCTGTAGCTTCAAAAATACATTTATACTGATAAAAACAACATTGTTGTCTATTTTATATATTGGATCTATATTGAAGTTTTGATTTTAAAAAGAGAGTTGTTGACAAAAAGCTTTGAAAACTCCCAAAATAGTAAAAAGAACTCTAGTTTTATAGGTGGACAGACCTAAGTCTGAAACTTATTCCTAATACTTAGTAGCTGTGGGTTTGAAGGCATGTTACTTAATCTCTTAAAGCCTCAGGTTTTCCCCTTGTTAAATCCAGAAGCATTGGTAACTACTGTGGCACATTATTAGGAGAGTAAAATAACATATTTAAAACACTTGCATGGTTGTTGGCATATAGTAAGAGTTTAATATCTGACCTATTAATATCACAATATCTCATCATATGCAATGACTAGAAAATGGGGGCCTGGGAAGAAGAAGTGGGACTACAGATGAATATCGCAATTATAGGCATGTACATATTGTTTGAAAAAGCAGTTTGAGGATTCTGAATTCTTTAAGCTATAAAGACTGTGGACTTAGGTGTCAAAATATCTGAATCTAAAACAAATAACAGAGCATATGAATCATAAATACTGTAACTACTGGAAAGAGTAATTCAGGAATATGAAAAAACAAGGTATGAAGATTTCAGGACCTTTGTCACCACCACCAAGAAACCCAATGTTAAGCATGTCTAAACAGGTATTCCCTACTAAAATCTAAGGCACAGTATTAGTGCACATACTATGAGGAAGCCTGACTCATTTTTCAAGGAGCATTCAATTAACATTCTCCTAAGTTTGTTGAAACTTTATTTCTTTACTTAAAATTTTAGTTAACAATATATTAATCAGGTTCAGTTACTGAAACCACTATGAAACCAAGTGATGAGAGAAATAGCATATAATAAAATTTATCAAATACCATGTCACAAATTGAACACGAAGATTAAAACAAGCTAATACCTGCTTGGAAAGCACTTTCATGTGCCCTACACTTCCCCGGCAGTACGCTTCAAGTATGACACCAAACTGTACTGAGACAGCAGGAATGTGTACTTCTGACCTGCAGAAAGTTAGTAATATGAAGATGGTTTGTTTATCAAACACTTCAGAACACCAAATAAAAATATACTTCTTTCTTCTATTACCAAATTAACTTATGATGCCAATGAGGAACACACCATTTTGTGCATAATTATTAGTGGGATGGTCAACTTTCAATTCTTTAAATATCACACTTCAAGATGATTTTATGATTAATTCTTTATTCTAAGAAATCTGAAATATTTTCACGTGTCACCTTCTTTGCTTTGGAAGTAAAATGGTAATACTATCAATTTAGGGACAATTAAGAGAAACACAGAGATCTGACTTAATATCACACAACTGACTAATCCCTCATTTCTACTCAATTTTTTTTTTCAATTAAGAATGGTGTACACATTTCAAAAAATTTTGTACATAAAATACCTTATTTTGTTATTCCCTAAGGGATTTAAAAATAAAATTTAACTGTATGAGAAAAGATAAGTTAAAAATAAGAAAGGAAAAATTATGAATAAAAAGGAAATCAAGATTCAGAAATATAATCCCTAAAATTAAATCAAAATACTAGAGCTTACTTTTCTTAAGCTTAGCTAAAGAGAAGGAAATGTTTTTTCTGATAATCATTAGTTTCAGTACTCTGATAAAAACAAAAATGTCTGAGTACAGTATCTGAAATGAGGAATCAACAATTTTCCTAGGCAACAAAATAATTTTAGTTCTCTTTTCTTGATTTTACTCTTACATAAAATCAGTGAAATAAGTTTCATGTATTTCTGAAAATGACCTAGTTAATAACAAAACTAAAAAGAAAGTTGCTGTTGTTACAGGAAAACTTTAAAGCCTTTCCCAGTAGTACCAATATTACTATCTATAATCTTTTGGAAGGAATAATCAAATCTGTTTTTAATCCTAACACAATTAAGTACACATTACTAGAAAACAGAGTATGTTAATTAGTTTCAGTTTAAAAAATCAAGGCAGCATGGAGAGACACATCTAAATTACTTTGCCAAATCATGAAAATTAAGATTTTGTGTGTCAAGAAATAGAAGACAGCAAGAGAATACAAATGTTATAGATGGCTCAGAAACAATGAAAGCAGCTGACCGTTTTTGCTAAGTGTCCTGTATTATACTAATTTATATTTACAAACGCACAAGGTGGATTCAAACTGAAATATAAAAGACTTACCTAAGGTGCCAAAACAGAAACTGCCCTATCCTCCGATTAGCAAGTGCTCTTTCTAATAAGAATCTAGAGAGGGCACAATCAAGAAAAGGCTCATATTTTAAAACTTGCACCAGTTGTAAAAGATACTGAGAGAGTTCTTCATCACTGAAAGAAAAAAAAGACAAGAGTAAGCCACTCAACAACTTGTGCCAGAAAAAGATCCCTTCCTATCAAACTACCAAATACTAACTTACTGCAACACAATGGTCCTTTCGGATCAGGCTTGTTACATGCTTCCATTCACTGTTGCACCGTAATAGTAACACAAGGAAAGCCGAAGATTTCATATGGGTAGGAGGGGGAGTTGAAAGGAGTAAAGAACAGATATTACGGGGCACTTTCATTAAATAACTAGGTTGATATGACTGATGATTTTATTTACAATCAGCCCAGAGTTACCATAAAATTAGGTATTTTAATACTGATTTCCCATTATGCTGAATATGTTATATAGTCAGGCAACTGATTCGTTTTTAAAATAAAAATTCCATCAGTACTTCAGCAACTTGTTTTCCTTTCCTATCATTAGGATTAAGTAATTCCTTCTAGATAATCAATGAACAATTAAAATCATAACTTCAAATACTCTGAAGGATAAGGAAATGAGTGTATGTGTAAATGGGAACTGGCACTCTGAATTAATATAATGTAATATTGTAATTACATGAGCTGGATTACTTAAGGTTAGTGGTTTTCTATTTTGTGTTCCTCTCCAAACCATTCACATGTGTACATACTCCAATCAGAGGCAATTCCAGTAGTCAGGTAAGATATGAATCCCAAGTCCTCTACTTATTGACTATATTTTTGGACAACAAATGGTTAAGAAGGTAATCTCAAGCAGATCTTGGACTAAAGCCCAGGATACTACATATCTCATAACCAGAAATTTTAACATAGGAAAACAAATCACAATTACCCATATGGAACACAGGGAGCCAACAATCTCCTCCTGGGGATCAATACATTTAAGAAAAACACTTGGCTCAACCCAAGGGGAGCTAGGTAGTTCTTACTGCTCAGGTCTCCAATGCAAACTTAGGGAGACTAATGAGCAACTGGGAGTTGTATTTTTTTAAAACTATCTATACAACAATCTTAAGTTTTAATGGGAAACCATGCCCATTATAAAATCTACAAATAGTGTAAAAGAAAGGTAGTATAGAAATAGAAGGAGGAATCCTCTTTCCTTACACTCCTAATTTCACTCCCCCAAAATAACCATTATTGAAGAGTTTGTGTAGTTTCTTTTGGATATCACATGGTTTAAAACATATACTATTTAAAAAAGAAGTATCCATATTTTTCTGAGAACTTTTTATTTTTCAAATAATCATAGTGTAGGACCCAATTTTTGAGGCTAGAAATGGATACACTTGAAAAGTTTGAGGCTACTTCAATGTCATTTCTTCAAATAAATATCAGATTTTCATATGTATACTACCCAAAGGGGACTGTACAAGCATGTTCACTGCATTTATAGTAAGGAAATCTGGAGAAAATTAAAAATATTTCTCAATAGGAGAATGAAGCAAATAAGATATATTCATATGACAGGATAGTAACATAGTAGTGAAAGGAATATATTAACATTAATACGTAATGGGAGAAACTGACCTCAAAAACCAAATATTGAATTTAAAAAATAGCAAGATGCAAAGCAATATATATGACAAGACACAGCTGCGTAATTTTTAAATGTACATATTAATGTGCATCTGTATTTTTATAGATATAAAAAATGTGGTAAAACCAGAAAAATGTGGTATAGAAGAATACACACTGAATTAATGATAATGGCTGCCTTTGGAAAATGAAAAAAGTCAGGACTGGGTAAGGAAACTGGAAACTGGGAACTTCACCTTTCCGTATAATGTTATTTGCTAAAAAATGACAAAAAATATTAACATTTCTTAATTTTGGTGGTAGACAGAAAAGAGTTAACATAGTAGCAGGCCTGACCACTACCCTTTGAGAAAGCCTGCTTACAAAGCTGGCTCTTGGCTGGCATCCAGGAATGTCAAAAAGGCTTCCCACCATCCTAACAGGTAAGAATGGCTCACCAAGCATAAACTGTTTTTACAAACAGTATGGTTTACGCTCCCCACCCGTTTTTCTTCTGGGAGTCTAGAATTTTGGTATAAGATAGGCACAAGATGTTTATGTGACTAGTCCCCAAGAAAAACCCTGGCCACCAAGTCTCCAGCAAACTCCCTAGTAGACAATGTTTCAGACATGTTGCCACAACTTGCTGCTAGGGGAATTAAGTGTATTCTGTATGACTTCAATGGGCAAGAACCCTTAGAAGCTTCTTCCTAGCTTCCTCCCAATTTCACTCAATGAATCTTTTTCCTTTGCCAATTTTGCTCTGTGTCCGTTTGCTATAATAAATCATGGCCAAGAGTATGATTATATGCTAAGTCCTGTGAGTCCTCCTAGTGGATCACAGAATCTGAGGGTCATCTGGGAGATTTCCTGACCCAATAAGTTTTGGTTTTTATTTTAGAGTCAGTATGAAAGAATGAGAATGTATGAGAGAGAGGATGGGAACAAATGCTTTCAACTCTGAAAAATTCTGAGCCTTTTCCTTTCTTATGATACATTTAAAATAAATACCGCCTTCTTTACCCATCCCCAAGTTATTTCTTGCCCAAAGAAAGCCAAATACAGGAGATACCTCATCTGTCGCAGGCAGCCCACAGCATATTCTCGCACGTACTTATCTGGATAGTTAAAATCCAAAAGCTCCAGGGCCTCCCGTGGGGGCAGTTTAGGCCAAATCTGAAGTAGTGCCTGAAGCTGTTTAAAAATCAAAACTGGTTCAGAAAATACAGGGGAGAACAGTAATCTATTTTCCTTTGGTTCACAGGTGCAGAAATGGGTCAAAAGAAGGGAGAAGCATACTTCAAACAACTATTTCTGAGACCTCAAAAATCCATCCCTATTAATATGAATTATTAAGTACTTCCCTAAAATAGAATGATACAATGAATAGATGGATTCTACAATCATTAATCACTAAATCATTTTTAAAAGAGAAATGAAGATATACTTAAAGGTAAAATTCGAAGTGCAAATATAAGCTGCAAGGCTCAAGCCAATGGCAAGCAAAAAGTTAATTAATAACTCAATATTATCTTGAGGGAGTTTACTTTTAGCTCTTAATATTTTAAGAGTATTTATCACTTAACAGAACTTTTTGTTGACCACAATGTGTTTAAACCCTTTAAATCATAATAAGTAACCTATAAGAAATAAATAGTACCTAGTTTATTTTTGATAAACAAGATAAACACAGTCTATTTACAGATGCCACCTAGAAATGATCCAGACAGGATATAAAAGAATCCCTTGAGGGAAGACAAACTATGGACTGCAGGTGGAGGTTGGGTTCAGGGAGAAATGGCCACATCTTTGGAAACCCTAGTTCCAGAGGTAAAAGTCCTTTCTAGAGATTTGGGCTCTACCTCCCACCACAGCACAGTCACTCATCAGGGTTAATCCCTTCTAGCAGTTTTCTTATGTTTACACTGCACATTCTTATTAGAGGTGGTAAGTGGAAAGATAAGTGTTTTAAAAGGAAAGTAAAAAAATTTTTAATAATTATGACTTGTGGCACTCTGGAGTTGAACCCTTTCTGAAATAAATTTTATTCCTTAATATTTGATGTACCTCATTGGTTTGCTAAGTATTCACATTAGGAACACTGACACTAAGTCAAAGAGGATACACAAAATATATGCAAGATCAGAGCTACAAAAATATGGCAAACAGACAGTAAGGACTGGAAGACCTTCTCTCAGTTGACTACTCCATCTCAAAGTCATGTTTTCAGAGATGGCCTGTGAGTACCTGCTGGCTGCCTTGTCATTTGAGCTTCAGATTTTGAGAATTAAATTAAAATAGCTTCTAATTTGTTATTTTTAAATCTAAGGTCAATCCCTTGTTGATTACATAAAGTATCCCCAAAAAAGTCAATAATACTGGAATGAATATCTAGCAGCTAACTTAAAAGGTACTTTCTCTTACCAAGCAAATTTACAGGTTAGGTTCATTAAAGATACTTTTAAAGAAATTAACTTAATTTTTAATTATTTTACATTTGCCAAAAAACACATGAATTTTTTTTAATTGATTATGTTGTTATTAGTATACATTAATATAAATTGCTAGAGTAGACAAATTTGATATAATTTACATTACATAAATTATTCAACAAATACAGTAAAATGTTTTTCTAATTTTAACTTAATTTTTTATTCTTAAACTTACATTGAATAAAAAGACTAAACTTTATAGATCCTTTTTACATATAAAGCACATATATAAATACAGTACAAAAACAGACATACGGAAACTATGGTATCAAAATCTCATGAAGATGTGGCTATTACGGGGAGAAACATGTAAAAAGGCTCTTAAGGAGTATAATAACGAAAAATATTTTATAAATACTGGCTTAAAAATATAAAACACCTACCTCACCCAACTTTCTATCAAAAAATGGGCCCTCTCCCCACTTTGCCCAAGGCCATAATAGACCAGAAGTCCTCATTATGTATAGAGGAGTTAGGGGGGACCATTTACTGAGGGTCTGAAACAATAGTAAACAAACAAAAACTCCCAGCATCCCCATTAACACTTGAAATACACACACTGCTCCACAAAAAAACATTACTCTGAAAGACACATACCATTCTGTAATAATAGAGGTTCGACTATGTTATGGGTTAAAAACAGCCCTACTATTAGAAAATAACTAAGTACCTTTGGTAAGATTATTTACAATTATTAAAAAATCAATTATATAAAGTTAAGTAAATTATCAAAATTCACCACTTTAGTTTGGGGAAAGCTACAGGAAAGGGAAATCTGACTCAGCCATATAAACAGTGAAAGCAGTGCTAAGTACCTGCCCACAAAGACTATGGAACCCCTTCTGCAATATGCCAATAGAATGCTTTCCTGTGGATTAATAGGAGGCTATGCTTCTACAGATTTTTCACCCACAGGTTATGGCTCTAGAACCAGAGAACAAACTTTGCACCAAACTTCTGAAAGGTATTCAATTTACTGAAAACACAGTTTACTTTCTTTTGTACCAATTCACTGTAACTGGTATTGGCATAGGGTAGGGGTAGCAGCCAAACACTATTTTTTATTGCTAACATTTTTTTTCTAGACTACTAGATTAATATTGTGAAAGTCATGCTTTCCTACACTTGCTTACATACATTTAAGTGTTTTTTCCTGAGTATTCATTACACTATTAGCTTTCTTCTGCCAAAATGGAGGAAATTAAGTTATATCTGAAAACCACGCTTTAGATTCCCCCATGGAAATGAGATAGGTATACTAAATTATCGACTATGAAAGTTTCTGTCCCAAGGGTTCAAATAAAGAAATACTAAGTGTAAACTGGCTCATTCCATTTTCTGACAGTTGACATAAGAAACCTCTCTCAGATCTTTTTAGGAATACATCATGAGATTTTTCTATTCTAATTCTATACAAAATAATATGATGCATTTTGAGAATTAGACATATGTGCCAACTAAAAAATGCTCATATTTTACATTCTATACCATTTTGGAAATTCACAGAAAACTAAACTTGAATTTAGATAAATAAATGATTAGAAGATAACTATGTCAAAACAATTAAAACCTATCTAAATGACAAATACAGTTCCTTTTCAGAACAAGTTATGTTCATGTGCTCTAAATGTGTAAACAGTTTAAATGGAGAACATAACATAATTATATGGCATGATTCAAAAAAATTTTAGACACCAGAAACAAACTCAAAAGAAATCCTTTTCTAACATTAATTTGAGAAGGAAAACAATAAAATCAAAGATTGTAAATATTCATATGATTAAAATAAATGTATTTCTTGATTAAATTTTTAAGTCATAGATCTAAGATTTTTTTAACCAAAAACTTCTAAAAAGATAATTGAATTTGAATAAGATGAATACATCTGGGTATTTTAATATGATAAACGTATTCATTATGATTAAAAACCATTTCAAGGATCTTTCTAAAGAGCAATGAAAACCAACTGAATTTAATAAAAGTCAGTGCTTTTTGACAGGGTCTTGAAATTTAAATCAAGAAGCTAAAATTTGGTAGCTTTTTTGCAGCAAAATTTTTACTTTTCTGTTTTCCCTAAAGGCAAATATTCATCAACACTATCGAAATGAAATAATGTTAAAACTGATCTGAACGGTTCAGTTCTAAAGTATTAACTTCTACAGAGGTAATTTTCAAACAATACATATTCAATTTAGAATACTCACTGCAGAGTCTTAAGATTGAAAGTTTGGAGTTCATTGATGAAACTATTAGAAGTGGTCCAAGACCTACAACATGCTGGTAGTAATTATGGATTATTACACCAACACCAACATTTCAACTGTCTTTAATGAAAGATATAGAATGCCTATCCAGAATCTAGAATTTTTAAATCTTAAAACTTTAAAGTACATTTAAGAGTTTATAACCTTAAAATTTCTCCCACAGAAAATTAGCCAACCTATGGAAAAACACCTATGTCAGAAAGAACAATTTACATGAAATCAACAAAGTGAGACATATTCCCAAAAGAAGTTACAGAAATAATCTTTTATTACCTGAGCAACATCCTCAAGTTTATTCCACTTGATTGACAGCAATAATTTTGGCAGTGATTGTGGGAAATTCTCTCTGCAGTCTTGTCGCAAAGTCCAAATAAGATCCATTTCATTTTCACACAGTTGAGACAAGGGATCCCTGTCCAAGATTTCTTTTAAGACAGCAAGAAACTTTTTTCCACCTCGACTCTAAACAAAAATGAAGTTACTCATTACTACACTGAATTATGCAAAACAAATATCACTGGCAAACCCTTAGCAAATTTATATACAATGAATTTATAAGCAGTTTATGAGCTTTAGCAGATGAAATATTAAAGCTCTAATTCCTTAAAAATATTAAGAAAGATGGATAACCTTTTTAAAGTTCTTATCACTTAATAATAAATCTGTAAGTTAAAGATGAAGGAAAGAATTCTCAGTTCTAAAAAAGGAAAAACAATACTGTGTTTTAAAAATCCACTGTGATCACTAGGTGGCAGAATTACAATTTGGATTAGAAAGAAGTAATGTATTATTATCTGAACTGAATTTCTCTTTCCTTCTTTAATTTTCAGTTTCTATAAATAACAACAAAAACAAAACAAAGATGAACAAAACATATGAAATTTTAAAAAGTAATAGGTGTCTTCTTGACTCAGAGGAATAAAACCATTTAAATTAAGATTTAATCTTAGCTAAAATGACACATGAAAAAAGTCATCCCATATTCCTTTCCACTCCTTATATGAACTATTAAAACATGGTATGTGCTATTTTTTGGATCTAGACTCTGAACTGTTAGACTAACAACTGGATCTAGACTAACATTTAAAAGAAAGACATGCATTTCCCATACTTAAAGAAATACTTTATCATTTAGGCCAAAACATACATACACACACCCTGCAAAAAAAAAAAAACAAAAAACAAAAAAACTTCCAGAGAGTCATCTGACAGATTCTATAAGGAAATATACTCTATTATTATATTATTTCATACCTAACATTATTTTAACTGGGATTTCATATGAACATTTTACCAATGTCTATAATAAAGTCATTTTACTAATTTTCTAAAGTAGTGAGATTCAAAATAGTACATGCATCTGTAAAAATGAGGAAATAGGATTGTTTATGCAGAAAACCTGAAAGAACCAACAAAAACAGTATTAGAACTGATAAGCAATTAAAGAAGTTGTAGGATACAAGGTCAATTTATAAAAGTAAAGTGCTTTCCTATATATTCAACAAATAAATAAGTGGAATTTGAAGTTAGAAGCGATACTATTTACATTAGCACCCAAAAATATAAAACTTAAGTGTAAAACTAACAAAATATGTACAAGATCTATATGAGAAAAACTACCAAACTCTGAGGAAAGAAATGGAGAAATATTCTATATGTTCATGGATAGGAAGACTCAGTGTTGTCAAAATGTCAGTTTTCCAGAACTTAATCAACAAATTCAACTAAAAAACAATCAAAATCCTAGTAGGGTGTGGTATCATCTGATTCTAGAACTAATATGGACAGGCAATACCCATAATAACAATATTGAAGAAAAAAGAACAAAGTTGAAAGACGGACACTACCCATTACATAAAAATGTGAAACACTAAACTATAAAATTCCTATTAGACTACTACTGAAAATCTACATGACCTTGGGTTTGAGGATGACATTTTACATATTATGCCAAATGCATGGTCCATCAATAAAATAACTGATAAGCTGGACTTCATAAAATTTAAAATTATCATCTCTATAAAAGACACTGTCAAGAGAATGAAGACAACCCATAGACTGGGAGAAAAATATTGCAAAAAGACAAATCTGATAAAGGACTTTATATTTTCCAAAACATACACACTCTTAAAACAACAATTAGAAAATAAACCATTAAACTAAAATATGGACCAAAGACATGAACAGACAGGCACCTCACCAAGTAAGATATACAGATGGCAAATAAGCACATGAAAAGATGCTTAACATCATATGTCATCAGAGAAATGCAGATTAAAACAAAAATGAGATATAACTACATACCTATTAGAATGGCCAAAATCCAGAACACAGACATCAAATGCTGTGCAGAAACTCTTACTCATTCCTAGTGCAAATCCAAAATACTACAACCACTTAAGAAAACAGTTTGGCAGTTTCTACAAAACTAAACATACTCTTGCCATACAATCCAGTAATCATGCTCACTGGTATTTGGCAAGGTTTCTTTTTTTTTTCCAAAGACTAGCTGTGAGAGACAGACACAGGGGAAGAAACTCTGGATTTTAGTGCAGTGTTCTAGACTAATGGTTTTCAAGTTTTTATATTGGTTTTAAGACCTGTTTTTTAAACAAAAGTTAAATAGACATCTTAGGAAGTTCCATTCTACCCCACCCTCTAAGGAAGCAGGAGGCAGCATAGATTCCCCAGTGACACTGACTAGGCACAGCAAGGTCAGGGATGAGCCGAGTCTCTACCCCAACCTGGCAGCAATGGGCACAAAGAGGTAGAAAATGAGGTAGTGGGAAGTAGCATTCCATCTTCCCCCAACCCCTCCCATGGTATTAGTCAGGAACTGAGCTTACAAGCCCACCTGCAGGCAAGGAGGTTGTACAAGTCAAGGTGGGGCAAGCTGGTGCCCACCTTCACCACGAAGGTGGCAGTGGGACCAAGGGGGAAGCTAAGCTTCCATCTCATCTGTCGACAAAGAGACTGTATAAGCCAGTGCTTCACTTCTGCCAGAGGAGTGTTAGAGGGGCCCAGATGAAAGCTGAGCATACATATCTACACCATACCTTGACAGGGGATTGCCTGCTAAGAAAGATCAAATAAGATCCAGAGTGTTATAATATTCCAAATGTCGACAGATTTTATAATTTTTGAAGTTCTTTATCTGCATATTGGCTATGGTCCCTGGATACAGGAGCATGCAGCATAAAAAGGTAGAGAGTCATGGGCATAAAGTTACAACACAGTGACATATGTTGTTGATAACACAGGACCATAGAGTAGAAAGATAGTCTGACCCTGTGGTGATACCAGCAAGAAAAAAAAGATATTTGTTTTCTTAAAGCCCGTTTACCAATCCTATTATAAGTACCCAATAAATACTTGCAGATTGACTACTAAGAGTATTGACCTAAGGTCACTTAGTGAATTAGTCATCTTTGGCTTGCTCCCATCCCTCTTAGAATGAGATGACTTCAGATATACAAGCCTTGACAAAAACTCCACAGCAACTCAACACAGGGTACAGGGGAAGAATGATCAATGCAATTATATTTAGCAAGGTTTTTAACTAATGCCCACACAAAAACCTGCACACTGATATTTTATAGTACGTTTATTCAAAATTGCCAAAACTTGGAAGCAACCAAGATGTCCTTCAGTAGATAAGTGAATACTATAATACACACAGACAGTGGAATATTATCTAGCATTAAAAGTAAATAAACTATCATGCTTCCAAAAAAAAAAAAAAAGGAGAAACATTAAATGTGTATTACTAAGTCAAAGAAGCCTATATGAAAAGGCTCCATACTGTATGATTACAACTATATGACATCTGGAAAAGGCAAAACTGTGGAGACAATTAAAAAGTTCAGTGGTTGCTAGAGACAGGAGCTGGGGTGGGAGGACTCGCCGGGCAGTGAAAATACTCTATATTATGGTGTATGCATTATACATTTGTCCAAACCCATGCTATGCATGCATACCACCAAGAGTGAAACCTAAGGTAAACAATGGACTCTGGTGATTATGATGTGTCCATGTAGATTTGCTCTTGGTAACATATGTACGATTCCAGATAATGATGTTGATAATGCGGGAGGCTATGCATTTGTAGGAGCAAATATTTGTGGAAAATCTCTGTTACCTTCCTACTGATTTTGTTGTGAACCTAAAATGCTCTGAAAAGAAAAAAAAATCTTATTTGAACACACACACACACATACAGATTCTATGTATGATTAAAGTGGTTTTATATTAAGAGCCTCAACCTAAAAAATAAAAGGGGTATGCTCTATTTTACAGGCTTGCCTAGGTTTCTCTAAAGAATGATCGTAAGATGTCACCAGGATTTAAACTTGAAACTTATACTTACATCTAAAAGTGAAACCTTTATAGCAAACAACAAAAAGTATAAATTGTTCATGTCAGAATAAAACAGACTAAGTTAAATACCGCAAAAAGCTACAAACCTACTTTAATTTCGTGGATCAAAATTAGAATCCACAGACCTACTTTAAGTAAATTATGAAGACCCAGGAGTAAACTAAGGTCTTCCATTTGTTTGCTGAGCTATGAAAAGCAGAGTGCTGAATAATGCCAAGGAAAAAACAAGTACCAGAAATGTGGCAGGAAAATCCAACAAAATACAGAATCTTAAATTCTTTTATAAAACCCACAGTAATCAGTAATGAAAATTATATTGTACAGTGCAACTGGTGAACTTATATACATGTTCAAATGCTTGAACTAAAATAGGTGAAATGTAATAAAAATGAACACTTATATGCTCTATTTTTATGTTCCGATTTTTCAAAATTCATAAACATATTATGATATAATAGTGTTTATTTACCAAACTAAAACAGAACTTATATACCTTACCATAAGCTCATGAAAAAAAGACTACGGCTCTTTCCCCAACACTGTGGGGGACAAGGATGCTGGAAAACTCATTTGTCATATTCAGGGGGGCTAAAAAAGTCAGACAGAATGTCAGCAGTGTGTTTCCCGGTGACAGAACTAACTATATGTTGGCCAGACTGGGGACTTGACCAACACATAATGGGATGAGACAAACCATGCAGTCAGAGCTGGTGAGACAGAAATGAGAAGATGGTTATATGATCAGGAGATTACAAACAGGGGATTGAGCAAGTAAGTAAATATATTGAGGTGAAGAGGAATTCAGACTTCTCACTGTTAGAAAAGGGTATTAAAAATATAGAAAGGGACTGACCTCTCCGAGGATTCAAGATGATGGTATGAGAGGTGAGACAGAGAACTCCTCCCAAAACCACAAATAGTAGGAAAATATACTTAATTAGTACAACTAACCCTAAAACAGCAACAAGAGAGAAGGCTGCACCAGAGTGCATACAGACATCACGAACAGAGCCGACCTCATGAAACAGGGTAACTTAAGAAAGCCTTAATCCGGTGGGACCCAAGCCCTTCCCCCACCCCAGCTCACCAGCGGGAAGAAGAGAAACAGAGAGGGGAGAGGGTGGAAGCCTGGGACCACTGAACACCTAGACCTGGAGATCTGCTTTGCGAGCAGAAACCTACACTTGGTGGTGCTCCGGAGGTTGGGGAGCTGAGACAGGTGGAGTGCCTGAGAGACTGACATTAAGACTGTTGGTGGAGGACGGGATCCAGACCTCACCGCTTTATGACAGGGGAAAGGCAGGTGGTCTGGGAGGCTTCCTAGCAGAGAGAAGGCTGCTGAAGGGGCAGGGTATGCACAGACCTTTCTGAGTGGGAGAAGGGAGAGCTGGACAAGATTGTCTGAGCATGCTCTGCCCAGCAGGTTCGGAACTTTGAGGAGCTTCAGGTGCTCTATCCCTTTGCCTGGCTGCTCAGCTCCAAGGCCCCACACTGCTACATGCAGCCTGCTGAGCCTTCCTGCTAGCCTGAAAGCACCGGCTCACAAACCAGCAGTGACTGCACTGGCATCGGGCCCGCCAGAGGGAGGCCCTGCCTACATCACCCAAAGACACCCAAACACAAAGGCTTACACGTGTGCTTGGCCCACTGGCAGTAATACTGGACATACACACCATAGACAAGAATAAGGAAACAGATCTTTCCTCCCCCCAGGGACCAGCTTCACTCTCCAACCAACCCCAACCTCACTAGAGGGGCTGAGCAGCTCCAGAGACTGAAGCTTCTGGGCACTACAGGGCACCACACAGAAATATGAAATATCAAAAGAACCTGGTTCAGATGAAAATCTCACAAACCCCAGAAAAAGGACCAAATGAAACAGAACTCACCAATCTTCCTGAAAGTGAGTTCAAACTAAATTTCATAAACAAGCCTACGGACGTACAGAAATATATTTAAAAAATCAGGAACAAATTTTAGATGGAGATTCAATCATTAAGAAATTCCATATCTGAAATGAAACATACAATATTGGGATTTACAAGCAGATTAGATGTAGTAGAAGAGACGGTAAATGGAATAGAAATTAGAGAAGAGGAATACAAAGAAGGTGAGGCACAGAGAGAAAAAAGAATCCCTAAGAATGAAAGAATATTGAGAGAACAGTGTGACCAATACAAACAAAACAATATTCGCCTTGTAGGGTTACCAGAAGAAGAAGAGAAAAAGGGATAGAAAGTGTCACTGAGGAGGTCATTGCTGAAAACGTCCCCAATCTGGGGAAGGAGACAGTCTCTGAAGCCATGGAGGTAGACAGAACTCCCAACACAAGGGACCCAAGGAAGACAACATCAAGACATATAATAATTAAAATGGCAAAGATCAAGGATAAAGACAGACTTTTAAAAGCACCTAGAGAGAGAAAAAAGATCACATACAAAGGAAAACCCATCAGGTTATCATGAAATTTCTCAACAGAAACCTTACAGGCCAGAAGGGAGTGGCGTGATATATTTATTAATGCAATGAAGTAGAAGGCCCTTGAACCAAGAATACTCTGACAAGCAAGGTTATTATTTAAATTTGAAGGAGGGATTAAACAATTTCCAGATAAGCAAAAGCTGAGAGAATTTGCCTCCCACAAACCACCTCTATGGTGCATTTTTCAGGGCCTTCTATAGATGGAACTATTCCTAAGGCTAAATACATGTCACCCAATGGCTAGACAAAGAGTACAAAATATGATTTATAACATACAAAGAATGGAGGAGGAAGAAAAAGGAGAAAAAAAAAGAACCTTTAGGTTGTTTGTAATAGCATACAAAGTGAGTTCGGTTAGACTGTTACATAGTAAAGAAATTACCCTTGAAAATTTGGTAGCCACGAATCTAAAGCCTACAATGGCAATAGTACATACCTATTGATAATCACCCTAAATGTAAATGGTCTGAATGCACCGATCAAAAAACATAGAGTCACTGAATGGATAAAAAAACAAGACCCATCTATATGCTGCCTAAAAGAGACTCACTTCAAACCCAAAGACATAAAGTAAAGGGATGGAAAAAGATATTTCATGTAAATAATAGGGAGAAAACAGCAGGAGTTGCAGTACTTGTATCAGACAAAATAGACTTCAAACCAAAAAAAGTAACAGGAGACAAAGTAGGACATTACATAATGATAAAGAGGTCACCCCAACAAGAGGATATACCTGTTATAAATATCTATGCACCCAATACAGGATCACCTACATATGTGAAACAAATACTAACAGAATTAAAGCGGGAAATAGAATGAAATGCATTTATTTTAGGAGACTTCAACACACCACTCACTCCCAAGGACAGATCAACCAGACAGAAAATAAGTAAAGTCACAGAGGCACTGAACAACATACTAGAACAGATGGACCTAACAGACATCTAGAGAACACTCCATGCAAAAGCAACGGGATACACATTCTTCTCAAGTGCACATGGCACATTTTCAAGAATAGATCATACACTAGGCCACAAAAAGAGCCTCAATAAATTAGAAAAGACTGAAATTGTACCAACCAGCTTCTCAGATCACAATGGTATGAAACTAGAAATAAATTACACAAAGAAAATGAAAAGCAAAAAAACACATGGAGGCTTAATAACATGCTCCTAAATAATTAACGGATCAATGACCAAATAAAAACAGAGATCAAGCAATATATGGAGACAAATGACAACAATAATTCAACACTGCAAAATCTGTGGGATGCAGCAAAGGCTGTACTAAGAGGCAAATATATTGAAATACAGGCCTACCTCAGCAAAGAAGAACAATTCCAAATGAACAGTCTAAACACACAATTAATGAAACTAGAAAAGGAAGAACAAATGAGGCCCAAAGTCAGTAGAAGGAGGGACATAATAAAGATTAAAGGAGAAATAAATAAAATTGAGAAGAATAAAAAATAGAAAGAATCAATGAAAGCAGAAGCTGGTTCTTCAAGAAAATAAACAAAATAGATAAACCTCTAGCTAGACTTATCAAGAAAAAAAGAGAATCTACACACACACAACAGAATCAGAAATGAAAAAGGAAAAATCACTAAGGACACCACAGAATTACAAAGAATTATACAAGACTACTACAAAAAATTATATGCTAAAAAACTGGATAACCTAGAAGAAATGGACAACTGTCTAGAAAAATACAACTTTCCAAGGCTGACCCAGGAAGAAACAGAAAATCTGAATAGACCAATTACCAGCAAAGAAATTGAACTGGTAATTTAAAAACTACCTAAGAAAAAAACTCCTGGACCAGACGGTTTCACTGCTGAACTTTATCAAACATTTAGTGAAGACCTAATACCCATTCTCCTTAAAGATTGTTCCAAAAAGTAGGAGAGGAGGGAATACTCCCCAACTCATTCTACGAGGGCAACATCACTCTAATACCAAAACCAGGCAAAGACACCACAAAAAAAGAAAATTACAGACCAATATCCCTGATGAACACAGATGAAAATCTACTCAACAAAATATTAGCAAACCAAATTCAAAAAATACATCAAAAAGATCATCCATCATTATCAAGTGGGATTCATCCTAAGGATGCAAGGATGGTACGACATTCGAAAATCCATCAAAATTATCCACTACATGAACAGAAAGGACAAAAACCACACGATCATAGCCACAAACGCGGAAAGAGCATTCCACGAAATTCAACATCCATTCATGAAAAAAACTTTCAACAAAATGGGTATACAGGACAAGTACCTCAGCATAATAAAGGCCATATATGACAAACCCACAGCCAACATTATACTTAACAGTGAGAAGCTGAAAGCTTTTCCTTTAAGATTAGGAACAAGACAAGGATGCCCACTCTCCCCACTTTTATTCAACATTGTTCTGTAGGTCCTAGCCACGGCAATCAGACAACAGAAAGAAATAAAAGGCATCCAGACTGGAAAGGAAGAAGTCAAATTGTTCATGTTTGCAGATGACATGATATTGTGCATAAAAGCCCTAAAGAATCCATTCCAAAACTACTATATCTAATATGTGAATTCAGCAAAGTTCGAGGATACAAAATTAATACACAGAAATCTGTTGCATTCCTATACACTAATGATTAACTAGCAGAAAGAGAAATCAGGAAAACAATTCCATTCACAATTGCAACAAAATGAATAAAATACCTAGGAATAATCCTAACTAAGGAAGTAGAAGACTTACACTCTGAAAACTACAAGACACTCATGAGAGGAATTAAATTAGAAACCAATAAATGGAAACACATCCCGTGCTCATGGATAGGAAGAATTAATATTGTCAATGGCCATCCTGCCTAAAGCAATCAACAGATTCAATGCAATCCCTATCAAAATACCAACAGGAGCAAATAGTTCTAAAATTCATATGGAACCACAAAAGACCCCGAATAGCCAAAGCAATCCTGAGAAGGAAGAATAAAGTGGGGGGAATTATGCTCCCTGACTTCAAGCTCTAGTACAAAGCCACAGTAATCAAGACAATTTGGTACTGGCACAAGAACAGACCCATAGACCAATGGAACAAACTAGAGAGCCCAGATATAAACCCAAGCATATATGGTCAATTAAGGTACGATAAAGGACCATGGATATACAATGGGGAAATGACAGCCTCTTTAACAGCTGGTGTTGGCAAAACTGGAGAGCTACATGTAAGAGAATGAAACGGGATTATTCTCTAGCCCGATACACAAAAATAAACTCAAAATGGATCAAAGACCTGAATGTAAATCATGAAACCATAAAACTCTTAGAAAAAAACATAGGCAAATATCTCTTAGACATAAACATGAGCAACTTCTTCATGAACATATCTCCCCAGGCAAGGGAAACAAAAGCAAAAATGAACAACTGGAACTATATGAAGCTGAAAAGCCTCTGTACAGCAAAGGACACCATCAGTAGAACAAAAGGACATCCTACAGTATGGGAGAATATATTCATAAATGACATATATGATAAGGGGTTGACATCCAAATTATATAAAGAGCTCATGCACCTCAACAAACAAAAAGTAAATAAGCCAATTAAAAAATGGGCAGAGGAGCTGAACAGACACTTCTCCAAAGAAGAAATTCAGATGGCCAACAGGTACATGAAAAGATGTTCTACATCGCTAATCATCAGAGAAATGCAAATTTTAACCACAATGAGCTATCACCTCACACCAGTTAGGATGGCCACCATCCAAAAGACAAACAACAAATGTTGGTGAGGATGTGGAGAAAGGGGAACCCTCCTACACTGCTGGTGGGAATGTAAATTAGTACAACCATTGTGGAAAGCAGTATGGAGGTTCCTCAAAAAACTCAAATAGAAATACCATTTCAGCCAGGAATCCCACTCCTAGGAATTTACCCTAAGAATGCAGCAGCCCAGTTTCAAAAAGACACATGTACCCCTATGTTTATCGTAGCACTATTTACAATAGCCAAGAAATGGAAGCAGCCTAAGTGTACATCAGTAGATGAATGGATAAAAAAGATGTGGTACATATACACAATGGAATATTATTCAGCCATAAGAAGAAAACAAATCCTACCATTTGCAACAAAATGGATGGAGTTAGAGGGTATTATGCTCGGTGAAATAAGCCAAGCCGAAAAAGACAAGTATCAAATGATTTCACTCATATGTGGAGTATAAGAACAAAGAAAAAAACTGAAGGAACAAAACAGCAGCAGACTCACAGAACTCAAGAACAGACTAATAGTTACCAAAGGGAAAGGGACTGGGGAAGATGGGTGGGAAGGGAGGGATAAGAGGGTAAAAGGGGTATTACGATTAGCAGACGTAAGGTAGCGGGGGCACGGGGAGGGCTGTACAACTCAGAGAAGACAAGTAGTGACTCTATAGCATCTCACTACGCTGATGGACAGTGACTGTAATGGGGTTGGTGGGGGGGACCTGATGAAGGGGGTAGTTTAATCACCATAATATTGCACATGTAACTGTAGGTTAATGATACCAAAATAAATTGTAAAAAAATAAATAAATAAAATAAAAAATTTAAAAAACAAAAATAAATAAATAATAATAAATAAATAAAATGCAGTGTATACCTCCATTACTTAAATGTATCAATGCTGAAAATGCAGAGCTGATATCAGCACATGACAAAATTATTAGGCAAATCCAAATTGAGAGACACTCTACAAAGTAACTGGTCTGTATTTTTAAAAAATGTCACCATCATTACAGATAAGGATAGAATAAGGAACTGTTTTAGAATGAGGGAAACTAAAGTAACATGACAATCAAATACAAGTAATCCTGGGCTGGACCCTAACCCTATAAAGGACATTACTGAGATAACTAGCTAAATTTGAATGGAATATGTAAATTAGACAATGGAAGTCTATCAAATATTATTTTCCTGATTGTATGAATACATTCTGGTTAAATATGAGAATGTCCTAGTTTTTAGGAAATACTCTGAATTAAAGGGCAAAAGGGCAGGGTGTATGCCATTTAATCTCAAATGATTCACAAAAAATGCACACACACATAGATTGATAAAACAAATGTAAAATGTTAACAGCTAGGGAAGCTGAATGAAGACTATATATAGGAACCCTTTGTACTCTTCTCACAAGTTTTCCGTAAGTTTGAAATTTTTTTTTTAATGGTTAATACTGCCTTCCCTGAAATTGAAGGCTGTAAACAGTCTAAATCATTCCACTAAGAAAACATTCTAGGAAGATTCCCTGACCTCTGAACTAAAGGCTGAGTCATTATCTGCATTATCCAAAGCCAGCCAATAAGATTCTGTACCTGAGTTTTTTTTGTAAGAAAATAAGACAAACTTTATCTATAAGGTAGATGTTTTAGATTACAGGATCTTGGTCAGAAAATGTCTAGACAATGCCAAATACCCCAATGGAGGATGAAATAGCCTCAAGTTGAGAACCACTGGATAAGAAGTACTATACCCAAAAGAATTGAAACCAGGGTCTAGAAAAGATATTTGTACACCCAACTTCAGGCCATTGACAGATGAATGGATATATAATATTCCACTGCATGTGGTACATATATACAATATATTTATTCATCTTTAAAGGGAAGGAAATTTTAACACCTGCTACAAGATGGATGAACCTCAAGAACATTATGCTAAATGAAATAAGCCAGTCACAAAAAGATAAAATACTGTATGATTCAATTTATATGCGGTATCTGGAATGGTCAGATTCATATAGACGGAAAGTGCAGTAATGGGTGTCAAGGGATGACAGGAAGGGAAACTTAGGAGTTAAATACATACAGAGTTTCTGTTTTGCAAGACGCAAAGTTCTGGAGACTGGCTGCACTTAATATGTTAAGCATATTATAAATATACTCAACATTTTTTAACTGTACATTTAAAAATGATTAAGATGGTAGATTTTATATGTATTCTATGACAATAAAAGAAATTTTTAATTCCAAGAACAGGTTAAGTCTCTTAGTAAAGTGAAGGTAAATTCTCTTGAAAAATTGTGTACACAATATTATACATATAATACATATATGTATATTTATTATATGTATATACCTATAAATGTACACAAACACAAAATTCAACAGATCAATGTACTATAATCTTATTACGGGATATAACCTGGTCTTGGCACAAATATGAACAGTGTATTAAAACAGTGGAATGAGAACACAGTTCTTTTCATTCCTCTCATTCAAAAGACCATGAAGTATCCGAAAGATAACATCTTTTTAGTAACACTAATCAATAACAGCTCTGGGAAACAAGCAAGAGTGCCTAACACAGGAATTCTTTAATGAGAGAAAGCAGATGGGACTAGGAATCAGATCTGCTAGGACCCATGCAGCAGTGAGAAAACACAGTTCTTGGGGACCTCCAGCTCAGAATCAAAAGATAACAGAAATGTCAGAAGGCCAGAGCGAATCATCAGGGTGATTTATCAAGAGATCTGCCAGAGGGCAGCAGCTTTGGTTAAGCATGCCCTTTCCTCAATACTGAGCTAAAAACAGCAATGACACTGGCCCCACACTGAAGTTTGGACTTACCCTAGGGGGCCATCTGATTCCAAAGGTATGGAAATCTTCACACAGAGGAGACCCCACTATCAGCACAGTCAACCCTAACTTACAGTTACTGACAACAGGTTACAGTGAATAGGCAGACCACCAGGAAGTCAAAGTATATATATAAGAGCGAAAGAATCACCAAACATTTGAGAAAAACCAGTGTGAAAAAAGAACGATGCTGAACGAAGCAAGACCATTTTAAAAAACCAAGATTATTTAATTCCTCAAATACAGCTACAATGATATTAGAGCCATGAAAAATAATCAGAAATCTTTTAAAAGATTACTGACATTTTAAAAAGAAAAAAAAAACCCAACTGGACTACTAATAAGGAATTCAAGTTAAAATTATGTGACAACCAATTTTTTGTCCACTGGACTGACATATTAAAAGCGTTAGCAGAAATGTGAAAAGATAAGAACTCTTCCACAGTGTGAGGGGAGTTGTAAATTTTAAGCCTTTAGGGTTTGCAACTTGGTAGAATTCTTATTAAAAAGGGATTATGTTTGATCTAATAATTTCATTTCTAAGAATCCATCCTGTAAAATGCTTATAGAAGTATGTATGTGTTAAAGAAATATGTTCAAAATATTCATTGCAGCACTTTTAGTGGAGAATAATTGGAAATAAACAAAGCATCAATCAGTAGGGATACATGTTTAATAACTAATGATTACTAATAATTAATGACATGGAATATTAAGAAGGCTTTAAAAAGAGAGAAGTGGGCCTCTTCATACAGACACATTAAGATCCACAAAATGCATTAAATGAAAGAGAGAAAATAAAGACCTCATTTATTTTTTAAAAAAGGATACAAATATTTATGCATAAAGATATGCAAATGTATACGCAGCACTAGGATTGGTAGCTACAAGCTAAACTGTTTATACAGTTATCTCTGAGATAGAAAGCAGGTGGGGATTATAGAAAACAACTTTCATTTTCGGTTTCACAATTTATTAACTGCATTATGTGCCCAATTTTTAGAAAAAGGTACATCACAGGCAGAGAAAGGCAAATACTGTATGGTTTCACTTATTTGTGGAACATAAAAACAAAGGAAAACAGCATTAGACTTACACTGAGAAGTGACTTGTGGTTACCAAGAGGAGGGGGTGGGGGTAAAAGGGCACAATAATTTGCAATCACAATATAAGTTGATCAGGGGGACTGCTGAACCACTGTGATATACATTTGAAACCAACATAAGACTGTATATTAACGATACTCTAATAAAAAAATTTTTTAATTAAAAAAAGAGGTACATCAAACTGGGCAAAAGGAACTCTTTGTTTAGGTAAAGTAGATCATTATAGAAATAATAAAATTAACTTATGTTTCTGATTTCAAGGAGCAATATTAAGACTAATAAAGGATAACTAAAAAGAGGCATTAGAATGAAGATACCCCCATATAATGGTTATCTCTTAAGCTCTAATTATGTTTCAGTAATTGCCTGACAAGCTGATAAGTATATACTTGTAATAAACTTCTTTTGCTTTACTAAACAGAGCTACTTGTAAAGCATTTCCAGTAGATTATTTGTGCTGCAGGGTTATGGAAATTTTTAAGAATTCACATGGCAAAGCAGAAGACAGCCGGGCTAGACATTTTTCCAACTAGCCAACATTAAACAGTGCTTTGGTTCTGTGCAAATGACAAAAACACACACTATTACCATTCTGCTTCATGGCCTCTATATAATTACCATTCTATGTAGAATTGCTTCACTGAAAACACCTAAAGGTTTAAATAGATAACATGAAAATGGAGTATCATATTAGAACTCAACAATATCTTACAGTAGAGAGAGTCAAATTAAAAAGTATAGATGGTAGAAAAATTATATATAGTGTAAGCTAAGTAAATAATCCTCTTTGTGGTCTCTTGGCAGAAACAATGGGAAGAGTGTGTGTGGCAGAGACTGCTGTTGCCCCTCAATATGTATTCTCCTTTTCTTCCTTTATTAACTAGAATTTCTTACTCTTTGGGCAAGCTCATGATGGCCCAGCTAAAGACTCCATTTACCAACCTCACTTGTAATTAGGTTTGGCCAAATGACTATAAATTCTGGCTAATGATATGTGAGCAGAGATGAGGCAATGTTAATGATATCCTAAATAAGAATGGGTATGGCCTCTAGTCTTGCTTTTCCTGTTACTGCTTCCTTCAGGAAGCTGAAGCACCAACATTAAGCCATGAGATAGAAACTACATGTTAACATGACAGAGAACAAAGATAGGAGAAACCTGGGTCCCCAACACTGTGAAGCTTGGCCTGATTATATCTGCTCTATTAAATGAGAGAAATAAAGAAATATACAGCCTCCCATTTCAACTGAATAATATTCACAAAGACAGTATTGCTAATCTACGAGGTATCACAGCATCCTTGACAAACTAGCTGCTGAACCTGAGCTTGTATGAGAGAAGTGCTTACCACTGAACAGACCACATACAAGTAACTGCCATTTAACAAAACAATATCTATATAATCATGTACACTCAAGCACCGTTCTTGGTCTTCTGTAAGTTCATTAGCACAAATAAGATGACGAAACTAGTAATGAGCACAACTTTATAAAGGCCATTTTAAAACCTTGATACTTACAGATACATTAGCACTATCACTGCTTGCAATCTCAGCTGCCTTTTCGATAATCTGTTTAAGAAAAATTTCTAATTAAATTGTGGCTCTTGCATTTAGAAAATATTAAATGTAAATGACTACACTTGGACTTAGACTACAAGGAACTACACGTGGTCTGGTTTTAGAATGTAAACATAAATTTCAGATGTGAAATGGTATTAGGCAGTGGTGCACAATCTTCAAACTCTTGACAACCAGGAAACAATGGCATCACTGTAACGGCCTGTAACTCCTAGGATTATCTGTAAATATGTGGTTTAAATATGTATGTGAAGAAGGAACTAGTAGTTACCAAAGGAGAGGGGTGTGGGAGGGTGGGTGGGGAGGGTGGGAGAAGGAGATTGTGGGGTATTATGTTTAGCACACATGGTGTGGGGAATCACGGGGAAAACAGTGTAGCCAGAGAAGGCAAACAGTGAATCTGTGGCATCTTACTACACTGATGGACAGTGACTGCACTGGGATATGGGTGGGGACTTGATAGTATGGGTAAATGTAGTAACCACATTGTTTTTTCATGTGAAACCTTCTTAAGAGTGTATATCAATAATACCTGAATAAAAAAAGAATAAATAAATATGTATGTATGTATGTACGTATGTGAAAAAAGATTTAAATATAGGTAAATATTTTCTGGTTAAGAAAGTGCAAAGGTATGTCAGAGTTACTAAATATAGAGCAAGTTTTTGTCATTTGTTTTCATCTTTTTTTCTGAATTAACAGATACCAAAAGTAAAAGTAATGTTAAGTGAGCCTAAAAGTATTTTTTAACACATTAAGTACAAAAGGAGCCCTGATTCTTAAAAAGATAGGGACTCTCAGGTCCAATAGGAAGATCAGTTGGTAAACAATCTGAAGATCCATAACCAGTCCTGAGTTACATAATCCTAAGTGAATAATTTTACTGCATCCCTATGTATAAAATGTACTGATAATTCCCATCCTGTTTTATAGGGTTGTTAAAATGATAAAATGACATTATACTTATTCAAATTAAGCAATAACCATAAAATTGACTTTTTAATAAAAACTGTGATCACAGCAAAAAATTTTCACTTTTTATATGTTATTGTTTTTTTAAATGATATAAGTTGTAAAACTAAAGAAAAATCAGTAAATATAAACCTATTTATAGATATTTAAAGACTAAAATCTTTCAATTATGAAAGTCACAGGGATGAAAAGTACAGTATAGGGAATATAGTCAATATTATTTTATTAACTTTGTATGGTGACAAATGGTAACTGTACTTATCATGGCGAGCATTTTGTATTGCATATAAATGTCAAATCACTATGTTGTATACCTGAAACCAATAATATTATGTCAACTATACTCCAATTATTTAAAAAAAGAAAAACTCCCCATGGGATTAGAAAGACAAAGGGAAAGTTTAGTGACCAGTTGTAATGATTTAAGCAATGCTGAAATAAAACATTTTAAAGAAGCTGGACTGCTCTTGAAATATTATATTTAAAATACTTAAGTTTACACAGATATTATATTTGTAAAAATAAGTCAAAAAGCATCTCAATTTGATCTAAAAAAAACTATAACTGATAATTAAACACCTAACATATTAACACAAAAATAGGCATAGCTCAGACTACTATATGTATCACAAGGAGCTATGGCTTATGGATTAATTCTATTCTGAGGAACAAAGCCAGGGCACAAATGGCATAAATGTAATGGTTGAGTCAAAACTTACCTTTCTCTACTCAATGTACACTAAGGTATATGGTTCTTTATAGAAATCTTGGGGTTTCTACTGTAATAATCACAAAATTTAATTTGGTTGTATATAACTATCAGAAAAACATTTTAAAATAATTTGAAATGAAAGTTAATTCTTAGTCAGATGAAACTCAAAATGTAAAGGGAAATATTAAGTTACATAAATTAAATTTACATACTATTTCAAATCTACTCTATACAGGTCTGGTAGAGCTGAACAATATATACAATAAAGTTTGTAAATGGATTAATTTAAATATTATTTAATATTAAAATCAGATTTTAAAGGCACCTTGTTCTCAAATGGATTAAGGAAATAAAAGGAAGTTCTTGTTATTATCTGAGAATATACTCTAAGATTTCCTCATAAAAATCAGGATCAGTCATACCCAAAACAAAGATAACAAATCTGAAGATGAAGCATATGACAGCTTAATTCTTTTAGCATATAAATGATCACAGCCCTATTTTTAGCCCCCACCAGATACCCTCTTTATCCATAGGACATGCAGCTTGTAAACAGGCATAGAAATAGAAGTCCTTGCCATGAATTCCACAAAAGTAATAGTACCTTAAGAAATCCTACTAATAGTAATATTCAACATAAGTCATCTCTTCTTTGAATATCAATTCCAACACAGCAGTGATTATGTCCTTAATCTCTGCTCATGTTGGGGATGTTCCACTGTACATTTCACCTGGTAAGAGTTATATGTGAATGCATTTAAGCCCTTTTATGTTCAAAAGGACCTCAGAGAACAATTATGATTTCCTCCCTTTATAAATGAATAACCTGAATTCCAGAGATGCCATGTCTCACTTGGTTGGCGATAAAGGCAGGACTAAATAAGAGTTGTCTCCCTCAACTAAACCATGCTGTTCAATGTATGTGACATTTTGAAGAGAAATAGACATACAGAGCTTAAACTGTAAATATAGAGAGCCAAGAACTAATAATTCAATTACTTCATGAATAGAGGCCCTTAAAATAACCAGCTTACCTTATCGAAGGGAGGGTAATAATAAGGTTGCTTTTTATTCTCTGGGAATTTGATATGCAAAGCGGTTGCATTTTCAGTATATGGATTTGTTTGAACAGTTCCCATTGGATTCAACATTTCTTCAAGTTCATCTAAAACATGCATGCAAATAATTTTGATTCTTAAGAAAATGTTTTTTAAACTAACAACAAAGTCTTATCAGATTCCAATCATGAAAATGATTTTAATAACTATTTCACCACAGGAGGTTTAGCAGACAATTTTATCAGTAAGACTCTAATTTTCTGTTAATGTGTAGCACAAAATTTGAAGGTTGAGTTTATATACATCTTTAAAATGAAAATGTTTATAGCTGCCCTCACCACTCTCTTCAAATTTGGTAATATTCCCAATCTTGAAAAAAAACTTAAATGGCACTGCTCTCCCTCCATCTTGGATGGTCCATACGAATTTTTATTATTTTATCATTATATATGGATTTCTTAAATCACCTGTAATCTGATTTCCATGGACATCATAGTAGCATGGTATTTTGCTAGTCATCAATGACATTCCTTTTGATAAACCTAGTATTTTTAGTTGTATGTTCTATTATCATATAACTGCTGATACAGTTAAACACCTTCACAGGTAATTTCTGTAACACTCCATTCAAGTGGTCGTCCTTCAGCCTCACCAGCTACTTCATTCTCAAGACACTCCTTTTTCTGCCACCATCCTAGGCATGAACCATTCACAGAACTGAGTATAGAAGTCTTATATTTCAGGCTGTCATAAATCCCTGGAGTTCTAATAATATTACTTTCTCATTTTACAGATAAGCAACTGTTGAAGAGACATTAAACTCAAGAACAGAGCTAGCAATACAACCTTAAGTCTTGCCTTTCCAAACTAATTTTTCTGTTTTAATACTGATTTTTAGCACAGTTACTTTCTGAACTTTCTAAGGAAATAAAAAAGTACATTCTGTCCAGGCTTAATGTCTAATTAGTATGCATACCAATTTACTAATCTCTGAGCATCACTTTTTTTATCTGTGAAATGGGGATAAAACCATCTACCTGAAAAGGGTACTGAGTAGTATTTGAGAAATACAGGCACATGAAAATTTTTCTCTTAGCTCAAATTTCAGGATAAAGTCAACTACAGAGTGAGTGTTTTTACTATCTCTTTCTGTATTAGTAATGTTCCTTCTATTAGCATAAAAATGTAGTACAACTAGGAGCAATAGAAGTTGTCATAAAGAAGACACTATTTCTTAAGAATTTCTCAAAAACCTATAAAAACAAAACATTTAAAGGGAGAACATATTCATCAAAATAATGAAAACATTAAAATAATCTGTGGAAATATGTTTTTGAATAAACAATAATGATAAAAAATGCTGGTTTCTTTACTAAACTGAAGGAATAGTGACTCATTAAGAAACATTAACTAGTCCACATGCCAAAAGCTACTCTTCAACAAGTAGGATTAGAATGTAAATCTTACCAGGAAATGAAGACCAGCTGTGCAATATTGCATCTCCAGATCTCAACTGACCTTTAAAGTCAAAAACCATGGTATTTACCCACGCTACAGGATAATGCTGTTGAAAAAGACACCATTGCATGAATATGCTAAGAATGAACTTTAACATGTGAACTTGACATGCCCCTTGTTTCAATAATGTTACTCTAGAACTTACTGAAGTTTTACATGATTTTCCAAAAAATCATCTAAAGTAAAAACAAAAATGTTGAACATCTCTATAATGGTTTAAGAAAACTCTAAAAGCCATTTAATTGTATACACTATTTTATACAATAAAACAGTATATCCAAAAAATGGAACATTTAATGTGCAGCACGGAAAACAATGAGAAATCTTTAATGACTCAAAAAAATGTGTGACATAATGTCATGTTGTATGTGCTAAGACTTTTCAGTCATTACAAATCTTAATATGGGAGAAGGTAGTGTCTTTAGGTATTATAGAATTTATTTATATTTCAAAAAGGAAGCACCAACCTGCTAAAACAATTTTATGTAGACAACTTAGTCACAGTGTACCAAAAAATCTGACTAAATAATCAAATGCTGTGGGTAAAATTCTGTACTTGCCAGTGGAGAAAAAAACACTAACTACATAATTATACAGTGACATTTTAGACAAGAAAATTTATTCTTAAATAAACTATATGATAGTAACCACAAGAAATGTTTACTTTCTCACGTTAAAAATAAAAGGATACACATTCATATAACCTATTATTTTTTAAATAAACGCACACATAAAATTAACCTGTAACCTACTATTTTTAAAACAAACACACACATAAAATTAATGTCCCCATCCTTCCAAAAACATTTCATAAGGAAAAAGACTTGACTAAAAATATAAAATGGAAGATAAGAATATGAGAACAGATGTGCCAACCTTTATCCAAAATTTAAAATCCAAGAAACTCAAAAACTACAGGTTTGTTCATAACTCATTTTTGATAGTAAAAAATGGTCACAAATGACATGAAGTTAACTGAAAGCTTTCATCTGTCTCATTTAGTGTGGATATTTACATATTTCACTGCTAGATACTGATATGTGTTTGACTACAGATTTGTGTCCCAGACTCCACAAGTTGTGCTGAAAGAAGAACAATCTCTCATCTTTCTAAAATGTACAAACTTCTGAATTCTAAAACACACATGGCATCTAGAATGTTAAGGGACTATGATCCTGTAATGTTTAAAAATCTCTTTATTCTTTTCTATACAGCTTTTCAATACAGTATTACATTTATTAGAGTAGACCTAAAACATTTCCTAAAATAAAGTTATACCAAAGAGAAATGAACAGTACATAAAAATGGAGATTTATTGTCTTTTTAAAATAAGTTCTTAGAGACCAAAGTCATATAATGTAATTTCACTTATATTACTCAACTATTTCAGAGTCCTAAAATTATTCTATTATTATTATTCCAATTATTATTTCATTGAATTATTCCATTACAAAAATGTGTTCAGAATTAGTATAAAATTACCTTTCCAGATTTCCTGATGGTCTGATATTTAGAGGGATTAATAGTTTTAGTTGATTTCTTTGTTTTCACTTTATCCAAAACTGCATACACAGCAAAACATAATCGAGCCATTCGTGGAAGGTCACAAGTATTAATATCAAATTCCAGTAGTTCATTCCAAATGTGATCATTTTTCCCTGATGTCTCTGAGCTCACGATGGTTTTACACAAGAGTTCGGTACCATGGAAAAGGCCAGCCCTGACATGAACCTGTAAGAGAGAGACAAAAAAATACAGCATCGTCAATATTGCTAACCTGAAACATATATATTTTGGAAATTAAAGGAACATATACTGGGACAAGCAGCACACCAACTCTAGGAAAACCTATTTGTCGACAGAACCAGGAGACTATAATTAACCAATGTATAATTTCCTAAACTTTTATTTTAACCTATTTTTTACTTACTAAGTAGGCCAGTTAAAAATGCCATGACTAGGAAATTGAATGGGTAATCAAAAAACTACCTAAGATGAAAAACTATATAGTAATAAATGGGATAACCTAGAAGAAATGGACAACTTTCTAGAAAAATACAACCTTCCAAGACTGACCAAAGAAGAAACAGAAAATCTAAACAGACCAATTACCAGCAAGGAAATTGATTCGCTAATCAAAAAACTAACCAAGAACAAAACCCCCAAGCCAGATGGATTTACTGCTGAGTTTTATCAGACATTTACAAAAGACATAATATCCATTCTCCTTAAAGATTTGGAAACAATAGAAGAGGAGGGAATACTTCCAAACTCATTCTATGAAGCCAGCATCACTCTAATACCAAAACCAGGAAAAGACACCACAAAAAAAGAAAATTACACACCAATATTCCTGATGAACACAGATGAAAAAATACTCAACAAAATATTCGCAAACCGAATTCAAAAATACAACAAAAATATCAACCATCATGATCAAGTAGCATTTACTCCAGGGATGCAATGATGGTACAACATTCGAAAATCCATCAACATCATCCACCACATCAACAGAAAGAAGAACAAAAACCACATGATCATCTCGATAGATGCCGAAAAAGCACTTGACAAAATTCAACATCCATTCAAGATAAAATCTCTCAAGAAAATGGGTACAGAGGGCAAGTACCTCAATATAAGAAAGGCGATATATGACAAACCCACAGCCAACAACATAGTTAACAGCAAAAAGCTGAAAGCCTTTCCTTTAAGATCAGAAACAAGACAAGGTTGCCCACTCTCCCCACTTTTTCAACATATTTCTGGAGGTCCTAGCCACAACAATCAGAAAATGCCAAGAAATAAAAGGCATTCAGATTGGTAAAGAAGTTAAACTGTGACTGTATCAAATGATATAATATTGTACATAACAAATCCTAAAATATCCACTCCAAAAATCATTAGATCTAATATCTGAATTCAGCAAAGTTGCAGGATAAAAAGTTAATAGGCAGAAATCTGTTGCATTCCTATACACTAATGATGAACTAGCAGAAAGAGAAATCAGGAAAACAATTCCATTCATGACTGCATCAAAAAGAATAAAATAGCTTTTCATCTAAGATTGGGAACAAGACAGGGGTGCCCACTCTCTCCACTGTTATTCAACATAGTACTGGAGGTCCTAGCCATGGCAATCAGACAAAACAAAGACATACAAGGCATCCAGATTGGTAAAGAAGAAGTCAAATTGTCACTATTTGCAGATGATATGATACTGTACATAAAAAACCCTAAAGACTCCACTCCAAAACTACTAGAACTAATATCTGAATTCAG
>JAQQAC010020790.1:16405650-16447698 GCA_029783875.1 Phataginus tricuspis
AAAGGGAAAGGGACTGGGGAAGAAGGGTGGGAAGGGAGGGATAAGGGGGGAAAAGGGGTATTACGATTAGCACACATAATATAGCGGGGGGGGATATGGAGAAGGCAGTGTAACACAGAGGAGACAAGTAGTGATTCTATAGCATCTTACTATGCTGATGGACAGTGACTGTAATGGGTTATGTGGTGGAGACTTGATAATAGGGGGAGTCTAGTAACCATAATGTTGCTCATTTAATTGTACATTAATGATACCAAAATAAAAATAAATAAATAAATTAAATAAAATAAACTACCTAAGAACAAAACCCCTATTCCTGATGGTTTCCCCACTGAGTTTTATCAAACATTTAAAGAAGACCTAAATACCCATCCTTCTTAAAGTTTGCCAAAAAGTCAGAGAGGAGGAAATACTTCCAAACTCATTCTACAAAACCTGACAAAATCACTACAAAAAACATAGACCAATATCCCTGATGAACATATATGCTAAAATACTCAACAAAATAAAGCACACCGAAATTCAAAAATACATCAAAAAGATCATCCATCATGATAAAGTGGGATTTATTTTAGGGATGCAAAGGATGGTACCATATTCGAAGATCCATCAACATCATACACCACATCAACAAAAAGAAGGACAAAAATCACATATCATCTCAATAGATGTTTTTGAAAAAGTATATGACAAAATTCAAAATCCATTCATGATAAATACTCTCAACAAAATGGAATAGTGGGCAAGGACCTCATCCTAATAAAGGCCATATACAGGAAACCCACAATCAATATTATACTTAACAGTGAAAAGCTGAAAGGTTTTCCTCTAAGACCATCAACAAAACAAGGATGCCCACTCCCACCACTTTTATTCAACACAGTTCGGGAGGTCCTAGCCACAGCAATGAGACAACACAAAGAAATAAAAGGCATCCCCATTGGTAAGGAAGAAGTTAAACTATCACTGTTTGCAGATGACATGATGTTGCACATAAAAAATCCTAAAGAATCCACCCCAAGACTACCAGAACTAATAACTGAATTCAGCAAAGTAGCAGGATACAAAATTAACATACAGAAATCTGTTGCATTCCTATATAGTAATGACAAACTAGAAAAAAGAGAAATCAGGAAAACAACTCTATTTACAATCACATCAAAAAGAATAAAATACCCAGGAATAAACTTAAACAAGGAAGTGAAGAACCTATACCCTGAAAACTATAAGATACTGGTGAGAGAAATTAAAGAGAACACCAATAAACGGAAATACATCCCATGCTCATGGATAGGAAGAATTAATATCATCGAAATAGCCATCTTGCCTAAAGCAATCTACAAATTCAATGCAATCCCTATTCTTATCAAAATACCAACAGAATTCTTCAATGAATGAGAACAAATAGTTCTAAAATTCATATGGAACCACAAAGACCCCAAAAAGCCAAAACAATCTTGAGAAGGAAGAACAAAGCTGGGGGCATTATACTCCCTGATTTCAAAGCTCTACTACAATGTCACAATAATCAAAACAATTTTGTACTGGCACAAGAACAGACCCATAGATGAGTGGAACAGAATAGAGAGCCTAGATATAAACCCATACATATATGGCCAACTAATATATGATAAAGGAGCCATGGATACAATGGGGAAATGACAGCCTCTTCAACAACTAGTGCTGGGAAAACTGGCAGCTAACATGTAAGAGAATGAAACTGGATTATTGTCTGACTTCATGCACAAAAGTAAACTCGAAATGGAGCAAAGACTGGAACATAACTCATGAAACCATAAAACTTTTAGGAGAAAACATAAGCAAAAATCTCTTGGATATAAACATGAGCAACTTTATCCTGAACGCATCTCCTCAGGCAAGGAAAACAAAAGCAAAAATGAACAAATGGGACTATATCAAACTGAAAAGCTTCTGTACAGCAAAGGACACCATTAGCAGAACAAAAATGCATTCTACAGTATGGGAGAATATTTGCATAAACAACTTATCCAATAAGGTGTTAACACCCAAAATATGTGAAGAGCTCACACACCTCAACACCAAAAACAAATAACCCGATTAAAAAATGGGCAGAGGATCCGAACAAACACCTAACCAGAGAGATTCAGACAGCCAACAGGCACAAGAAAAGATGCTCTACATTGCTAATGATCAAGAAAATGCAAATTAAATCCACAATGAGATATCACCTCACACCAGTTAGAATGGCCAATATCCAAAAGACAAGAAACAACAAATGCTGGCAAGGAGGAGGAAAAAGGGGAACCCTCCTACACTGTTAGTGGGAATGTAAATTAGTTCAACAATAGTGGAAAGCAGTATGTAGGTTCCTCAAAAAACTCAAAATAGAAATACCATTTGACCTAGTAATTCCACTCCTAGGAATTTGCCATACGAAAAGAGGATCACAGATTCAAAAAGACATATGCAGCTCTATGTTTATCGCAGCACTATTTACAGTAGCCAAGAAATGGAAGCAACCTAAGTGTCCATCAGTAGATGAATGGATAAAGAAGATGTGATACATATACATAATGGAATATTATTCAGCCATAAGAAGAAAACAAAATCTACCATTTGCAACAACATGGATGGAGCTAGAGGGTATTATGCTCACTGAAATAAGTCAGGCAGAGAAATGATTTCACTCATTTGTGAAGTATAACAGCAATGCAAAAACTGAAGGAAGAAAACAGCAGCAGACTCACAGAACCCAAGAATGGACTAACAGTTACCAAAGGGAAAGGGACTGGGGAGGGTGGGTGGGAATGGACGGATAAGGGGATTAAGGGGCATTATGATTAGCACACATATGGGGGCTAGGGGGGGCATAGGGAAGGAAGTATAGCACAGAGAAGAGAAGCAGTGACTCTATAGCATCTTACTATGCTGACAGACAGTGACTGTAATGGGGTATGTGGTGGGGACTTGATAATAGGGGGACTGTAGTTACCACAATGTTGCTCATGTGAAACCTGAGCATAAGACTGTATATCAATGATACCTTAATCAAAAATATATATATATGCACACCTATATTTATTTCAGCACTATTTGCAACAGCCAAGATATGAAAGCAACCTATTTGTCCATCAGTAGATGAATGGATAAAGAAGATGTGGTACATATACACAATGGAATATTATTCAGCCATAAGAAGAAAACAAATCCTACCATTTGCAACAACATGGATAGAGCTAGAGGGTATTATGCTCAGTGAAATAAGCCAAGCCAAGCCAAAAAGACAAGTATCAAATGATTTCACTCATATGTGGAGTATAAGAACAAAGAAAAAACTGAAGGAACAAAACAGAAGGAGACTCACAGAACCCAACAACGGACTAATAGTTACCAAAGGGAAAGAGACTGGGGAAGATGGGTGGGAAGGGAGGGATAAGGGGGAAAAAGGAGCATTACAATTAGCAGATGTAATGTTGGGGGCGTGCGGGGAGGGCTGTACAACTCAGAGAAGACAAGTAGTGTTTCTATAGCATCTTACTACGCTGAGGGACAGTGACTGTGATGGGGTTGGTGGGGGGACCTGATAAAGGTGGTAGTTTAATAACCATAATATTGCACATGCAAATGTAGGTTAATGATACCAAAATAAATTATAAAAGAAAACTATCCTTGATTATTTTTTATGTCAAAATTTGTATTTTGTGGTATGCATGTGAGACAGGCTGTGCGTATTTATGAGAGAGCACTACCTCAAACCACTTGTGAAATGAAGGTAAGTAAATCATAAATAAAATAAAATATACATGAAACATATTTTCCACCAGGATAGAAGGTAGGAATTTCAAGATAAAACAGTATTCAATTCTTACTCAGTGACCTTAGAGACTTATGAATTTATCACATTTTGTACACATAATGTAAATATAGTTTACTCAGAAAAATATAAGTTTAAAAATGAGTATTTTTCAATGTTTTTGTAATGAAGACAAACTACTCACAATAAACTCCTAAGTTTAAAAATGTTAGTTAGCATCTCTTGCCTTTTGACAATTTTTGAGAAATAAAAAATAAGAGTCTATTCCATAATAAGAATTCAATAAATATTAATTAATATTTTTTAATTGCTAATTATAATGCCATCAACAAACTTCTGGCAAAATTACATATAAGAAATGAAGTAAAATTATGAATCAGCTGGCTATAAGGCTAAAAATGCCTCAAGTATCATGAACTACAAATGTCCTATACTAGCTATAAACAGCAATAGCAAAGAGTGTGATCTGAAAAGTGACAATAAAGAGTGAGTGTAACTTGGGCATGGTAACAATACAAAAAAGAGGCCTTGTACATTTTGAAGAAATTTATTGAAATACTATTTATTATCTATTAGTTGAAGTGTGATTTATTTAAGACTAAGTCATTAAGATTATATCTGCTTGAGAAATCCAGTAATTCACTAAAATGGTTAAAATCAATACATGGTTTAAAGCTAGGCTACAAAAAGTCATCTATATTTAAAATAAATAGAGAAAAATTGTATTTCCTGGACTTAGAATCTTCCACGGTTGCAGACATAAAAAAGGAATTTTTGTTTTCAGAAATATCAGGAATAAAATCTATTCTTTGAACTTGTTTCACTTGAAATTTTGTTAAAATTGATTCATTTCCTCATGCTTGGTCTGCTTCACCTTTGGGCTCTGAAAAGTGAAGAATTTTAAGGCAATATCATGCTTATTACAGTCATGTATTAATACATGTCCAACACTTCAGTGAACTTCCAAAGTGACATTTTTTTCACAAGCCCAGAACACTAGGAGAGCAAGAGAAGGCAGTCTTTATCATGCAAAGGACCTGTCATTGTGTTACAGCAAGAATGTGCCAAGCCAACACACAGCCTGCATACCTAAACTCAACCAATAAAAATGTTCAGTGTTGGGCAAGATATGAAACTTTTCACAACATTAACACTTTATTTCCTATTGTTCAACAATACAGCAAAAATCCAGTACATTCTGCCTTTCAATACTAAACACACACAAAGATCAGTAGCATGAATAGGCTGAAATTCCCATGGTTTCATGAAGTATATCACAGAGAAGATTTGCTCTGGCTTATGGGAGGAATCGTATGCTACCTTTAACTAAGGTATAAAGATGTTGGCAACAGTTTTGCTAAAATGAATTAATTCATTCCACAAATATTTATTTAGTGTTCCAGGCACTGAAAAAAGATTAAAAGATTAAGGCAATTTCTTTTTTTCCCTCAGGTTATATATATATATATTTTAGAGTTCGAAGGACTGAGACCCTTATAACTAGGGTATGAGATGTTACCATTATGGAGTAACAAGTTTGTAATACGGGATGTACTTGGGCTTGTAATTCTCTGGGTTTATCCTGTTTATAGTTCATTGAGCTCCTTGAACCTGTTACATATTTATAAAACAAAAGACAAAAAAACACAAGCCCAACATGGGGTCACATTTGCTAGGCCAGGTCAACAAACCAGGGCTTACTACCTAATCTAATTCCAGTTTAAACATCCCCGAGAAATATAGTCAGTCGGGAATTTTCTGGCCATCATCAAAAAATAAGTAAGAATATTTGACCTTCCCCTTAATTCCCTTTGGCACCAGGATATACATCAATCCAGACCCCTTTTTTGGCATTATATACTTTATGTAAATTGAAATGTGACCTAGTATCATTCTGTATTTTTTGCCTGCCTCATTAAGGACATAAGCTTTTGTATGATTATAACCCCTCAGAACACTCCTACCTGCAGAACTTGTGTATTCCAGGCTTGAATCATCAGTTCAGCTAAAATAAAACTCTTTGAGGTGACTTTAGCCTTTAGTTTTAAAAGATATATAGTTATGTCTTTTGTCGGCTCCCCCCCCCCCCGCCTCTGACCCGCAGATTTGGAGGGAACATGATGGAAAGCTGAACATCTGAAAGGCCAGCCAGGGGACTCAAGGTGTCACAGCACAAGAGTAATGCCAAAAAGGCACTCCTCATATTTATTGAGCAAATGAACTTAAACATCTAAAGAATTCTGAGTTGGGGGTTCAACACAGGATCAGCACACAATCATTATCTGACCTTGAGTCTAGCCCTAGGGCGTGACGCTTCTCAAGGATACCAAAGCCATGTGAGGGCAGTCACGAGTTGTAGGAACTGTTTTGGCTCTAATCATTCTGTTTTTCATCACACATCAAGAGTTGTAGGAAAAACAATCAAGTCATATGTATTTGTACATTTGATTTCTATATTACTTAATTCATGTATTAACTGCATTAATCCCACATTTCCCCCTTTTCTTTTAAGTAGGAGATATAATAAAGAATATAGCAAGTAGACAGTTTCTACAGAAGGCTTTTAAACACAGCTTACGTCTCCACATTCTGCAGTATAAAATAAAAGTCTACTTCTTGAATTTACGTGATGTGAAATAAAGATAGAAAGTAGATTTAGTGTAATTAGAAGGAATTGCAGGTGATCAGGTCTATGCCCAAAGACTGAGGACTGAGCTTTGATCTGAGCTGGGCAGGGGCAACAAAACAGCAATGGGTGCAGAAGCCTTCTCTCAAAACTGGGGGGGTGAGGTTCTAAGCCTCACCTCTGTTGACCCCCAATTTCTCACCTGATGGCCCCTCTGGGACTGTACCTGTCTTAAGTTGTTCCTCCCTTGAAGAATCTTACCCATCTCTGGCCAACCAGCCATCTTCCAGGGATATACAGGGAGATGTAAAGTTGGTAAGTGAGAGAAAGTTAGTATTCTTTGAAAAGGTTAGCTTTCTGCCCTTTTTTAAAATTTATGCTTCATGGCTACTATGCCCAGCACTTGTCTTGAGGTATCCTCATTAGCTGGAAAGGCTTTGATACACTACAATTCTATGTATGAGACACAAACTCTAGAAAAAGGGTTGTATTCAGGAAGAGAGAAGAAAAGTTATAGAAGTAGCAAATAGAAGAAAAATGTGAGAAGACTGATTAACACTTTTCATAAAAGAACATATACACAGACAGATAAACTGATACAAAGATTTTAGTTACTAATATTCAATTGCATTCTTTCTTTTTAGCTTATTTGATTAAAAGTGTCTCAGTTTTCAAGAACACATTCTAGAGGCAAGCAGTTTACATAACTGGGTTAAGGTTTAGATGGCGCAGATGAACAGGGTCGATGAAGGCTCTGTACTTATAGGGACTGTGTGTGTCTAGGGGGCTGGAAATGAAATTGAAGTAAAATTCTAGCACCAGTTATTTAAAGCCAGGATGTACTGCAGAAGATAAATTTCTTCCGTTTCAGGGAGTCTACTTTAAAAACCTCCCAATTTTTGAGAATAATGATAAACCCAATAAGTAGAATAGATTTCCACCAAAGTAATTGAGAAAACTAGTTCCATATTGTAGTAGTTCAAGGGACTTTTGACTATTTTCTTTCCTTGCATTAAGATAAATTTAGCTGCATAACCTTATAATATTGTATACTTCTCTTAGGGGCCAAGCCTTTCTAATCATAGACTTAAGACTGGTAGCCAACGGTAATCATCTTGTAAGTGGCTAACAGGTGCTCAGACACATTTTATGAGTTAAGGAGTACAGCATTTAGTCGGGAATAAGAGCAAAGCATGGATCTCCTGCCTTGCAGTGGTGGGTATCAGGTTCCATGAAATTGATGAAGTTAGAAGAGAAATAGGAACGTTCCCTGCCTCACTCAGAGGCCAGGGCGGCCTGAAGAAGCAGGCTGGAAGTCAGAGATAGAGAGTCACTCCTCATGGATACCCAACTGGGCTGTCGGGGTCTGATTCCAGACACGCGGACCTTTGAGAAGCCGCTGAAGTGTAGCCTCAGCCTAGACTCTCGCAGTTGCCCACGACTTTCCTCAGTCCCTCGCATCCAAGGAAATGCCTCTGAGAGACAGTGCTGGCCTCCACTCAGGTGACTTTCCCAGCACCCAAGGGAGATGGGGGATCCACTGAGGGTGATGCAGGGGAACCTGTTGCTCAAGACTTTGAGATCGGCAGCCAGGCTAGTCCCATTTAAGTGGCTGACGAGCGCCTGATGTGTGCTGTAGATGGCTTCCTTCTATATGGAGAGTCAAAGAAAAGGCAGGCTTGGATGCCGATACTCACCTCCAAAGTTATCCCAGCGGGGCCTCCAAAAATGCTGGGGTTCTTGTTTGCGGAGTCGAAGAATGAACTTCGCAAACAGTCAAGGTAGGAGAGCTAAGGGGAGGCTTTTATTTAGAGATAAAGTGAAAGGACAGACAGAGCTCCTGGCTTATGCCAGGAGGGCACAAGAGACCCCTGTGCACATAATTTTGACAAATTGTAGGGCTATTTAACATTCCTTGAGGAAGTACTTTTCATTGGAATCTTTCTGAAGGAGCTTGTAAGTTTAAGGAGGGTACAGTAAAAGCAAACTTTTCTCTATATGCCACAGCTAAAGGAATTGTAAAAAAACAATCTTTAAGATCAATGATAGCCATATCCCACTCTTTCGGATTCATAGCTGGAGAAGGGAGGCCTTGTTGTAAAGGTCCCATAGGTTTAAAGACTGCATTAAGTTGTCTTAAGTCATGTAAGTCTCCATTTTCCTGACTTCTTCTTTATAACAAATACAGGGGAATTCCACAGGCTTGTGGAAAATTCTAATCTATTCAACTGAAGCTGTTCTTGAACTAATGTGTGTAAAGCTGCAGGTTTTTCTTTCTTGAGGGGCCACTGATCCACCCAAACAGGTACAGGTACAGGTTTCCCTGTCTGTGAGCCTTTTTGAAATCTCTTAATACATTAGTCCAATCAGCTTGTCTGAGGATTCCTTGTGGGGGCAACCAGTAACAATGTTTTTTAATATATTTATGAAGTTGCACAAAATCTTTTTTAGAAATTTTCACTCCTGATGTTTTTAGGAGGGCACAGAGTAGTTTTAAGTAATCCTCTGGATTATCTGCTTTAGTTTCATGTTGGCACATTATAGTGTCCCTGACGTCTCAATCCTGTCCCTACGTATGCTTTCCCGGGAGTCTTACCGGATCAACCATCTTCAGGAGCTTTCCAGCTCTGAGGTCCCTGTTCAGGCGCCACTTGTCGGCTCCCCCCTGCTTCTGACCTGCAGATTTGGAGGGAATGTGATGGAATGCTGAAGATCGGAAAGGCTAACCAGGGAACTCAAGGCGTCACAGCATAAGAGTAATGCCAAAAAGGCACTCCTCATATTTATTGAGCAAATGATCTTAAAACATCTAAAGCATTCTGAGTAGGGGGTTCAACACAGGATCAACACACAATCATTGTCTGACCTTGAGTCTAGCCCTACGGCGTGACGCTACTCAAGGATACCGAAACCATGTAAGGGCAGTCACGAGCTGTAGGAACTGTTTTGGCTCTAATCATTCTGTTTTTCATCACGCATCAAGACTTGTAGGAAAAACAATCAAGTCATACGTATTTGCACATTTGATTTCTATATTACTCGACTTATGTATTAACCCAATTAATCCCACAGTCTTTCACCAACTCTGGAAATCTCCCAGTGATAACTTCTTAAACAGTTGTTCTGAGCAGCACATCTTCTGTTTCCTTTTGGGATTCCATTATACAAATGTTAGACTTTCTGATATTTTTGCACAGATATGAGATTTGTAGAGTTATTTTCTCTCAATTTATCTCTCTGTTGCTCAATTAAGAAAATTCTTATTGATCAATATTCAAGTTCACTGACTCTTTCCTTCCTCATTACCATTCTATTATTAAGTCTAAAAAGTGAATTTTTTAATTTCACTTAAGTATACTTTTTAGTTCTACATTTTCCACATGGTTCATCCTCTATCTTCAATTTCTTAGCTGAAATTTTCTGTTTTTCAATTCTTTTCAATTGTTTGCCCTTAATTATATGAGCATTTTTTTCCTTTCCTTTTTTTTTGGTATCATTAATATACAGTCACATGAGCAACATTGTGTTTACTAGACTCACCCCATTATCAAGTCCCCATCATGTACCCCATTACAGTCACTGTCCCATCAGCATAGTAATATGCAATAGAGTCACTACTTGTCTTCTCTGTGCTGTACTGCCGTCCCTGTGCCCCCTGCTACATTATGTGTGCAAATTGTGATGCCCCTTATTCCCCTTCTACCCCCTTCCCACCCACCCTCCCCAGTCCCTTTCCCTTTAGTAACTGTTAGTCCATTCTTGGGTTCTGTGAGTCTGCTGCTATTTTCTTCCTTCAGTTTTTGCTTTGTTCTTATACTCCACATATGAGTGAAATCATTTGACACTTGTCTTTCTCCACCTGGCTTATTTCACTGAGCATAATACCCTCTACCTCCACCCATGTTGTTGCAAATTGTAGGATTTGTTTTCTTCTTATGGCTGAATAGTATTCCATGTGTACATGTACCACATCTTCTTTATCCATTCATCTACTGATAGACATTTAGGTTGCTTCCATTTCTCGGCTATTGTAAATAGTGCTATGATAAACATAGGGCTGCACAAGTCTTTTTCAAACTGGCTGCTGCATTCTTAGGGTAAATTCCTAGTAGTAGAATTCCTGGGTCAAATGGTATTTCTATTTTTAGTTTTTTGAGGAACGTCCTTATTGCTCTCCACAATGGTTGAACTAGCTTACATTCCCACCAGCAGTGTATGAGGGTTCCACTTTCTCTGCATCTTCAGCAGCATTTGTTGTTCCCAGTCTTTTCGATGTTGGCCATCCTAACTGGTGGGAGGTGATATCTCATTGTGGTTTTAATTTGCATTTCCCTGATGATTAGCAATGTGGAGCATCTTTTCACATGCCTGTTGGCCATCTGAATTTCTTCTTTGGCGGAAGTGTCTGTTCATATCCTCCACCCATTTTTTAATAGGCTTATTTGCTTTTGGGTATTGAGTCATGTGAGTTCTTTATATATTTTGGATGTTAACCCCTTGTCGGTTATGTCATTTACAAATATATTCTCCCATACTCTAGGATGCCTTTTTTTTCTGCTGATAGTATCCTTTGCTGTACAGAAGCTTTTTAGCATGATGTAGTCCCATTTGTTCATTTTTTATTTTGTTCCCCTTGCCCAAGGAGATGCGTTCAGGAAAAAGTTGCTCATGTTTATATTCAAGAGATTTTTGCCTATGTTGTCTTCTAAGAGTTTTATGGTTTCATGAGTTACATTCAGGTCTTTGATCCATTTTGAGTTTACTTTTGTGTATAGAGTTAGACAATAATCCAGTTTCATTCTCTTACATATAGCTGTTTAGTTTTGCCAACACAAGCTGTTGAAGAGGCTGTCATTTTCCCATTGTAAATCCATGGCTCTTTTAATCGTATTATTAATTGACCATTTATGCTTGGGTTAATATCTGGGTTCTCTATTCTGTTCCATTGGTCTATGGCTCTGTTCTTTTGTAGTACCAAATTGTCTTGATTACTGTGGCTTTGTAGTAGAGCTTGAAGTTGAGGAGCATAATCTCCTCAGCTTTATTCTTCCTTCTGAGGATTGCTTTGGCTAATCAGGGTCTTTTGTGGTTCCATATGAATGTTAGAACTATTTGCTCTAGTTCATTGAAGAATGCTGTCAGTATTTTGATAGGGACAGCATTGAATCTGTAGATTGCCTTAGGCAGGATGGCCATTTTGACAATATTAATTCTTCCTATCCATGAGCACGGATGTGTTTCCACTTATTGGTATCTTCTTTAATTTCTCTCACCAGTGTCTTGTAGTTTTCAGAGTATAGGTCGGTCTTTCACTTCCTTGGTTTGGTTTATTCCTAGGTATTTTATCCTTTTTGATGCAATCGTGAATAGAATTGTTTTCCTGATTTCTCCTTCTGCTAGTTCATCATTAGTGTATAGGAATGCAACAGATTTCTGTGTATTAATTTCGTATCCTGCTACTTTGCTGAAATCAGATATTAGATCTAGTCATTTTGGAGTAGATTCTTTAGGGTTTTTTATGTACAATATCATGTCATCTGCAAACAGGGACAGTTTAACTTCTTCCTTGCTGATGATCTGGATGCCTTTTATTTCTTTGTGTTGTCTGATTGCCATGGCTAGGACCTCCAGTGCTATGTTGAATAAAAGTGGGGAGAGTGGGCATCCTTGTCTTGTTCCCGATCTTAAAGGAAAAGCTTTCAGCTTCTCACTGTTAAGTATGACGTTGGCTGTAGGTTTGTCATATATGGCCTTTATTATGTTAAGGTACTTGCCCTCTATACCCATTTTGTTGAGAGTTTTTATCATGAATTGGTGTTGAATTTTGTATGAGCATTTTTATAATAACTGTTTAACATCTTTCTGAGATAATTCCAACATCTATGTCATCTGAGCATTGACATCTGTCAATTGTCACTGTCCACACAACTTAAGATTTTCCTTGTTTTGGATATGCCATTTAATTTTGAATTGCACCCTAAACACTTTTACCATTACATTATAAGACTTTGGCTTTTGTTTACATCCTACAGACAATATTGATATATTTGTTTTATGAGACAATGGTTAGTTTTAGGCTACAAGTTCCAACAAGCCTTCTGTGAGCTGTAGTTTCCAATACTAGTTCAGTTTTTAAATCCTTTACAGAACTACTTGGATCTGTCCTGTGTGTCTACCATACAGTAACTAGTCTGTAATTGGTGGTGATTTATGTCTCAGTACAGTTCTCAAAGTATGTAGGCAGTTAGGACTCAAAATCCATATATGTACAACTCAGGAATAAACTTATAAGCATAAACAACCGTAAGCTGTTGCTTTCTTGAACTCTTCTAACTCTGCAACCATCCAAGTATTTTTTATTTTGCCTTAAGGTCCCCCTTTTTAATCACTCAGCAAAGAAAGCTGAGGCTTTATTCACCAGCATCTCCTATAACTATGCCAAACAGCAGAAGGAAACAGAGGCTGGGGCAGGGGAGGGGGGTACTCAATGAGGATTTGCCCCATTCTCTTGGGACTACAAGTCCTCTAATCTGAGAGGAAGGTTCAACTCCTTGCATTTCAGACCTGTCCCCATTGCTGTTGCAGCTGCTGCCGCAGAACTTCTAAGAGATTAAGGCAAATGGGAACAGAGAAAAGAACAGGAAACAAAAAAAGAGAAAAAATGAGAAGATCCTCATTCTAAGAGTTAGAAGTTCCCTTTCCCACTGGAGTTATAACCAGAGGGCTTCTTGAGACCTGTCTGTACCAGGGTCATCTTCTAAATTTTGGGCAACATTCAGTTCAGACTTCTGCTGAATATTCACATGCAAATCTGAAAAGAGAAACATCATGAGGCTGGGAGAAAACAGAGCAGGAAGCTGTATGCTACAGCTTTCTAAGCACTCTCACAGGGTTGAAAGACATTCAAGGGTCATCCAAGCAGAGTAATGGATCTTCATAGAATTACAGACTCTAGAGAATCAAGTGGCCTATAACATCTCTGGGACTGTGAATGTAATGGATTTCACTCCCATGACTGGGTTATACCATATACCAGAACTGACTTTAAGAAAAGGAAGACTGTTTTTCATGGTCCTGACTCATTGGTGAGCCCTTAAAAGGAACCAAGCTCTTAATGGCAAAAGATTTAAATCATGAGAAGGAATTCTGTGTTTCAGAAATTCTCCACTTCTAGAGTTAAAAGCACAGAGCCACATAGCCTGGACCTGAAAGATGCCTCTGATAACTCAGAACAATTCCCAGCCAACAGGCAGCAAGGAAATGAGAATTTCAGTCCTACAACTTCAAAGAACTGAATTCGGCCAACAACTTGAATCATCTTGGAAGCAGATTCTTCCCCAGAATCTGCAGGAAGGAATGCAGCCCAACTAACACCTGGATTTCAACCTTGTAAAACCATAAGCAGAATATCTAGTGACAGCATGCCCAGACTTCTTACAGAAGTAAGAGTTAACAAAAAGTAGTTTTTAAGCTGCTATATTTGTGCTAATTTGTTACACAGCAATAAAAAACTAATTTAAGTGGCTATTATGAACTCAACATATTTTTAATAACATAAAACAAATTCATCAAAAGACAAAAATTATCAAAACTAGAACACAAGTAACAGAAATTCTGTCTATATATCCATTTAAGAAATTAAATTTCTTATTTAAAACCTGAAAACTCCAGGCTCAGATGGTTTGGTGTAAATCCTACCAAACACTTAAATAAGAGAAAATACCAATCCTATATATACTCCTTCAGAAAATTGCAGAGAGGAAGGCTTCTCGGCTCTACTTACAATGCCAATATTATCCTGATACCAAAATTAGAGGAAGGTATTATACATAAAGAAAAATGCAGACCAATATTACCCATGAGCACAGACATAAAAATCCCTAACAAACCATTAATATATGAAATCCAGCAATATAAGTGGGGCTATTTCAAAAATGCAAGGTTGGCTTCAACTTTTTTAATCAATAAAATTAACAGAATATTTAGAAATATGATCATCTCAATAAATATATTAAAAATATCAGACGAAGTGCAACCTTTTTCTATCCCTTTCAAGATAAAAAGCTTTCAGCAAAATAGAAAGAGAAGGGAATCCTGTGAATAAAAGGCATTTGTGAAACCTACAGCTAACATCATACACAGTTGAAAGAGTGAATGCTTCTCTTTTTTTATTTTGGTATCATTAATGTACAATTACTTGAACATTATGGTTACTAGACCCCCTATTATCAAGTCCCCCCCACATACCCCACTACAGTCACTGTCCATCAGTGCAGTAAGATGCTATAGAATCATTACTTGTCTTCTCTATAAAATGCTTCTCTTTTAAGATTAAGAACAAAACAAGGAGTCTACTGTGATTAATTTCATATGTTCACTTGACTGGACCCTGGGGACATACTGATATTCTGGGTGTTTCAATGAAGGTGCTTTTTGATAATATTAACATTTAACTAGTAAACTGACTAAACCAGACTACCCTTCCTAATTTGGGTAACCTTAATTCAACCAGTTGAAGACATGATAAGAACAAAAATGCTGATCCTCCCTAGAGTAAAAGAATTCTTTCCTGGATAAATCACTTAAATTAAGTGAATTTAAGGTGCATTTAAATCAGTTTTCTCCTGCCTTTGGACTCAAACTGAAAAACATCAGCTCTTCCTGGACCTTGAGACTACCAGCTTTCAAAAGAACTACATAACAGGTTCTCCTAGTTTTCACACCTTCAGATTAAGACTAGAAATAAAGTATCAGATCTCCTGCGTCTCTAGTTTGTCAACTAATCCTGCAAATCATACAGCTTAAACAACTCCATAATTATGGGAACCAGTTCTTTAAGTGAGTCTGTGTGTTTGTACACATGTTTGCACAGACACAGACACACATTCACATCCTATTGGTTCTGCTTCTTTGGTGAATCCTGACTAGTAAATCTAATGTCATCACTTCTATTCAAAATTATACTGAAAGTCCTATAGGTAAAATAGTAAGGAAAGAAAGAAATTAACCTGTTCCCCCACCATTTTTTCAACATTTCTCTTCATCATTTTAGTGGAGCTTATAAAATATGTAGCAATCTAAAATGATATGGTACAAGTGTACATGAAACATTCTCCAAAATAGATCATATACTAGGCCACAAAAAAAACCTCAATAAATTTAAAAAGACTTAAACTGTATCAAGTAGCTTCTCAGTACACAACAGTATGAAACTACAAAAATTACACAAAGAAAACAAAAAGCCTACAAACACATGGAGGCTAAACAACATGCTTCTAAATAATTAATGGATCAATGAACAAACTAAAACAGAAACCAACCAGTATATGGAGACAAATGAAAAAAAAAAAACTCAACAGTCCAAAATTTGTGGGATGCCACAAAAGCAGTTCTAAGAGGAAAGTACACAGCAATACAGGCCTACCTCAAGAAACAATTAACAATCCCAAATAAACAGTCTAAACTCACAATTAAAGAAACTAGAAAAAGTAGAAGAAATGAAACCCAAAGTTACTAGGAGGAACAGAGTAAAGATTAGAGCAGAAATAAATAAAATAGAAAAGAATAAAACAGTAGAGAAAAATCAAAGAAATCAAGAGCTGGTTCTTCGAGAAAATTAAAAAAACCAAATAACCCCCAACCCAGATTATCAAGAAAAAAAGGGAGTACACAAATAAATAAATTTAGAACTGAAAAAGGAATACTCACAACCGATACCACAAAAGTACAAAGAATTATTAGACAATAGTATAAAAAATTATATGCCAATAAATTGGACAACCTAGAAGGAACAGACAAATTCCTAGAAAAATACAACCTTCCAAGATTGACCCAGGAAGAAACAAAAATCAGAGTACACCAATTACTAGCAATGAAATTAAACTGGTAATCAAAAAACTCTCAACAAAAAAAAAAACTCCAGAGACACAAAGCTTTACAGCTGAATTCTACTAAAAATTTAAAGAAGAGCTATTAGCCATCCCTCTTAAAGTATCCCAAACATAAAAGAGGAGGAAATACTTCCAAACTCATTCAGAGAACCCAGCAACACTCTACTACCAAAAGCAAGCAAAAACTACAAAAGAAGAAAATTATAGACCAATATACCTGATGAATACACATGCAAAAATCCTCAACAAAATATTAGCAAACCAAATTCAAAAATACATCAAAAGGCTCATCCATCACGACCAAGTGACACTTATTCAACTTATGCAAGGATGGTATAATATTCATAAATCAATGTGATACAAGAAATTAACAAAAAGAAATATAAAAATTACACAATCGTCTCAATAGACGCCAAAAAAGCATTTGAGAAAATTCAACATCCACTCGTGATAAAAACTCTGAACAAAATGGGTACAGAGGATACACATCTCAACATAGTAAAGCCATATATGACAAAGCCACAACTAACATACTTAATGGCAAAAAGTGAAAAGCTCTTCCTCTAAGATCAGGAGTAAAACAAGGATGGCCACTCACCACTCTTATTTAACATAGTACTGGAAGTCTTAGCCACAGCAATCAGACAAGACAAAAAGAGATTTTATCCAAATTGGTAAGGAAGAAATAAAACTGTCATCATTTGCAGATGACATATTATACATAGAAAACCCTAAGCTTCTATCAAAAAACTATTAGAACTAATAACTGGATCCAGCAAAGTTGCAGAATACAAAATTAATACCCAGAAATCTGTTGCATTTCTACACACAAACGTTAAACTAGCAGAAAGAGAAATCTGGAAAACAATTCTACTTACGATTGCATGAAAAAGAATGAAATAAGTAGGAATAAACCTAAACAAGGAGGTGAAAGACCTTTACTCTAAAAACTACAGGACATTCATGAGAGAAATTAAAGAAGACACCAATAAATGGAAATACATCACATGCTCATGGATAGGAAGAATTAATATTGTTAAAATAACCATCATGCCCAAAGCTATTTACAGATTCAGTGCAACCCCTATCAAAATACTGAGCATTTTTCAATGAACTAGAACAAATAGTTCTAAAATTCATATGGAACCACAAAGGACCCCGAATAGCCAAAGCAATCCTGAGAAGGAAGAATAAAGTAGGGGGGATTACGCACCCTGACTTCAAGCTCTACTACAAAGCTGCAGTAATTAAGACAATTTGGTACTGGCACAAGAACAGACCCATAGACCAGTGGAACAGAATAGAGAGCCCAGATATAAACCCAACCATATATGGTCAATTAATATACAATAAAGGAGCCATGGATATACAATGGGGAAATGACAGCCTCTTCAACAGCTGGTGTTGGCAAAACTGGGCAGCTACATGTAGGAGAATGAAACTGGATTCCTATCTAACCCCATACACCAAAGTAAACTCAAAATGGATCAAATATCTGCATGTAAGTCATGAAACCATAAAACTCTTAGAAAAAAATATAGGCAAAAATCTCTTGGATATAAACATGAGCAACTTCTTCATGAACATGTCTCCCCGGTCTCCGGACAAGGGAAACAAAAGCAAAAATGAACAAATGGGACTATATCAAACTAAAAAGCTTCTGTACAGCAAGGGATACCATCAGTAGAACAAAAAGACTTCCTACAGTATGGGAAAATATATTCATAAATGACATATCCAACAAGAGGTTGACATCCAAATTATATAAAGAGCTCACGAACCTCAACAAACAAAAAGCAAATAAGCCAATTAAAAAATGGGCAAAGGAGATGAACAGACACTTCTCCAAAGAAGAAATTCAGATGACCAACAGGCACATGAAAAGATGCTCCACATCACTAGTTATCAGAGAAATGCAAATTAAAACCACAATGAGGTATCACCTCACACCAGGTAGGATGGCAGCCATCCAAAAGACAAACAACAACAAACGTTGGCGAGGATGTGGAGAAAGAGGAACCCTCCTACACTGCCGGTGGGAATGTAAATTAGTACAACCATTGTGGAAAGCAGTATGGAGGTTCCTCAAAATACTCAAAATAGAAATACCATTTGACCCAGGAATTCCACTCCTAGGAATTTACCCTAAGAATGCAGCAGCCCAGTTTGAAAGATATATGCACCCCTATGTTTATCGCAGCACTATTTACCATAGCCAAGAAATGGAAGCAACCTAAGTGTCCATCAGTAAGTAGATGAATGGTAAAGAAGAGGTGGTACATATACACAGTGGAATATTATTCAGCCCTAAGAAGAAAACAAATCCTACCATTTGCAACAACATGGATGGAGCTAGGGTATTATGCTCAGTGAAATAAGCCAGGTAGAGAAAGACAAGTACCAAATGATTTCACTCATATGTGGAGTATAAGAACAAAGAAAAAACTGAAGGAACACAACAGCAGCAGACTCACAGAACCCAAGAATGGACTAACAGTTACCAAAGGGAAAGGGACTGGGGAGGATGGGTGAGAAGGGAGGTATAAGGGGGAAAAAGGGCTATTACAATTAGCACACATAATATAGCCGGTGTGGGGGTGGGGTGGGGGGATACGGGGAAGGCAGTATAACACAGAGAAGACAAGTAGTAATTCTATAACATCCTTCTATGCTGATGGACAATGACTGCAACAGGGTATATGGTGGGGACTTGATAATAGGGGGAGTCTAGTAACCATAATGTTGCTCATGTAATTGTATATTAATAATAGTAAAATAAATAAAATAAAATAAAATAAATCCTGCCATTTTTGAGAACATGATGAATCTAAAGGGTATTACGTTCAGTGAAATAAGCCAGGCAGAGAAAGACAAATACCATATGATTTCACTTATTTGTGGAATATAAATACAAAGCACAACAGAACAAAAACAGCAGTAGACTCATAGGCACTGAGAAGGGAATAGTGGTTACCATGGGGAAGGGTTTGGGTAGGTGGGTAGAGAGCATAAGGGGGATAAAGGGGCACAAAAATTCTCAGTAATAATGTAGGTTGGTCATGGGGATAGTAGTATAGCATGGAGAATATAGTCAGTGATTCTGTAATATCTTCCCATGTTGACAGATAGTAGCTGTACTAGTGAGGGGGTGAGGATTTAATAATACAGGTAACTGTTGACCCACTGTGTTGTATACTTGAAACTAATAAAAAGTTGTGTATCAATAATTTAAAAATTCAATTCAATTCAAAATAAAAGTTGGTCATAGGGATAGCAGTACAGCATGGAGAATACAGTCAAGATTCTGTATATCGTTCTATATTGACAGTAACTGCACTAGGGTTTGAGGATTTAATAATATGGGCAACTATTGAATCACTGTGTTGTATATTTGAAACCAGTATAAGATTATTTATCTATGATACTTAAATTTAAAAAAAAAAACACTCCAGGAAAAAAAAAAGGATGAAGTGCATCCATAAGAAAGTCATGTCATAATTGCATTAAGTTACATAAATTCAACTATATAACCCCACTGGAAGGAAACAGGAGTAGAGATCTAGACGGAGTGGAAGGGAAGATACTTTAAATAGTATGTGTCATTAATTCTATTACTCATAAGAACATCTGGCCACACACAACAGAAATCAATCCAGTTTGAAACAACTACTGGAAAGTGGTAAAACCTAAGGAAATAAAATGTTACTGATGAAGAAATAAAGCATAATTCTCTAGAAAACTAAAGCACGTAGTGAGAGCTTCTTTAAGTCTTCTCCAGGAAGAAACTGGTTAATAATAAAAGGCTAAAGAGAAATAATAACTACAAAAGAATTAAACAACTGATATATTATCTACAGAAGACATATACACTATCCTACAAATGGGAAGAATAAGAATTCCCATTTTTACAATGTAAATTACATACTGGACAAAACTGTATGTATCTATTATTACCTATATCTTGAGAGTAGACTTGCCTATATGTAATTTCTGCCTTTAGGAACATAATAAACAAGGAATTCTCCTGAATATATACTAATCCAGAAGACTGCCCAAGATGCATTATAAAGTGAATAAATCAAGTTGTAGACTAAAACACAGTATCATCCCTTTTTGTTTACCAAACCAACCAATCAACAAAATAAACACAACCAAAACACCTTCAGTCTCCAAACCATATGGCACATATTTGTATGAACACAGATCGGTACCAAGGCTTGTTGACCTTGAATCTTAACAGGATAGTAAAGAGATAGGAGGAGAGATAAGGAACTTTTTATAATCAGGCTTGGACTTTTTTAACTGTTGCAACAATAATGTTATACTTCTGCAACTTGAAAAGTATTAATAAGGAAAATTTAAGTTAACAAGAAAAGTAGGATTACCACTAAAATAGAAATCAAAAACTAATCGGCCATAAGCACACTCATTAAAAATTAAAATCTAGCTGAGAACATAATAAGAAAAAAGCCCCCGTTTTAATGACAGATACCCAAAGAATCTTTAATGCCTATTTATAAGCAAGGTGCTCCTGAATATACATCCCCATGCCAAGCAAATATCTCAAACTAACTAAATCTCCTTCTTGGATCACAAAGCTATTCGCTTAATTTCCTTCCAAGCAAAACAGGGGAAAATGCATGCTTTACAGTTAAGAGACAAAATGCCTTGTTAGGTCTTTACTAAATTGTATGAGGTTGTGCAATAAATCCCCATGTGTTAATATCTTGTGGTCTATAATATAGTCACCTATTTTCTTCCAGGAAATAGTATTACATTTTCTCTGTGTTCAGCAAATTTAAAAGAAAAAAAAAAGCCTGGGAGAGGAGGCTGAGTACAGCTATAAGTAAGGCTGAGAAAGAAGTAAGCTAGCATAGAAACATGTGACCTATATTCTGGTTTAAATTTGACTTGCTGATTTTCTGATCTAAAGCAATTTCTTTTACATAATATATACTGGAAAAATGTCAATCTATCCAGTACATCCCAAACTACTCAAAGCATACTGCAAAACAAAAGTTCTTAATTCTCTTAAACTGCCATATTCTATTCTTGTGTAACTGACCAACATGGGTAAAATTCTATCTCCAATGTGACATACTTTGAGCCTATCAGAAGTTATTCAAACAACGGAGCAGATGACAAATTCAAGTCCTAACAAGTACTTACTTTTACAGTTTCTTCTGTGTTAAGTTTATTCCCCTTAACCAAGACAATTTGGAAAGGGTTGCTATTTTCCCAAACATGCTGTAAACAAAATGAAACAGAGTATTTTAGTGAAAGAAATTAATATTCTATGCTTGCAATTAAGTCATCTAATCAGTTCTCATGTCCAATGGCAAAATAATGAAAACAGACCTCTGAACTAACAACTGAAAATCACATACATTCAATCAGGCATCACAACCACTAGCATGTAGTCTCATGACAAAACACAGGCAGCATTTCAGTACTGCTAAGAGATTTGCTAAATTAAACAACAAAAAAACAGTATTAAAAGCATTGGATGAACTAATAACTGGCCACTTAAATATACAGATACCTTAATCATCAAGAAATGATTAAACATAGAATTTCTTAAGACTGAATATTTAAAAATTGCTAACTGTTCCAATGAACACATACTGGGGAATTGGTTTATACAAATAAATTACATTCTGTAAAAAAAGGATGCCTTTAATACATTTAAAATCTGAAAGTATTCAATAAAGACAGGCAAATTATACCAATAACACTATCATAGCTAAGTTGAAAAAAGTGAAATAGACTAATAAAGCTCTATTTCTGCACATCTAGCTTTTCTACTAGAATGTCTCAAATTGCTCGTTGAAGTACTTACTATGTTTAGCTCTAATTGAACATCTCTGATTTAATGGTATTTTCTTTTGGCACCAAAAGAACACCAAAAACACAAGTGGCATATTTATATCTATATGCAGGTGGAGTAAGAAAATGAATAGTAGCTGGAAAGATAGTTTTTAATAAATGGTAATGGATCATTTGGCAAATATGCACTGGTTTTTAGAGAAGCAGAAGTGAACAGAGAAAATATGTGTGAGGCTTAAGCATGCAACCTAACAAAATTACATGCCTTTTGGAGTTACCAAAGGTTCACACATGAAACTTACAGAAATAATTCTCATTTTCTTTGGTGGTAAAGGAAGAGGAAGGTTAGATGAATTTCGATTTATGGCAGCCTCTATGGCAATCATTTCCTGTTCATACATCTTCTTGATCTTGCAACATTCCACAAGTATAAAATGGGGCAAGGACCTGTTCATTACACAGTTCCGGATATACTACAGTAGCAAGAAAAGAATATGGTAAAGATTTTCAAGCAAAACTTAAATCAAGAATAAAGAATAAAAAGAAGAATAAAATTAAGATGAACAATACTGTATCAAATACATGGTAAAAATTTATCCTGAACAAGAATTTGATGTCAAGAATATGAGAAATTAAAATTATAATATAAAATAGCTCTCATTAACTGAACACCTAAGTGCCTAATAGCTGAACTAGACACGTCTTATAACATTATAAGTAATCTTCATAACAACTCTGTAAGAAAGATTTTCTCCCTTAATGTAAGATTAAAGAGCTGAAAATCAGAAGGGTCAGTTTTACACCTAGTATATTTAAGACCTGGATTTAAATCTACCCAACTTTTTTTTTTGTTTGCTAAACCCTGAAGAAGTATGTGCCTAAATCTATATTGCCTTCTCTTTTCTGCACCTAATACTTGACAGTTTGACCAATCAGTGTACCTTTCTAGGGACAGGACATGATCGTTATAGACTATGATATCACATGCTAGTTTTGACCAGTCAGTCAGGAAAAGTGAATATGCAGAGTACACATGTGGCCATTTCTTTAAGTCCTGAGCTAGCCAACTTCACTTCTAATAGGTATTCAAGGTAGACATGGTTCCTTTTCAGTACACAGCTGCAGGCAATTATTACTGTCTCCCCAACAAAAACCTACTGGCCATCCCAGTTTGTTGCTCCATTTTACCTCCATGAGACCAGGATGAGTCTATAGAGGCATATAATAAAAGGGCTAGTTATTCACATAACCAAAGATTCCTAACAAACTGAACAGAAATCCAGTGTATTCCTCAGAAGAATTTCCTACACAGATACAAATTCAGTGGAATATATTCAATTCAGAGCCACTAAAAATTTTTTGAAAACAAATTTAAAGAAGGGACATATTTACTACAAATATATTTATTCAAAAACTTTAACTATAAGAGATATATCATTCCATTTCCTTCACATTCCTTTGCCTACACTATATTTTCTCTCATGACTTTGTACAAAAACATACACACACCTTTATTTTTCTTTGTAATAACAAATTCTGGTTCTGACAAAACAATACACCCTCCACTTATTAAGATTAAAAAAAAAAGTGTGAAAAGGGAGGGGGCTACTTAAAAGTTAGCAGAACACAAAGGGAATAAGTCAGTATTTCTATGCTATCACCAAGCACTCACTGTTCGTCTTCTTCCTCTCATGGGCTAGAGTTCAAGCACTTACTGTCAGAATATTACAGCTCCCAAAACTATACACATAAGCTGTAACTGCTGCTTGACTTCCTACCTACTAAACCACAAAAATTAAGGGGCTAAAAATCTGAAAAGAAAGGTGTGAAATCCTATGTTACCTGCTAATAAATACCAGCTCCTTATTCTCAAATAGACATTACTTAATGTTTGGCATGCCTGTATCCCTCTTGCTTAAAACAACAAAAATAAAAATAACAGGAAACACATATTCTTCTAAAATCCTTTTAGTATTTACTTGTAACTTGTCACTTAGCCTTGAAGGCAAAGCCAGGATCCTCTTCATTAAATAGCATACTTATGGAAGGGGAAGGGTGTTACACTTTACAAGGGTGTTACACTTTACATATCTTATTTAAACCCCTTTACTCCAAAAATAATCTGAGGCACTTCAGTGCCTTCCATAAAGCACTCAAAGAATTCATGATTCAATGGAAATAAACATCTCAAAGATAAAGGATGGTTTTAAGGATGGTTAGGCCTAATGCTTACAAAATTCCTATTACATGTGGAAGTAATAAAAAAATGGGGGGTTACCAGAGATTATACACATAATACTGAAACTTAGGAGTTTTCTAATTCAAAATGAAAATTTATACTATTACTTTACCTAGTTAACTGATAATCACAAATAAATTTTTATACAATTAATAACTATTTAATCAAAATATTTTTTTACTTCCTCCAGAATATTTTGTATCTAAACCATTGCTTACATGGTGAAATAGTGGGCAGCTGTAACAAATTATATTAAGAATTCAAAATACTATAGAAAATTAGAAAGAAATACACCCAAAACTGACTAGTGGGTTTCCCTGGGCTGTGGGATTATGGGGAAATAAATAAATAAAAACATGGATATGGAACATGGAAGAAAACAGAGCCAGAAAGAAATACACCCAAAACTGACTGGGGAAATAAATAAAAACATTGATATAGAAAATTATAACAGTGAACCAAGAGCAAAATGAAAACACATAAATAGATATATACATGAACATATATAATCGTTATGCCAAAATAAGTACAACTGCAAGTAAAATGATGGAAACATAAGAAAATGTTAACAATGGTTATCTCACAGGTAGGTAGAATTATAGATATTTATCATTTAATTCTGTATAATTTTTTGTAGATTTCAAATGTTACTATGACACCACATTTTCTTATCAGAAATTTAAAATATTAAATATATATACATGTTTCTCTGGTAAATTTATAGTTAATACACATTACCTGGAACTGGATTAGTGGGTGATCACCAAACACATATTCTACTCTCCCACTCACTTGCAACACATAGTCATAGGGGCTAACTTCATCTTCTTTCCCATGAATAGTCAAACGTTTTTGGATTGCCAATTCATTTATTTTGATAGGACTCATATTAGGAGATATTTGAAAGCTAAAGACATCCTAAAAAAGGGGGTAGAAAAAAAAGCAATTTTATATTTGTACTTTAAAAAAATCAGCCTTTATATTTGTACTTATTACTTCATTATATACAGCCATACATAATATCCACAAATGTACATCATTTACACTTAATATTTCAGTCAGTTTTCCTGTTTTCTAAATAAATGTGTCCATATCAAATTTGTTCACATTGTGGTAATTTGCAAGTCATCTTATAGAGTACCACAGATCCCATAGGTCAGATTTATACAAATTTAACTGGTTTACAAATGTTTTACAAAAGCTTATCACCAGTTTATCACACATATTTCCCTCTATCTTTTAAAAAAGTTACTCATGTTGTTGTTCAAATGTAGTCCATACTAAGAAAAGAATTTTATGTTGTCACTGGTAAGATCTATGCTTTATACCAACTGAACCACAAATTAACAATTCTGTCCAATTTTACAAACATATAAAAAGAAATAAATTTTATCTAATGAAAAGCAAAAATACAGTTGGGATAAAAATTATTAAATCTGTTCATCATAAATTCCAAAGTTATATTAAACATTATTTAGCAATACCTGAATCCTCTCATAATCTAACAAAATCATCTACTTCCCCCTTTAATTCTGTAGTTGTTTTATATATTTAGGTGCTCCTATGTTGGGTACATAGATATTCATAATGGTTATATCCTCTTCCTGGATTGACCCCTTTATCATTAAGTAATGGCCTTTCTTTGTCTCGTTACTTTGTTTTGAAATCTATTTTGTCTGATACAAGCACTGCCACATTTGCTTTTTCCTCCATTATTCACATATCTTCTTCCATCCCTTCACTTTCAGTCTGTGTGTCTTTGTGTCTGAAATGAGTCTATTTTAGGCAGCCTGTTTCTTTATCCATTCTGCCACTCAACATCTTTTGAGAGGTGCATTCAGTCCATTTACATTTAAGGTAATTATTGGTTGATATGTACTTATTGCCATTTTATTGCTTTCCAGTTGTTTTTATAGCTCCTCTCTGTTCCTTTCTTCCTCTCCTATACTCTTTGTTATTTGGTTTTTAGTGTTGTGAATAGATTTCTTTTTAAATTTTTTTGTGTGTGTCTATTATAGGTCTTAGTTTTGTGGTTACCAAAGGTTCAAGGATAGCTTCCTTACTATGTAACAGTCTATATTAAGTTGCTGATTACTCTATTTCAAACACAACCTAATGGTACTTTTTTCTCCTTCTTCCTCCTCCTCCACTCTTAATTAGATGTCATAATTTGCACTTTTTGTGTGTATCCCTTGACTAATATTGTATATAGTTGATTTTGCTTCTTTTAACTTCATAGTTGCTTGGTAATTAACTGGTCTGCCACCTTTAGGGTGAGTTTGTTTTCTCTGGTGAAAGTTATCTAGCGTTAGGAACATTCCCATCTATAGCAGTCCCTTTAACATATCCTGTAGGACTGGTTTAATGGTGGTGAATTACTTCAACTTTTGTGTATCTGGAAACTGTTTAATCCCTGCTTCAAATTTAAATAATAATTTTGCCAGGTAGAAGATTCCTGACTGGAGGTCCTTTTGTTTCAGTACAATAAATATTTCATGCCACTCACTTCTAGCCTGGAAAGTTTCTGTTGAGAAGTCTGCTGATAGCCTGGTGGTATTTCCTTTATAAGTAATCTTTTTTCTCTCTCTGCCTGCTTTCAGTACTCTCTCCTTACCCTTGATCTTTGCCATTCTAATTATTATGTCTTGGTGTTGTCTTCCTGGGGGTTCATTTTATTAGGGGTCTCTGCACCTCCATGACATGAGTGTCTATTTCCTTCCCAATATTGGGGAAGTTTTCAACAATTATTTCCTCAAAGAGATGTTCTATCCCTTTGTCTCTCTCTTCTCCTTCTGGTACCCCTACTATGTGAATACTGTTTCATCTGGATTGGTCACACAGCTCCCTTACCATTCCTTTCATTCCTAAAGACCCTTTTTTCTGTTCCTCAGCTTCACTGGGTTCCTCTAATTTTCATTTTTCTGTCTCCTCTACTTGCAGTAATCTACTCTTAAATCCCTCCATTGTGTTTCATTTCAGTTACTGTACTCTTCAGCTCCTAGTGGATCTTTTTCAGCTCTTCTTTGTTGAAGTCTTCCCTGAGATCTTGAATATTTTTCTGTAAATCATTGAGCGTGTTTATAATTTCTACTTTTAAACCTTTTATCAAGATTACTGGTGATCTCTGTTCATTCAGCCCTCTTTCTGGTGTCTTGGCCTTTAATTTTGTTTGGAACATATTCTTCTGCCTCCTCATTTTGTCAGGGTTTCTGTGTTTCTTCCTTTGTATTAGATGGATCTGCTATGCTTCCTGGCCTGTCAAGTGATAGCTTTATGAAGGAGGCATCATCCTATGGTGCCCAGAAGCTCAAGACTTTTTTATTCTCCAGTGCCTGGGTTCTGCTTGACAGTAGAGCCCCATTGTTGTTGGGCCGGACTGCCTTGCTGTCTGTCTGCTGCTAGTAGTCTGCAGCACCAAGAAGTTTGCTTCAGCCACCTTTGTGATTCAAGTGGAGGCCTCTGCTGGGATGCTGTGAACAGGGCAGCCCTTTGACTACCCTGCAGTGATGGCAGGGCTGCAGGGTTAATGGGTGGAAGGGGCCGTTGTGCTGCTCTAAGGCAGAACATGAGGTACAGCAGTGGGCTTGGACACCCGCAGGAAGGAAGAGCCTCTCAGGGCTGGCTCCTGCAGGTACCTCCCTGGTTGGGCTGAAATGGAGCCAACAAAGCTGGGAGACTCTCCCTCTGCCTGCCAGGTAGTGAAGTCTGATGCTGCTGCTGGGCTGAGTGGGCTGGCTCACCTGCAGTGCGCACAGAGAGGGGACTCGGGGTTGAGTTGCCAGCAAGGGGGATGGAGCATCTGGGGAACCCAAGAGTTTCCAACATATTGGGCCAAGGGAAGGCTGGGGTGATATGTCCACCTGACCTTTCTCGTGCAGACAGAACTCTGTCCAACACTCGCCCCTCTAGTACCCCTCCCACTGCTGACAAGTCTTTCAAACAGCCACCTCTGCTTTGGGTCTCGGGACCAGTGGAGCGTGCCTATCCTCCAGAAGTGGCTGGAGTCTCAGCCTCCCAGAGTGTTCGCCTGTCCATGGTGTCCAACAACGCTAATCACCAGAACCCAATGTAATGTGGACTCATGCTCCGGGAGCAGATCTCCAGGGCCAGGTGTGCAGGTTCCCTAGCCTGTGGTCTGGGGTATGGGGAGAGCTTAGGTTCTGCTTGATTGAGGCTTTGCCACTTTACCCTTTTCTATGTGGTCTTCTCTTCTTCCCCAGGTATAGGTGTGGTCTAGTCTACAGTCTCAGGTTGCTTTCAGGCTTAACTGTACTTGCTGTATTTTCTTTTGTTTTGGGGAGGAGGTTTCTGCCTTGCCTTCCTACTCCACCATCTTTTTCTCCACCCTCCAAATGTTTCTTAAATATGTGAAAAGAGATTCATCCTCACCAGTTATGAGGGAGATGCAATCAAGACCACAGTAAATATACATTTATATGAGGGAACTGTATACAGTATCAAGAGCTTCAAAGACCTATCTTAATTCCTTGATAATTAAAATTTGTGCCTTCTAAAGAAACACTGGTGTGTCATCACCTTGTTAATTTCTTTGCATAGACTTTTAATGGGACTGACTGGATCAGAATTCAACTTAATTGGTTTCTCCTGTATTTCAAGCAGTTTTCCAACTTCACTTTCAAATACATCAGAAAACACTGCATCTTTCATAAGACTTGTAATTTTCCTGGGCAATCAAGTTTGCACTGTATTGCTCAATGCTCACAAATAGCTACAGAGACTATCCAAAAAGCACTAGAAATATGATTGGGGACAGATACTCCTGTTTAGCATGGAAGAACACACAGTTCATTAGTGACTATTTGTATTATGATTACAACTGTAGTTATTCACATAATGACTACACAGGTGAAGAAATACTTATTCTTAACTGTTTTACTCTATGCTGCTTCACTGTTTCTCACATTTCTGCCCATGCCGCTGATATATTCTCTAGAATTCTCCCCAATTTTCTCTACCTCCTTTTACCTCCTCCATTACCACTCCAATTTCCCAAAACAGAGGAGACTATTGATAATTACATATACCGATCCTTTTATTGATAGAATTATTCCATATATGCTGGCTACAGTAAAAAAAAAAAGTTTAAAATTGCTGCTCAGGTTTATTGGTATCCTTTAAAACTATGGTTCTTGGAATTAAAAATAATTCATCTGTGATCTATGACTGGGACTACTGTTCTGTAAAATTGAGACACAACAATTCTATGATTATATTTATGTTGCTTTTTAAGAGGCATGTTCTATTGCTGGCTGATATTAACTATGTGGTTATGTAAAATTTCACTTGTTTTTCCAAGAAAATGTTGTCTGTCCTCTTACCAATTCTGGAAAGTCATTTTTTAATTTAAATGAAAACTTTCTTACATTTCATCTCATTTTTAGTGTTCCCACATGCTGCTTCCCAATGTTGGTCATCAGCAGTGATACTGAAAATGGCCAAAAGAGAAATTTACAGAAGTGGGAGAAGCAAAAGAGAAAATGCATGTATGATGGAGTAGGTTACCAACTGTCTTTTATTCTGAGATTCTATCATTCCTATTTTTTTGGTGGTAAAATCTTTACCCACTTATGAAATAGTGTTGGCATAAACAATTGTTTTGAATATTTTTAAGTGATCTTATTTTCCTAAATAAAAAGCTATAAACTCTATGTCACTTCCCAAAATTCTTTAATAACTTAATAATTTCACTGAAATATAAACCAACAGTCGAGGAACTTTTAGATTAATCCCAGAAGAAAAAGAAACTAAAGAGAACTACTATAGTTACATTTCAACAATATGACTACTTGGCATGTATAATGAAGGGAAGATTGAGTGGATACTTACCCAACACAGGAAAGTAAAGTATAACAAGACAGGCAGAAGTCAAAGTAACCTAGTTTGAATTTTTTTAATATTTTTAATTCAAAATTTAAATGTGTGCTTGTCCAGAGTGAAAATATGCTGCTTAAAGATGCAGAACATTACGCCTGGCCTTGGATATACTTGGTCAGAGACACAGGATATAAGGGATGGTGAAAAGATTTATTAATATACATGCAGTCTGACTAGATGATCTCTAAACTACTCTCAACCAACAGTTGTGAGGCCACAATCTAGACTACTAAACCACTGCATCAAAAATTCACATATGCAAACGATGTGTCACTTTTGATTGTTATACATAATTCTGTATTTATTTACATCTTAAATCTAAAAATATTCTTTGTAATAGTGTTTTTACTCTGTGAGAAACAGCTTCCTCTACGATTGGTCACACATTCACATACAAATTACATATTACAATGATTTCTTAAAATAATATATTACCTGACAATTTTCAAAATGAACAGCCACAATGAGTTTTCCTCCATAAAGTTTGTCCTCTAAGTTTTCAAGAACTGATTGTTCATGTTCTGGTGGATATGTCTGCTTTAGCCAATCCATCCAAGACAATCCCACAAGAGATTGAATCTTTTCTTCACTTAATTTGCACATTTTTATTCGAAATTCATTCACCTCAGGATCCTTCAAGGCATCAAATTCATGCAGACCTAAACACATTTTTAAAGTTATCATTTTAGTAGATAATAATAACATAGAGAATACAAAATACATTCAATAAAAATAAGTTTGCATGTTTGGTTTTTAAAAAGCAAACAAAACTGGACAGGAAAATATGAAGATAAAGTAACAAATTTCATGTGTACAAGACAAATATACAATTACATCTCTAAGGAATACAAACTTGAAACCTCTTAAAGAAATGTACTTCCTTACCAGTTTTAAAAGATGATCACCGAACTACAGTGCACATTTTAAAGCGACATATTAAAGATCCACAATTTTTCTTTACAAACCAAGTAAATCACATTTAAAATGTCTGGGAAAGGCTAAAAATCTGAAAACTGTCCAAATACAGCCCTAAAACTCAAATTATTACTAACTTAAAACTCAATAAATTTCCATTTTGATGGATTAAATTTTCACATTACAATGATTTTTAAACAATGATTATCGTATACTGTCAAAAATTTTGAACATAAAATTATTCATTGTTGTACTTAAGTACACAATCACTAGTGCCATGAAGACTACATGATAACCTGTTCATAAACTTATGATTATTCTAGTAAATAATTCTAGAAATCTAACGAACATGTATATATTTTTATGTGTGTTCAATTTTTCCCTATAAGTTTCGCAAATATTTAAAGCTTGACAATATCCTGTGCTACAAAGGGTGGAGAGAAATAGGCGTTTTTATTTAATATTTATTAGAAATGATATAGGATTACAGATGGCAGCGTGAGAGGTGAGACAGAGATCTCCTCCTAAAACCACATATAATACAAAAGTATCATTAATTCAACTAATCCAGAAAGAGCAACAGGAAAGAAGGCTACACCAGAATGCGTATAACTGGAGAAAAGAGCAGACCTCACAGAACAGGGTAACATACCAAAGCTATGACCTGGCAGGGCCCAAGCACTTCGCACATCCCAGCTCACCAGCAGGAGGAAGAGAAACAGAGCAGGAAGGGAGTGGAAGCCTGGGACTGCTGAACACCTAGCCCTGGAGATCTGCTCTAGGAACACAAACCTACACTGCATGGTGCTCAGGTGATTTAGTGCAGATGGAAAGCTAAAACAGGCAGAATACCTGTAGAGACGTTGATTCCAGCTACTTGTGGAAAACAGGGATTCATATCTGGCTGACGTGGGTGGGTAGTCTGAGAGACGTCCTTAAAGCTAAAGGGCTGCTAAAGGGGCAAGGACTGCACAAAGCTTACTGCTCAGGACAAGGGACAGGTAGACAGAACTGTTCGGGTGCATTTTGCCCAGCAGGTTGAGAACTTTCAGGATCTTCAGACGCTCCATCACCCTGGCTGGCTATGCAGCTGCAACACCCAACACCATGATACAAACCCTGCTGTGTCTTCCTCCTGGCTGGCCTGCACCTGGCTTGCAAACCAGGAACCCCTGCCCTGACATCAGGACAGCCAGAGAGAAGCCCTGCCTTCAGCAGCTACAAACACAAAACACAGAGGTTTACACCTGTGTGTTCGGCCCCCTGGTTCTGGCAGTGGAGACAGGCATACCAGCCGGGAAGCAGGAAACAACTCTTTCCTCCCCCCAAGAACCAACACTGCTCCCCTGCACCCCAACATTGCTTCAGGGGCTAAGCATCACCTCAGACTAGAGCTTCTGGGCACCAGAGAGCACCACAGACAAATATGAAACGTCAGAGGAATCTGGTTCAAAGAAAAATTATAAATACACCTGAGAAAGACTCAATTGAAATTCACCTCATTAATCTTCCTGAAAGAGATTTCAAAATAAAAATCATTAACATGCTCATGGAGGTACAGAAAAATATTCAAGAACTCAGAAACTAATTTAGGACACAGATCCAATTGTTGAAGAAAACAATGGAGGGTATTAAAAGCAGATTAGATATGGTGGAGACCATAAATGAAATAGAAATGAGGAAAGAGGAATACAAAGAAGATGAGGCACAGAGAGAAAAAAGGATCTCTAAGAATGAAAGAATACTGAGAGCTGTGTAACCAAACCAAAAGGAACAATATTCGTATTTTACAGGTACCAGAAGAAAAAGGGAGACAAAAAGGGATAGAAAGTGTCCATGAGGAAGTAATTATTGAAAACTTTCCGAATCTGAGGAACAAGAGAGTCTCTCAGAACATGGAAGTGCACAGATATTGCAACAAAAGGGACCCAAAGAGGACAACACCAAGAGATATAATAATGAAAATTGCAAAGATCAACAATAAGGAGAGACTATTAAAAGGACACAGAGAGAGAAATGATATTACTTACAAAGGGAAACCCATCAGGCTATCATAAGACTTCTCAGCAGAAACCTTACAAGCCAGAAGGGAGTAGCATGATATATTTCATACAGTGAAGCAGAAGGGCCTAGAAACAAGAATCCTTTATCCAGAAAGTTTATCATTTGAAAAGACATTGTGGTTACAACATTTACCCATATTATCAAGTCCCCACCCATATCCCAACGCAGTCACTGTCCTTCAGTGCAGTAAGATGCCACAGATTCCCTATTTGCCTTCTCTGTGCTACACTGTTTTCCCCGTGACCCACCACACCATGTGTACTAAACATAATAACCCTCAATACCCTTCTCCAACTATCCACACCCACCCTCCCACACTCCTCCCCTTTTGTAACCACTAGTTCCTTCTTGGAGTCTCTGAGACTACTGGTATTTTGTTCTGTGAGTTTTACCTCATTGTTATACTTCAAAAGTGAGGGAAATCTTTTTGGCATTTGTCTTTCTCCGCCTGGCTTATTTCACTGAGCATAATATCCTCCAGCTCCATACATGTTGTTGCAAAGGGTAGCATTTTTTTTCTTTCTTATGGCCGAATAGTATTCCACTGTGTATATGTACTACCTCTTCTTTATCCACTCATCTACTGATGGACACTTAGGTTGCTTACATATCCTGGCTATTGTAAAAAGCATTGCAATAAAAATAGGGGTGTATATGTCTTTTTGAATCAGAGAAGTGGTATTCTATGGGAAAATTCCAAGGAGTGGGATTCCAGGGTCAAATGGTATTTGTATTTTTGGCTTTTGAGGAACCTCCACATTGCTTTCAACAGTGGTTGAACTAACTTACATTCCCACTAGCAGTGTAGGAGGGTTCCCCTTTCTCTGCATCCTCACCAGCATTTGTTGTTCTCAGTCTTTTTAATGTTGGCCATTACTGGTGTGAGATGATATTTCATTCTGGTTTTAAATTGCATTTTCCTGATGAATACTGATGTGGAGCATCTTTTAATGTGGCTGTTGGCCATCCGAATTTCTTTGTTGGAAAACTATCTCTTCAAACCCTCTGCTCATTTTTTAATCAGGTTATTTGCTTTTGGCTGTTGAGGCATGTAAGTTCTTTATATATTTTCGATGTTAACCCTTTGCCAGTTATGTCATTTCCAAAAGTATTCTCCCATAGGATAGGATGCCTTTTTCTTCTGTTGATGATGTTCTTTGCTGTACAGAAATTTTTTAGTTTGATGTAGTCCCATGAGTTCACTTTTGCTTTTCTTTCCCTTGCTCAAGGAGATGCGTTTAGGAACAAATTGCTCATGCTTACATTCGGGAGATTTTTACATACGCTGTCTTCTAAGAGTTTTATAATTTCATGACTTACATTCAGGTCCTTGATCCATTTCGAGTAAACTTTTGTGTATGGAGTTAAACAAAAATCCAGTTTCATTCTCTTCCATGTAGCTGTCTAGTTTTGCCAACACCAGCTGCTGAAGAGGCTGTCATTTCCCCATTGTATGTCCATGGCTCCTTTATCATATATAAATTGACCCTCTATGGTTGGGTTTATGTCAGGGTTCTCTAGTCTGTTCCATTGGTATATGGGTCTGTTCTTGTCCGAGTACTGAATTGTTTTGATTACAGTGGCTTTGTAGTAGAGCTCGAAGTTGTGGAGCATAATACGCCCAGCTTTATTCTTCCTTCTCGGGATTGCTTTGGCTATTCGGGGTCTTTTGTGGTTCCATTATGAATTTTAGAGGGATTTGCTGTAGTTCATTGAAAAATGCTGTTGGTATTTTGATAGGGATTGCACTGAATCCTTAGATTGCTTCAGGCAGGATGGGCATTTTAACAATATTAATTCCTCCTACCCATGAGCAAGGGATGTGTTTCCATTTATTGGTATCTTCTTTAATTTCTCTCATGACTGTCTTGTAGTTTTCAGAGCATAGGTCTTTCACTTCCTTGGTTAGGTTTATCCTAGGTATTGTATTCTTTTTGACGCAATGGTGAATGGAATTGTTTTCCTGATTTCTCTCTGTGCTAGTTCATTCTACTGTATAGGAATACCACAGATTTCTGCATATTAATTTTCTATCCCACAACTTTGCCGAATTCAGATATTAGATCTAGTAGTTTTCAGGGGGATTCTTTAGGGTTTTTTTATATACAATTATCATGTCATCTGCAAACAGCAACACTTTGACTTTTTCCTTACCAATCTGGATGCCCTTTATTTCTTTTTGTTGTCTGATTGCCATGGCTATGACGTCCATACTATGTTGAGTAGAATTGGGGAGACGGCATCCTTGTCGTCTTCCCGATCTTAATTAAAGGAAAAGCTTTTAGCTCTCGCTGTTAAGTATAATGTTGCCTGTGGGTCTGTCATATATGGCCTTTATTAAGTTGAGGTACTTGCCCTCTATACCCATTTTGTTGAGAATTTTTATCATGAATGGATGTTGAATTATGTCAAAAGCTTCTTCAGCATATCTACGGAGATGATCATGTGGTTTTGTCCTTCTTTTTCATGATGTGGGGGGATGATGTTGATGGATTTTCAAACGTTGTACCATCCTTGCATCTCCGGGGTAAATCCTACTTGATCATGATGGATGATCTTTTTGATGTATTTTTGACTTTGGTTTGCTAATATTTTGTTGAGTATTTTTGCATCTATGTTCATCAGGGATATTGGTCTGTAATCTTGTTTTTTGGTGAGGTCTTTGCCTGGTTTTGGTATTAAGAGTGATGCTGGCCTCCTAGAATGAGGTTGGAAGTATTCCCTCTTCTTCTACTTTTTGGAAAAGTTTAAGGAGCATGGGTATTAGGTCTTCACTAAATGTTTGATAAAATTCAGTGGTGAAGCCATCTGGTCCAGGTGTTTTGTTCTTAGGTAGGTTTTTGATTATCAGTTCAATTTCGTTACTAGTAATTGGTCTGTTCAGATTTTCTGTTTCTTTCTGGGTCAGCCTTGGAAGGTTGTATTTTTCTCTAGAAAGATACAAAGTTGTCCGTTTCTTCTAGGTAATCCAGTTTGTTAGCATATAATTTTTCATAGTATTCTCTTATAATTCTTTGTATTTCTGTGGTATCCATAGTGATCTTTCCTTTATCGTTTCTGATTCTGTTTATGTCAGTTAACTCTCTTTTTTTCTTGATAAGTCTGGCTAGTGGTTTATCTATTTTGTTTATTTTCTCAAAGAACCAGCTCTTCCTTTCATTGATTCTATTGTTTTATTCTTCTCCATTTTATTTATTTCTGCTTTAATATTTATTATGTCCGTCCTTCTACTGACTTTGGGCCTAATTTGTTCCTCTTTTTCTAGTTACGTGAATTGTGAGTTTAGACTGCTCATATAGGATTGTTCTTCTTTCCCCAGGTAGGCCTGTATTACAATATACTTTCCTCTTAGCACGGCCTTCGCTGTGTCCCACAGATTTTGCAGTGTTGCACTACTCTTGTCATTTGTCTCCATATATTGCTCGATCTGTTTTTATTTGGTCGTTGATCCATTGGCTATTTAGGAGCACGTTCTGAAGCCTCCATCTGTTTGTGAAATTTTTCATTTTTTTTTGCCTAATATATTTCTCGTTCCATACATTTGTGGTCTGATAAAGTGGTTTTTACAATTTCAGTCTTTTTGAATTTACCGAGGCTCTTTTTGTGGCCTAGTATATGATCTATTCTTGAAAATGTTCCATGTGCACTTGAGGAGAATGTGTATTCTGTGCTTTTGGGTGTAGAGCTCTGTAGATGTCTGTAAGGTCTATCTGTTGTATTGTGTTGTTCAGTGTCTCTGTCTCCTTACTTAATTCTGTCTGGTTGATCTGTCCTTCAGAGTGAGTGGAGTGTGGCAATCTGCTATAATGAATGCATTGCATTTTATTTCTCCTTTTAATTCTGGTAGTATTTGTTTCACATATGTAGGTGCTTCTGTGTTGTGTGCATAGATATTTATAACTGGTATATCTTCTTGTTGGATTGAACCTTTTATCATTATGTAATGTCCTTCTTTGTCTCTTGTGACCTTCTTTGTTTTGAAGTCTATTTTGCCTGATATCAGTACTGCAACTCCGGCTTTTTTGTCCTTATTAGTTGCATGAAATATTTTTTCCATCCCTTCACTTTTAGTCTTTGTACATCTTCGGGTTTATAGTGAGTCTCTCGTATGCAGTATATCTATGGGTCTTGTTTTTTATCCATTCAGTGACTCTATGTCTTTTGGTTGGTGAATTCAGTCCATTTACATGTAGAGTGATTATCGATAAGTGTGTACTTATTGGCATTGCAGGCTTTAGATTCGTGGTTACAAAAGGTTAAAGGTTAACTTGCTTACTATGTAAGAGTCTAACTTAACTCACTTAATATACTATTACAAACAAGCAACCCTTGAACCTTTGGTAACCACGAATCTAAAGCCACCAATGGCAATAAGTACATATCTATCAATAATCACCCTAAATATAAATGGACTGAATGGTTCCGGGAAGATGGCGACGTGAACAGACCGGCAGAAAAATTCCTCCCAACGTTATATTTATTCACGAAAACACAGCAAATACAACTATCCCTAAAAGAGAGACCAGAATACACACAAAAGTGCACAGCATACAGGTATACCTGAGAGAACTCGGCAGCCGGTGAGGCAGGTAAGATACAGAGCCGCGACCTGGCAGGACCAAGCGCTCCTCCCCCCAAGAACTCCGGCGGTCAGACACACCGGAGAGAGGACTCAGCACCTGGTGAGGCGGGTAAGATACGGAGCCGCGGCTCAGCAAGACCCGAGCGCTCCTCCACCCCAGCACTCCAGCGGGAGTCCTGGCAAGGTGGGTAAGATACAGAGCTGCGACCCGGCAGGACCGAGCGCTCCTCCCCCCCAGCGCTCCAGCGGGAGGAGAGGATTCAGAGCCACGAGGGAGTGGAAGTCTGTGCCGGGAGCGCTGACACACAGCCTGCGGTGTAGCAGAGATTGGAGAGACAGAGGGCACAGGGTCCCAGCCAGGAATGTGCAAGTTGCCCGCGGCAGGCTCCGGGAAGGAAAAAGAAAGGAAAAAAAAGGGAAGAAAAGCGCGCGCCCTTTCTCAGCAGTCTTAAAGAGACAGGAGCTCAGTAGAGGGGCCGGATAGCCCAACAAACTGAGTCCAGCAGGCTGGGTGTCCTGGGGAGCTTTGGACCCCTTAGCTGGCGACTGGGAAAGGGTGGCCGCTATTAAGACCACCACAGAGATCAACAGCTTCCCATTCGTTCGCAACCCGGCCAGAGTTATAAAGGGCCTTGCAGAGCGGTGCGGCCATGGCTCTGGAATAGTGGAGCAACAGCGCCACCTACAGCATTCACACAGAACCCACTCTGTGTCGTTTTTTTTTTGTTATTGTTTTTTCTCCCCTTTCTTTTCCTTTTTTTCTTTCCCTTTCTTACCACTATTATTTCTTTTCTTTTTTTCTTTTCTCCTTTTAAAGTCATAAACAGCCCAGCTTAAGACAGAAGAAAGAAAGAAAAGGGGGGAAAAAAAGGAGAAAAGCACGCGCTTTGTTTCTCAGTGGTTTAAAGAGACAGGAGTCCAGCAGAGAACCTCATGACAGCGGCACACTCAACCCAGCAGACTGGGAGTCCTGGGGAGCCTCGGACCCAATAGCGGCCGACTGGGAAAGGGGAGCCATATTTAGGACTCCCACAGAGCTCAACAGCCTCCCATTCATTCTCACCCCAGCCACAGCTTTAAAGGGCCGTGCGGAGCGACGTGTCCACGGCTCTGGAATAGTGGAGCAATAGCGGCACTTACAGTATTCACACAGAAACAATCCCCGGTGGGGTTTTCTTTATTTTGTTTTACGTGTTGCTGCTTTTTCTTTTTCTTTCCTTTCTTTTCCTTTTTGTCTCTCTCTTTTTACTTTTTTTATTAGTAGTAGTAGTATTTTTTTTCTCTTTGTTTTCTTTTTTTCTTTTCTCTCCTTTCTCCTCTTTCCATTTTAAAGTCATAAAGAGCCCTGCGGACATACGTGACAACTACCAACAACTAATTCTATAGTCATGAGAAGACAGAAGAATACGATACAGACAAAGCGTCAGACAAACACCACCCCAGAGAGAATCTGAAGGAATGGACATGCATAGTATTCCGGAAAAAGAATTCAGAATAAAAGTCATAGGCATGCTGACGGATCTACAGAAAAATGTGCAAGAGCTGAGGGAGGAAGTGAGGGAACTGAGGAAAGACGATGCAGAAATGAGACAAGCCATTGATGGGCTCAACACCAGATTGAATCAGGTTCAAGACACGATCAAGGAATTACAAGACAGGGAACAAGAATACAAAGAAGCTGAGGCAGAGAGAGATAAAAGAATCTCTAAGAATGAAAGAATATTAAGAGAACTGTGTGACCAATCCAAACAGAACAATATTCGCATTATAGGAGTACCAGAGGAAGAAGAGAGAGAAAAAGGGATAGAAAGCGTCTTTGAAGAAATAATTGCTGAAAACTTTCCCATGCTGGTGAAGGAAATAGTCTCGCAGTCCATGGAAGCCCACAGATCTCCCAACACAAGGGACCCAAGGAAGACAACACCAAGACACATAATAATTAAGATGGCAAAGATCAAAGATAAAGACAGAGTATTAAAGGCAGCAAGAGAGAGAAAAAAGATCACCTACAAAGGAAAACCCATCAGACTATCATCACACTTCTGAACAGAAACCTTACAGGCCAGAAGAGAATGGCATGATATATTTAACGTAATGAAACAGAAGGGCCTCGAACCAAAAATATTGTATCCAGCACGATTATCATTTAAATATGATGGAGGGATTAAACAATTTCAAGACAAACGAAAGTTGAGAGAGTTTGCCTCTCATAAACCACCACTACAGGATATCTTAAACGGACTGCTCTAAAGAGAAGCACCCCTAAGGCTAAAAAGATGTCACCAGAGAAAATAAAATCATAGCAAAAAAAGCAGACCATCCAAATACTACCTAAACGTAAAGAATAAAACACCTAATATATAAAGAAAGGAGGAGGAACAATAGGAAGGGAGAGATAAAGAAACATCAGACGGCGTTCACAATAACTTAACAGGAAAGTTAAGTTAGATTCTTAGATAGTAAAGAAGCAACCCTTGAACCTTTGGTAACCACGAAGCTAAAGCCAGCAATGGCAATAAGTACATATCTATCAATAATCACCCTAAATGTAAACGGACTGAATGCACCAATCAAAAGACACAGAGTAACAGAGCGGATAAAAAAGCAAGACCCATCTATATGCTGCCTACAAGAGACTCATCTCAAAGCCAAAGATATACACAGACTAAAAGTGAAGGGATGGAAAAAGATATTTCATGCAAACAACAAAGAGAAAAAAGCAAGTGTTGCAGTACTTGTATCAGATAAAATAGACTTCAAAACGAAGAAAGTAGCAAGAGATAAAGATGGACATTACATAATGATAAAAGGGTCAGTCCAACAAGAAGATATAAACATTATAAATATATATGCACCCAACACAGGAGCATCAGCATATGTGAAACAAATACTAACAGAAGTGAAGGAAGAAATAGACAGCAATGCAATTATTTTAGGAGACTTTAACACGCCACTCATTCAAAAGGATAGATCAACCAGGGAGAGGATAAGTAAAGACACAGAGGCACTGAACAACACACTAGAACAGATGGACCTAACAGATATCTACAGAACTCTGCACCCAAAAGCAGCAGGATACACATTCTTCTCAAGTGCACATGGAACATTTTCCAGAATAGACCACATACTGGGCCACAAAAAGGACCTCAGTAATTTCAAAAATATTGAAATCCTACCAACCAACTTCTCAGATCACAAAGATATAAAACTAGAAATAACTTTTAGAAAGAAATCAAAAAGGTTCACAAATACATGGAGACTTAACAACATTTTCCTAATGAATCAATGGGTTAACGACCAAATCAAAATGGAAATCAAAGAATATATGGAGACTAATGACAACAACAACACAAAGCCACAACTTCTGTGGGACGCAGCGAAGGCAGTCTTAAGAGGAAAGTACATTGCAATCCAGGCCCATTTAAAGAAGGAAGAACATTCCCAAATGAACAGTCTAAAGACACAATTATTGAAATTGGATAAAGAAGAACAAATGAGGCCCAAAGTCACTAGAAGGAGGGACATAATAAAGATCAGAGAAGAAATAAATAAAATTGAGAAGAATAAAGCAATAGGAAAAATCAACCAAACCAAGACCTGGTTCTTTGAAAAAATAAACAAAATAGATAAACCCCTACCCAGACTCATTAAGAGAAAAAGAGAATCTACCCACATATACAGAATCAGAAATGAGAAAGGAAAAATAAAACGGACCCCACAAAGAATTATAAGAGAATATTATGAGAATCTATATGCTAAGAAGCTGGAAAACCTAGAAGAAGTGTACTTCTTCGAAAAATACAACCTTCCAAGACTGACCAAGCAAGAAACAGAAAAACTAAACAGACCAATCACCAGCAGTGAAACTGAAGCGGAAGTCAAAAAACTACCCAAGAACAAAACCCCAGGATCAGAAGGATTCACCTCTGAATTCTACCAGACATAAAGAGAAGAAATAACACCTATTCTCCTTAAAATTTTCCAAAAAATAGAAGATGAGGGAATACTTCCAAACTCATTCTCTGAAGGCAGCATCACTCTAATACCAAAACCGGGCAAAGACCTCACCAAAAAAGAAAATTACAGACCAATATCCTTGATGAACGTAGATGCAAAAGTACTCAACAAAATATTAGAAAAACAAATTCAAAATACATAGAAAGGATCATACACCATGATCAAGTGGTATTCATCCCAGGGATTCAAGGATGGTAC
>JAQQAC010020790.1:16448198-16471227 GCA_029783875.1 Phataginus tricuspis
TTGCTCATGTAATTGTAGGTTAATGATACTAAAATAAAATAAATTGTGAAAAAAAAAAAAGAAGAAGAAGAAGAAAACAAAATCTAGACATTTGCAACAACATGGATGGAGCTAGAGGGTATTATGCTCAGCAAAATAGGCCAGGCGTAAAAAAACAAGTATCAAATGATTTCACTCATATGTGGAGTATAAGAACAAAGAAAAAAAACTGAAGGAACAAAACAGCAGCAGACTCACAGAACCCAAGAATGGACTAACAGTTACCAAAGGGAAAGGGACTGAGGAGGATGGGTGTTGGGAAGGGAGGGACAAGGGGGAAAAAGGGGACATTATGATTAGCAGACATAATGTAGGGGGGCACGGAGAGGGCTGTACATCTCAGAGAAGACAAGTAGTGATTCTATGGCATCTCACTACGCTGATGGACAGTGATTGTAATGGGGTATGTGGGGGGACTTGATGAAGTGGGGAGTTTAGTAACCATTATGTTGCACCTGTAATCATAGATTAATAACACCAAATTAATTAATTAATTAATCAATCAATCAATCAATTAATTAAAAGTTCACTGTGGGACTTTTCATAATATCCATAAGCTAGACACAACTTGATGTATATTAACAGAATGGATCAATAAATAGAGTATTTTACAGTATGGATATTTAATAAAAAGAAGCTACACACATCACAATGAATGAACATTATAAACGAGAAACAAATATACCATATGATTCCATTTACTTAAGTATAAATACAGTTATCTCATTTAAACATGGACAGTAAAGTTAAAAAGAAAAGTAAGAAAATAAAATTCAGCAAAATACAGCTTTGGGAAAGAGAGGGAAGTATGATAGCAAAAGGCCTGGGTGTTACACAGAGGTATTTTTCATTCTTTAAAGTATAAATTTATATTTTCATATGCTCCTCTGTATGTATGTTATGTATGTATGCTAAACACACTTTCTAATGGATTAACAATGATAACATATGTAAGGCTCCTAGGCACCACCTGGTATGAAGAATCCATTTGATGTGAAACCATTCCCCACTTTGCTCTGCCTACGACTTCAGTGTTAGTGAAAATCAAACCCAAGTTCCAGATTTTCCCTGTCACCGGCAGTTGCTTCTCTTCCTGCACTATTCCCACGTAAGATTCTTGCCCATCTCATTCCCCTACTGCTTCTCCTTAACCTTTGCCTCTACCTCTAGGAGGTAAGTGCATTAGCAGCTAGAGCAAGGAGCTGTATTCCTACTAAACTTTATTCCTGCCACCCCTGCTAATTAATATCTGAACAGTGAGTTTCTGAAAGACCAGGACGGGCTCTTTCATGGTTGGGGTTCCACACAGTGCCTGATACAGGACCTCAGTAACTATACGTTGAAAGATGAATTAATAATATATACAGTATAGAGCTAACTACTAGTGGAAATACGATTAAAGTGAGGATGGTGCTTACTCATGTTCCCCAGGCCCCTTGACAGTTTGAAGGAAGCCTCTCTTAGCTGCTCATGAACAGCAGAAAGATGGTTTCAAAGTTGCTTTAAAATCTCTGCCCACAAGATTGGTGGATTTGTAGTCATGCACTGTATATAACAATCTTTATTCATTAATAATTATTACAACTTTAAATTTAAAATTTAGATCCTTTTTCAAAGTAACATGATTTTTATTTTTATTACCATTATTACTAATGACAATTGCAAATAAGGTGCAAAGTTTCAAAAACATCACTGCAGGAGTTGTAATCCCATCAACATTTTTCCCCTTATTACAAATTTTATAAAATTACATTTAAAAAGTATTACACATAAAATTAATCTTCCACATAAAACAATGATACTTAATAATGAATGTAACTATTTAGCATGTTCTTATACTGGAAAACTGAATTGAGATTAACAAGGCAGTAATTTATACTACCCTTTATATACTACTTTCTCTGTCATGTGGCAGTCAAAAGGCGAAGTGAGATGCCTGCAGCAAAGAAAACAGTTTTGAAAGGTCATGCTACGCAGAGAGCCAGAATTTCTTTCACAATATTCTTACTGTCTATGGCAGACTCTGACAATCTGACCAGTTATTTTCTGAGTAAAAGCAAAAAGCTTATTACCAAAGGACCAGAAACAGCAGGCACTCAACAAAATAATCTCCAGGAACATTTTTTCTCTAACTGTGTAAACAACCAATGCATATTAAAGAAAAAGAACCCTGAGGCAAAAACAAAGAGCTGGAGTAAGAGGAACTAGTAAAAACTGGACAGCAAATTTACACCAATCAGCTTATTCAGTGTTCATATAACATGGTAAGAAGCTTCGAAAATAAACTTTTTCAAATGAAAATGTCATTTGTCAAGGGAAAGCATAACAATACTGAAGACAATGAATACGATCTGCTTCAAAGTTTCCAAATCTTCTTGACAATTGCAAATGAGGTGCAAAGTTTTCAAAAACATCACTGCAGGAGTTGTAATCCCATTAACATTTCCCCCTTAATAATCTCATTGGTTTATTATTCATCTGAACAGAGAATAATATTTTTTTCCAACTGTTACAATGTGTAAATCAACAAACAGATGAAATTCCAGTCTCAGAGGTTAAACAAGTGTACTCCTTGGGGAGGAAAAAAAATCATTCCAGCTCATTTGATCATCTTGTCCAATTCTAGAAGATCTTATTTATTCCTGCCTAGTAATCAAAATGCATAGCTTTCTCCTGAGTCAAGTGAAGGTACTTAGTCTATTATAGACATCACAGCCAAGTTACACAGACACAGTCATGGTAAGTTTTTGGCAATGTATTCTTCTTAAGTCCCCAGAATTCTAATTCCTGTTAGTATCTCTCACTAAAATTTAACTGGAGAACAACTTCCTTTATGAGTTCTGACCTTAGAGAAGAGCATGACAGTCACTTTTAAAAGAAATAGAAAACAGTCTATGATAAACATTCTTTTGAGGAAATAATATACTTAAAACATTCTACTGTTCAAATCCAAAGGTATACTATAAACCAAATTCAGGCAAAGGTGTAGAGAAATTGGAACCCTTGTATTTACTAGTGGGAATGTAAAATAGTACATCCACAGTGGAAAAGAGTATGGCAGTTTCTCACAAAATTAAACACGTAATTACCGTTATGATCCAGCAATTCCACTTCTGGTTATCTAACCAAAATAATTAAAAGCAAGGCCTCACACAGATGTCTGTATAACCGTGTTCACGGTAGTATTATTAACAATTGGCAAAAGGTAGAAGAAATCCAAATGTCCATCAGTAGATAAGTGGATGGATAAACAAAAAGTGGAATATACACACAATGGAATATTAATTGACCTTTAAAAAGGGCATTATGATACATGTGATACATAAAACGTTATGCTAGCTCAAAAAGAATAAAATACCTAGGAATAAACCTAACCAAGGAAGTGAAAGACCTGTACTCTGAAAACTACAAGACACTCCTAGGAGAAATTAAAGAGGACACTAACAAATGGAAATGCATCCCATGCTCTTGGCTACGAAGAATAAATATTGTCAAAATGGCTATACTACCTAAAGCAATCTACAGATTCAATGCAATCCCTATCGAACTACCAACAGCTTTCTTCAATGAACTGGAACAAATAACTCAAAAATTCATATGGAACCACAAAAGACCCCGAATAGCCAAAGCAATTCTGAGAAGGAGAAATCAAACAGGGAGAATTACGCTCCCTGACTTCAAACTCTACTACAAAGCCACAGTAATCAAGACAATTTGGTACTGGCACAAAAACAGACCCACAGACCAGTGGAACAGAATAGAAAATCCAAACATTAACCCAAACACTTACAGCCAATTAATATTTGATAAAGGAGCCTTGGATATACAATGGGGAGATGACAGCCTCTTCAGCAGCTGTTATTGGAAAAACTGGACAGCTACATGTAAGAGAATGAAACTGGACTACTGTCTAACCCCATACACAAAGGTAAACTCAAGGTGGATCAAAGACCTGAATGTAAATCATGAAACCATAAAACTCTTAGAAAAAAACATTGGCAAAAATCTCTTGGACATAAACATGAGTGACTTCTTCATGAACATATCCCCCCGGGCAAGGGAAACAAAAGCAAAAATGAACAACTGGGACTATATCAAGCTTAAAAGCTTCTGTACAGCAAAGGACACCATCAGTAGAACAAAAAGACATCGTACAGTATGGGAAAATATATTCATAAATGATGCATCTGAGAAGGGGTTGACATCCAAAATATATAAAGAACTCACGCACTTTAACAAACAAAAAGCAAATAATCCAGTTAAGAAATGGGCAGAGGACATGAATAGACACTTCTCTAAAGAAGAAATTCAGATGGCCAATAGGCACATGAAAAGATGCTCCACATCGCTGGTCATCAGAGAAATGCAGATTAAAACCACAATGAGATATCACCTCACACCAGTGAGGATGGCCAACATCCAAAACACAAACAACAACAAATGTTGGCGAGGGTGTGGAGAAAAGGGAACCCTCCTACACTGCTGGTGGGAATGCAAATTAGTTCAACCATTGTGGAAAGCAGTATGGAGGTTCCTCAAAAAACTCAAAATAGAAATACCATTTGACCCAGGAATCCCACTCCTAGGAAGTTACCCTAAGAATGCAGCAGCCCAGTTTCAAAAAGACAGATGCACCCCTATGTTTATTGCAGCACTATTTACAATAGCCAAGAAATGGAAACAGCCTAAGTGTCCATCAGCAGATGAATGGATAAAGAAGATGTGGTACATATACACAATGGAATATTATTCAGCCATAAGAAAACAAATCCTACCATTTGCAACAACATGGATGGAGTTAGAGGGTATTATGCTCAGTGAAATAAGCCAAGCCGAAAAAGACAAGTATCAAATGATTTCACTCATATGTGGAGTATAAGAACAAAGAAAAAAACTGAAGGAACAAAACAGCAGCAGACTCACAGAACCCAAGAACGGACTAATAGTTACCAAAGGGAAAGGGACTGAGGAAAGTGGGTGGGAAGGGAGGGATAAGAGGGTAAAAGGGATATTACGATTAGCAGACGGTAAGGTAGCGGGGGCATGGGGAGGGCTGTACAACTCAGAGAAGACAAGTAGTGACTCTATAGCATCTCACTACGCTGAAGGACAGTGACTGTAATGGGGTTTGTGGGGGGGACCTGATGAAGGGGGTAGTTTAATCACCATAATACTGCACATGTAACTTAATTATAATTAATGATTATAATTAATTATACCAAATTATAGATTTGGTAGATTAATGATACCAAAATAAATTGTAAAAAATAAATAAATAAATAAAAGTATCTCTCATTAAAAAAAAAAAGGTTATGCTAGCTAAATTCACACTGCCCACCATATCATGCTAACTTGTCTTAAAGTAAACCTTTACCATTGTTTGGCAATCCTTTCTATTCTATCCTGGTAATCACTATTACACTTTTCCACTATTGTGTCCAGCCTGGTCAATTCCAAGAGCCTCGTAACTGACCTTACTGCTTCTCCTATATGCCTATATTCCATCTTCAATAAAGCAGCCAGAGGAATCTTTTAAAAGATGTACCATATATTAACATGTTACAGCTTAAAACCTACCTTTTAAAACGTCTTTGAGACTAAACTCCTTATTATTACCATAGGGACCAACATAGCTTGGCCAAAATGACTTCTTCAACTTCATCGCATGACACTATGGTCCTCAATCACTCTAATTCAGAGCACTTTACATTCCTCAAGCTAATTTCCAGGTTTTTTCACACTAGCTTGATTTTCAAGTGACTAAATTCTTGTCTTTCACACCTTACCTTAATGTTACCTCTTCAGAAGTTATTCAGTCACTCTATCTCAACTGCCCCATTTTCTTACATTCCAATTTAGTATTTTTCTTGTCATTTCAATGACTGGCTCCATGAGAACAGATCTTGTCTGTAAAAATGCCTGGCACAAAGCAGGTGTTCAATAAATATTTGAGGATGTTTGGTAATTATTCTACAATATTTTTCCTAAACATTTTCTTCTCCCAGGAGGATCCAACCCCATCACTGATTAACTGTATGCCTAGCAGATAACCTCAATCCCTTACTTATTAAAAAAGTAGAATAAGGAATTCTATCTTTTCTTCCTCTTTGCCTAAATAAACATTGATTCACCTTCTCTTCCACTCCTCTGGTTTCTAAGCAGAAAGGCGGATACTCTTTTGTAAGAGTTAAGCCCTTTATCCATGTCCTAGATATCAAAATTTTTTTACCTCCTCAGGCAATTCATCACTCTAAACTACTCTACATATTTAAACTACTGTAATAGATCATCCCCTTTTACCTAAAATATACCAGTTGCTAAAGCTAAAATTTCTTCTTCTTTGTGGCTAACTCCTCAAAATGATCACTGTCTTATGTAGAAACAATCACTGCCTCATTTCCTGTATAAACTTCTTGAAAAACATTCTCTTTTATTCTTTATGCTGTGTACCTTGAAAACCATTTACTTGACCTCCTACAATTCATCCTGGTCTACTTAATCTGTTCTCTCAGTTATCACTAACCTTTTAATAATTAAATTCAATGACCCCTTCTAGGGTATTAAAATCCTTAATCTTTCTACAGCATCTTGTCTCTCTCAAGAGCCTCTCCTTAAAATTCTTTATTGTGCTTTAAAGGAAGACACCACATGATTGTGGTCTCCATAGAGTTTTAATGTTTCCTTTACTGATTCTTTTTAAGATAAAATGAAAGACTCATTTTATCACCACCTCTACACTCTTTGCTCTATTGCAAGCTTATCTTTAGCCATAGACTTTGTCCTGAAAGGCCTCTATTGGGGCCAGCATAACCACCAAACTGCCAAATCCAAAAAAACTTGTTCAGTTTTCAACTAACCTTTTAAAAATAAAAGGCTTTCCAAAAATGAACAAGTGGGACTATATCAAGCTGAAAAACCTCTGTACAGCAAAGGACACCATCAGTAGAACAAAAAGACATCCTACAGTATGGGAGAATATATTTATAAATGACATATCCGATAAGGGGTTGGCATCCAAAATATATAAAGAGCTCACGCACCTCAACAAACAAAAAGCAAATAAGCCAATAAAAAAAATGGGCAGAGGAAAATTATTTCCCTCATTTGTGGGGTGGTATAACAATGAAGCAAAACTGAAGGAACAAAATAGTAGCAGACTCAGAGACTCCAAGAAGGAATTCGTGGTTACCAAAGGGGAGGTGTGTGGGAGGGTGGGTGGGGAGGGTGGGAGAAGGGGATTGTGGGGTATTATGTTTAGTACACATGGTGTGGGGAATCACGGGGAAAACAGTGTAGCACAGAGAAGGCAAACAGTGAATCTGTGTCATCTTACTACACTGATGGAGAGTGACTGAATTGGGGTACGAGTGGGGACTTGATAATACGGGTAAATGTAGTAACCACATTGTTTTTTCACATGAAACCTTCCTAAGAGTGTATATCAATAATACCTTAATAAAAATAAAAATGGGCAGAGGATCTGAATAGACACTTCTCCAAAGAAGAAATTCAGATGGCCAACAGGCACATGAAAAGATGCTCCACATCGCTAATCATCAGAGAAATGCAAATTAAAACCATAATGAGATATCACCTCACACCAGTGAGGATGGCCAACATCTAAAACACAAACAACAACAAATGTTGGCAAGGATGTGGCGAAAGGGGAATCCTCCCACGCTGCTGGTGGGAATGCAAATTAGTTCAACCATTGTGGAAAGCAGTATGGAGGTTCCTCAAAAAACTCAAAATAGAAATACCATCTGACCCAGGAATCCCACTCGTAGGAATTTACCCTGAGAATGCAGCAGCCCAGTTTGAAAAAGACATATGCACCCCTATGTTTATTGCAGCACTATTTACAATAGCCAAGAAATGGAAGCAACCTAAGTGTCCATCAGTAGATGAATGGATAAAGAAGATGTGGTACATATACACAATGGAATATTATTCAGCCATAAGAAAATAAATCCAGACATTTGCAACAACATGGATGGAGTAGACGGTATTGTGCTCAGTGAAATAAGCCAGGCAGAAAAAGACAAGTATCAAATGATTTCACTCATATGTGGAGTATAAGAACAAAGAAAAAAAAACTGAAGGAACAAAACAGCAGCAGACTCACAGAACCCAAGAATGGACTAACAGTTACCAAAGGGAAAGCGACTGGGGAGGATGGGTGGGAAGGAAAGAACAAGGGGGAAATAGGGGCATTACGATTAGCAGACACAATGTGGGGGGGGGAGGGGAGGGCTGTACAACTCAGAGAAGACAAGTAGTGATTCTATAGCAGCTTACTATGCTGATAAACAGTGACTGTAATGGGGTATATGGGGGGGATTTGATGATATGGGGAGTCTAGTAACCATAATGTTGCACATGTAATTGTAGATTAACGATACCAAAATATAAAAAATAAAAGGCTTTCAACACTACTGATCCCTCCCCTTTCTCCTTCATGACCTCTGTTGACACACTAGTAAATAATCCTTAATATCAGACTACCTTTAAACAAAGCCTAGGATTTGCTTTTCCCCCATACCCTCACAAATTAACTAAAAGATTTGGAATCTAACCAATATTCACATTTTCTTTTGGTTTTTGACTTCTTGAAAAATAATCGAAATAATTAAAGATAAAAAATTGGACACTTACCTTGAAATGATAGCCCCCATTTCAGTCTTTCAGTAAAACAGATGGCATTATTTACTTTTAAAAGTGAAGTTTTCATGGAAGACTTTTTCAGATTAGAAGATACACTACAGAGAAGGGTGTAGATAAAAGGAATTAACATCTAAATAAGCTAAATTTAAAAAAATAACTAAAATGTAGTACATACATACATGATATTTAATTGCTTATAACTTATTTTTAAATATGGGAAAAATATAGAGAACATAAATGACAATATTAAAATTACAAACAGAGCTGGAAGGAACTTAAGTGGATGTCTTTACAACTAAATTCTCTCACTTAGATCACCTCCTCTTTCTTGAAATCTCTTTTCTATAATTTGCTTTCTTTCTACTTCTCAATCCATTCTTCTCTATCTAATCATAAGGTGCTAACTATGAGTTATTTTTTCTTTAAATGTAGTATTTGACACACACAAAATGTATGTAAAGATGCATGTAAGTGAGCATAAGGTTATCACTATCCCAACAGAACAGCAAAAACATTATATCAGTTATGTGCTCCTCTCATCCCAACCTTTACCCTGAACACTTCCTATCCCATTACTTTTAAAAAGTAACTTTGTCACATATGTATATACCCAAAACAGTATTTTATTTGAGGTTTGTGACCCCCGTTTTTGGCTTGATGAATTTGTATACTCTATGGAATTTTCAGGACTTGAATTTTTTTCACTCACATCCTTTTTTTTTTTTAAGCTTTACCCATGTTATATTTTCATGGCTTTGTAGCATTTCATCATATAAATATGCCACAATGTATTCATCTATTCTATTGATGGACTTTTGGATGGTTTACAGTTGCTTTTTTTTGCTTTTAGCTACACTATTATACATCTCCAGTGTGCACTGAAACAAGAATTTCTTTAGGGTATGCTTTAAATCTAGAAGTGGATTTGTAGGTCATAGTACATGCAAACTGCCAACTTTACCAAAAATGTCAAATTGTCTTCCAATTGCATCAATTTACAGATTCGCCAGCAGTGTATGAATTGATAACACATCCTTTCCAATACCTGGTAAAGTCAGATTTCTTAATTTGTAGCAATAAAATGTTATCTCCTTGTGATTTCGGTTTGTATTTGTTTTATTAGTTGTATTAGGTTGAAGACCTTTTTGCATGCTTGATTATCTGTGCTCCTTCCTATGTTCCTTTGTTCACAGATTTTAGCCATTTTTATTGTTTTTTTCTCATTAATTAGTATATTTTATATATTCAGGACCAAGACCAGCTACAATAATTTGCAATGAACAGTACAAAATCAAAAGGCAGGGCCACTTATTCAAAAATTAAGAATTTCAAGACAGCTATGGCTTAGCATTTAAATTAAGTGTAGGCTGATGGACAGTGACTGTAATAGGGTTGGTGGGGGAGACCTGATGAAGGGGGTAGTTTAATCATCACAATATTGCTCATGTAATTGTAGGTTAATGATACTAAAATAAAATAAATTGTAAAAAAAAAATAATTAATTAATTAATTAATTAAGTGTAGGGCCCTGTGTGATTGCACAGGTTATAAATCCATGAAGGCAGCCCTGTTCAGGACACCAATTCTCTATTATATATACTACAATTATTTTTTTCCAAGCTTGCAATAGTTTTTTTCCAAATTTGGGTTATCTATTTTCTTTACGATATCTTAAGAAGAATATTCATTTTCATACGGTCAAAAATATTGGTAACTTTTTTTAGTTGGCTTTTTTGTCTCACTGAGAAAATCCTACAGTCTTCACAAAGTTTTATGGCTTTGCCTCTATTTGAGCCCTAAGCCATGGGTGCTTTCCAAAGATAAGTGAGTTCACAATCATCTCCTTCCAGCCATTATGCCCCACTCTTCACATATAACATTTTACAGGCATTTATGACCTTCATGGTAGTAGCATCCTAATCAATATCATTTAATTCATTTCTGAGCAAGCTCACTCAAATTTGACTGAAACTTGTGCTACACATCAGCTCTAAGTTATTTACATTTGTCAGTAATACTCAGAGATTTTAATAAAAACTTTCAAGCATCTGGTTAGAACATTTTGTACATACAAAAAGGGAGAAAAGGCTGAAAAATCTTTAAGTTTCACAAATTTAGAATCAAAAGAGAACATAATTGTTGCTATTAAGGTTGAAAATATTTTTCATTTTATACCCTCAAACTAAGATTCAGCTAGTAGTAAGCAAGTAATTTAATTCTAGTCTTGGTTTCTTTGTGTTTGAAATAAGGTCAATAAATACTTAAATTAGAGGAATTTTATAAAACAATTTAGAACAATGTCAAAATGTATCAAATTGCTTACTTTCCCAAAAGTAAGGTAATCAATCAACTCAAAACAACCCAGTTGCTCACAAAGGATGTTGATACCAGGAGAGGCTTTGCATGTGGGACAGAACTATAAGGAACTCTGTACTTCCTGCTCAATTTTACTGTGAACCTAAAACTACTCTAAAAAGAAATGTCTACTTAAAGGGTAAAAAGCAAATGTTTTGACTACAGGGGGAAAAATGACCAATTTGACACAATATAAACTAATAATGAATTTAAGTATACTGCTTATTGTTCTGGGACAGTCAACAAAAAATTATTCTAGTATCTTCAAACACAGAATGCAATAATTTATCCTTAAAGTTCCCTGTAATGCTTAAGGTAAAAAATGTTACTGATTACTTTACACATGAAGATCCACTCAAACCCACAACTTTATTGTGAAAATAAAGCAAAGAATTTACTACAAGGGAAAAGTTCTAGACAAATAACAAATATGCATTAAACTTTAAAGGGATAGGGGGCAGGGGGCCCTGACAGTTCCAAAATATTTTGCCTTCCTGGTTGTCAACGCAAATTAGTATAACCTCCTCTTAGGAAAACAGTCTGGCATTATCTAACACATTTCATCAACTTTAAGATGAAGAGAAGTTTTTTCCACGTTTTAACACCTGTGACATCGAAATGCATCTTAAGTCACTATCACTCAAGCAGCAGGTACAATCTACAAGTCACTGCCTACACATGTGAACTTGATTCTTTTTCCTGGTATCCTAATAAAACAACTACAACTCTTTAATACAAACCATGTAAGGACTGTTTGAGAAATGGATAGATATACCAGCTGTGGTCTGAAATCATTTTATGACACCCTCTGGTAAAAATCACCAAAACCCTCAGAATGAGTGTCACAGGCTTATAAAAATTCCACCTCACTATACCCTTAAGATTTATGCACTTTGTTGTACATAAATTATACCTGAATTCTAGGGAGAAAAAAGTGTAAATAAAGACATCATTTCTGCTTCAAAACCCTATGAATTAGTTAAGAAAAGTTCCAAGAGAAGAAAAAAATAAATCTCAAAAATATGAAAATTCTTAACCTCACTCATTAGAAAAATGCCAATTAAACTACATTGAGACACCATTTCCATGTATCAATTTGAAAAAATTCATGTTTGCCAAGGTACTTTATTGACAAAGCTGTGAAAAAATACACATTATATACCAAAATATTATCATAACAAAAAATGATTATGTGAATTATGTGTTTAACCTTACTGTGGTAATAATTATTTTGCACTATATACATGTATCAAATCATCACACTGTACTCAACAGTGCTAAACTTTTGACCTTTTTTTCATTTTTTGTTTTAAAGAAATTATAAGGCATATTGGTAACAAAAAGTAAGGATATATAACATTTTCTAAGAAAGTAGACAGGATTATAGAGGTCAGGCATTTTTCCATATAGTATCTCAAATACCAACTTATACGGGCTTTCCCATGTTCACTGTTTCAAGTGGCCTAAGGAATAGGAAGCATAGAGCAGAATAAACAACTATTCACATATACCGAAGACCTGTATAGCAGATGTTTATAAATCAGGACACATTTTCAAATTTTATAGAATACTGGTAAAAACTAGTAACTAAGGAGAAAAGCAAACTTTAAGGATGACTTTAAATGCATCCTAGTTAACTGTGAACATGTCCTCCAAATCTAGGAATTTGTAGCTTTCTACAGTAGACAGAACTAGGGAATATATGCATGTATACTGACACATGCATACACACATCTATACTTCTGTATCTGCTTACTAAAAAAGACCAAGAATTCATACTGATACCTCAGATCCTAATCCAACACCACAATGTTCATTCAAGCCATATTTATAACTTTATCACAGTGATAAACCTCTCACTGTCTCCAATATATTGACAAACTCGCTCAATCCTAAAAAACCACACAAGAGTAGTTAAGGAATTCCTAACTCAAACCAGTATGAAAAACAATTCTACTAACTACAGTTCAGTATTTGTTTACAGACTATTTTTTTTAAGCTGGAGTTTATAGTCAAAATTCTATATAGTTAATTGGTTTCATTTTTTTATTATCCTTTTCAATGTGGCTGTTATTCATTAAGAACGCAGTTAGGTTCATTTGTATGTGGGATTTCCCAAATCCAGTTAGGTTCATTCTTTATTTTACTTAGGGATTTTTCTTCTATCCTGATAGATTTTCTTTACTTATGTTTGACTATGTGAAACATTACTATGGTTCTAAAAGTTATCTCAGAAAAGCATCCCTCTCTCCATCCCATTACCATTACCATCCCCTTCATCCTTTCCACACTGTACACACACAAATCCTTTAGGAAATCAATCTCGCTGGTTTCAGATTTTCCTTCCTGTTTGTTTTTGAACAAATATACAAATACATACCTATATTCCTCTCATGGCCCCCCTCTCTCTCTATATATATATATGTATGTATATATACACACACACACACACACTTTCTTACTTATAAAGGTAGCATATTGCAATTATTCTTTTGCTCTCTGCTTTTTTCATTAACATTATGCCCTAGAAATTACTTTGCCTAAGTTCATAGAGATCTTCCTCATTCTTTTTTACATTTTTTAACTACACTCCATTGTGTGGATGTACCACTATTTACACGTATTTAGATTGTTCCCAATATTTTACAATGCTACATTGTAAACTACTGGTGTCCTCCCATCCTGCACCCCCGGAAACACCATCTCAGACAAAAACAAACAAAAAATTAACTCTACCTCCAAAACATACCAAACTCACCCAATAGTCCCACTGTTTGTAATACAGCCTTAGTCTAAGCAATTATCAGTATCTCTTGGCTGTTGAGCTCCAACACTCTCCTAATCAGTCTTTCTGCCTCCAGTTTAGCCTCTCTACAATTCATCTGTGCCAGAGCAATCAGAATATATAATTAAAAATCAGATCACTCCATGGAACTGTACAGATTCAGAATGTATAAATTAAAAATCAGATCATTCCAAGGAATTGTACAGATTCAGAATGTATAAGTTATAAATCAGATCACTCCAGTTCCTTGCTTAAAACCTTCTAAAAGCATTCCACTGTAACACTACCTGAGTCGCAGCTATGACCTACAAAGACCCTACATGATCTGGTGTCTGTCTACCTCTGACCTCATCTTCCACTCTCTTGCTCATTCACTACTCTGCCACACAGAGTATGTTTTCTGTTCATACACTTTGTTCCTAACTTAGTGTCTTTAACTTGCTGTTCTTTCAGGTAGAACGTTCTGTCCCAGATCATCTGCCATCTTCTGGCATTAATGTCTCAACTTAAAAGTTACCTCTTCTAAGAGGTTTTCTGTATACCACCACACTTAGGATAGTAACCTCGGTCATACTCTACCACTTTATCACATTCATAATACTTAGTAGTACTTAGAATTCTCATTTGTTATTTACATGTTTATTTCATCTACTAGAAAAAATAGAGAAAGCTCTTAATCCATACAACTTTATTAGTTTTTAAATTTTTCTATAAGTCTAAAACTATTTCAAATAATTCCCCATGTAACTGCCTGTTCTGGACATTTTATATAAATGGAACCATACATGCATTTTGTGACTGACCTCTCTCATTTTAGCATATTATTTTCAGGGTTTATCCACACTGAACTGCATTCCTTTTTAAAGGTGAATGCTATTCCATCATATGAACTAAACTGCACTTTGTTTATCCACTCATCAGCTGATGGACACTTGGGTTGTTTCTACTTTTTAGCTGCTATGAATGCTGCTACTGTGAATATTCACGTACAGATTTTATGTATAGGCAATTCTCTTTCAATTCTCTTAGGCATATACCAAAGAGCAGACTTGCTGGGTCATATAACTCTGTGCTTAACTTTGAGAGGAACTGCACAGCTTGTTTTTCCAAAATGGTTGTACTGTTTTACAATCCAACCAGCACTGTATGAGGGTTTGACTCCACATGCAACAGCTGTTACTGTCCACCTTTTGGTTATAGCCATCCTAGCGGTGTGAAGTAGTATCCCATTATGGTTTTGATTTGCATTTCCCTAATGACTAATGAGGAGTAATTATTCATGTGTTTTTTAGCCATCTATACATCTTCTTTTGGAAAGTGTTTATTCAAATTCTTTGCTAATTTTTAAATTGGATTTTTATTTTTAATATTTATTTGTAAATTTTCTATTATATACATATATAAAACATAGAAATATATATATGTTCCTTATCAGAATACATGCTTTGCTAATATTTTATTGGTCCTCTACTTTAATGTTAGGATCTAAGGTTCCCCATCACTTAACCTCTAGGTTCAAGAGAAGGTCTCTGTCATTAGCTTATAACCACAACTAGCATTTTTTTTTAACTTAAAAGAATTTCATATCACTAACAAATGGCTATTTGAAACCTGAATTTTATAGGAAATATAGAACTCGCCTAGGTAGTATGAGGAATTGAAATCAGATTATTCATATGTTGTGAATGCTAAATAGTAGTGTTAAGAATAGCCTTTTGGTTTCAATGCTAAAAACCAAACTAGCAAATCACACAAAGTCAAAAACACAATCTTCTCACCTCTTATATTTAAAAATACATATGTACTAAAATACCTTCCAGTAGTATGAAGGGTAGAAATTAACACATTCTAGAAACTATTAGTTCTGACTTTAGAAGCAGGAAGTTGTTTCTCCATCTGGCATACAAAACCTTCTGTGATCCACCTCTTCTTACCTGTCTTCTGAAATTCCCTCCCACTTCATATTCCAGCTGGCAGTTCTTTAAACACATGTGATTAAGCCCAGTATCACCTCCTACGGGGATCTTTCTGTGACTACCTCTCTCCTGTGGACTAGTTTAGAAATTTCTATTCCAGTAGTTCTCAAACTTTGTGATTTCAGGTCCACTTTTGAGGATGCAAAAGCTCATATTAGGATATATCTATCAATATTTACAGCATCTGAAATTTAAATGGGAATTTAAAAATATCTATTCATATAAAAAGTAAACCTACTAAATATTTATTTAAAAGCATTTTAAACATATTTTAGTTTTAGAAACTGTTTTTCAAAACAAAACTTTTAGTTGACAAGAGTGCTGTTTCACATTTCTGCAAATCTTAAGGTCTGGCTTAATAGAAGACAGCTAAATTCTCATCTCTGCTTCTGCATTCCATCTACTGCAGTATTACAAGTTATCCTGCCTCTGGAAAATACCACCATGTGTTCGTAAACAAATTAAAGCAATAAATAAATAAATAAATAAATAAATAAATATTATGCTATGAAAAATTTTGACCTTGCAGATATATGAGAAAAGATCTCAGAGACTTCCAAGGGTCCCCAGACCACACTTAGAGAACGACTGCTCCATTCTGTCTCCCACAATACTATGGATAGACTCTAACATTTGCATTTACTACACAGTGTCAGAAGTACAGGTTCATTTGTCTGTCTCTCTCATGAGCCTTCTTCAACTTTGCATCCCCAGTGCCTCACACAGAGTACCACATATCCTCTCCATAAATATTCCATGAATAGTAAACATAGGAAAATAGTCACATACCCTAATATACAAAAGTATAAGTGAATGAAGCATATTTGCCCATAACCAATTCTTTTTTTTGTTGTTGCAGTATACCTGATGTATGGTATTATATGGGTTTCAGGTGTATAACACAGGGATTCGGCAACTATACACATTACAAATGTTCACCATGCTAAGTGGATTACTGTCATCATACAGATATATTACATTATTATTGACTATATTACCTACATTGTAATTTAGATCCCTGTGACTTAGTTTTATAATTTAACATTTGTACCTCTTTATCCCCTTCACTCATTTGGCCCATCCACCCAAAGCCCGTTTCTACGGCAAATACCAGTTTTTTTGTAATTTATGAGTCTATTTCTGTTTTGTTTATTTCTTCTTTTAGATTCCACATATAAGTGAAATCATACGATATTTGTCCTTTTCTGACTTATTTTCACTTAGAAAAATAGTCTCCAGTTCCACCCACAGTGCAAATGGCAAGGTTTCATTCTTTTTAATGGCTGAGTAATATTCTACGGTAGATAGGTGCCACGGTTTCTTTTTCAATTATTCTGTCAATGGACACTTAGGCTGCTTCAATATCTTGGTCATTATAAACAATGCTGCAATAAACATAGGGGTGCATATATCTTTTGGAATTAGTGATTTTGTTTTCCTTGGGTAGATACCCAGATCTGGAATTACTGAGTCATATGGAAACTCTAGTTTTAACTTGCTGAGAAAACTCCATACTGTTTTCCACCGTGGCTGCACCAATTTACATTCCCACCAACAGTGTACAGGGTTCCCTTTTCTCCTCCACATCCTCGACAACTCTAGATATTTCTTGTCTTTTTGATATTAGCCATTCTAATTGGTGTGAGGTGATAATACCTCTTTGTGGTTTTGATTTGCATTTCCCTGATGACTACTGATGTAGAGCATCTTTTCATGTGTCTTTTGGTGCAATGCCTAATTCTTTAGCTAGCAGAAATGTATAGAAGAAAAATCTTATGATAAGGTGAGAGCAATGTCAGAAGTAAAAAAAGGATATACTCAGACCTGGCATGACTACACAGATTAAACCTTTTCAGCCCTGAGGGAACAAGGGAGAATATAAAAAGCATCATACAGATTATCAGATTAAAGATGGCGGCGTGAGAGGTGAGACACAGGCTTCCTCCTAAAACCGCACATAATACGAAAATATAATTAATACAACTAACCCTGAAAGAGCAACAGGAAAGAGGACTGTGCCAGACTGCATACACCTGGAGAAAAGACCAGTCATAATAGAACAAGGTAACGTACCAAAACTGTGGCTCTGTGAGACCCAAGCCCTTCCCCCACACAGCTCACCGGCCATGGGAAGAGAAATAAAGTAGTGAGAAAGTGGAGGCCTGGGACTGCTGAATACCTAACTCTGGAGATCTGCTCTGGGAGCACAAACCTACATTTCATGGTGCTTGCAAGATACTCTCGTGATTATGGGGTTAGAGAGTTAAGACAGGCAAAATTCCTTGAGAGATTTGAGATTCCAGCTGCTTGTGTAAAGGAGGGATCCATATCCGGCTGCTCTGGGACAAAAGAAAGTCGGGCAGTCTGAAAGACTTCCTAACAAGGAAGCCCTTAGGAAGAGCGCTACTAAAGGGGCAAGTATTTCACAGAGCTTACTGCACAGGAAAGAGGACAGGTAGACAAAATTGTCCAGGTGCACTATGCCCAGCAGGTTGGGAGCTTTGCCATATAGACTCTCAGATTTAAGGTGGAAAAAGAAATCTTCCTCCTTAGACGATCTTCAGGTGCTCCAGTTCCCTGGCTGGTTACACAGCTCCAAGGACCCCCTCCAGGATATGCAGCCAACTGCTCCCTTCTCCCAGCCAAATCAGCAAACCGGCAAACCCTACACTGGCGTTAGACCAGCCAGAGGGAAGATCTGTCTACAAAAAATACAAACGCAAAACATAGAAGCTTATACCTGTGTGCTCAGCCCACTGGTTCAGACAGTAGAGACAGACATAGCAAGCAGGTAGCAGGAAACAGCTCTTTCCTCCCCCACGGCACAAATACCACTCCCCTGCAACTGCTGACATTGCTTCAGGGCTGACCACCTCCAGGGAGTAGAGCTTCGGGGCACTAGAGGGCTCCATATACAAATATGAAACGCCAAAGGAACCTAGTTCAGAGTAAAACTATTACTACCACTCCTGAGAAAGATTTAAATGACATCGACCTCATGACTCTACCTGAAATGGAGTAGAAAATAAAAATCATTAACATACTCATGGAGGTATGGAAAGATATTCAAGAACTCAGGAATGAATTCCAGTCAGAGATCCAATCATTGAAGAGCACAATGTACAGTATTAAAAGCAGACTGGATATGGTGGAAGAGACGATAAATGAAACAGAAACTAGAGAAGAGGGATACAAAGAAGCTGAGGCACTGAGAGAAAAAAGGATCTCTAAGAATGAATGAATATTGAGAAAACAGTGTGACCAATCCAAACGAAACAATATTCGCATTATAGGGGTACCAGAAGAAGAAGAGAGAAAAAGGGATAGAAAGTGTCTTTGAGGAGGTAATTGCTGAAGACTTCCCCAATCTGGGGGAGGAGATAGTCTCTCAGGCCATGGAGATACACAGATCTCCCAACACAAGGGAACCAAGGAAGAAAACACCAAGACATATAGTAATTGAAATGGCAAAGATCAAGAATAGGGAGAGACTATTAAAAGCAGCCACAGAGAGGATTAAAGATGGCGGCGTGAGAGATGAGACAGAGGCTTTCTCCTAAAACCGCATATAATATGAAAATAAAGCTACTACAACTACTCTTGAAAGAGCAATGGGAAAGAGAACTACAATAAACTGCATACACCTGGAGACAAGAGCAGCCCTCACAGAAAATGGTAATGTACTAAAGCTGTGGTCCTGCGGGATCCAAGCCCTTCCCCCACCCCAGCTCACCGGCAGGAGGAACAGGAACGGAGCTGAGAGGGAGTGGAGAACTGGGACTGCTGAATACCTAACTCTGGAGATCTACTCTGGGAGCACAAACCTACATTTCATGGTGCTTGCATGAAGCTCTTGTAATTAGGAGCTTGGAAAGCTAAGACAGGCGGAGTTCCTGGAGAGACTAAGATTCCGGCTGCCTGTGAGATCAGGGATCCATACCCAGCTTCTCCAGGACGGGGGAGGGGCAGGCAGTCTGAGAGACTTCCTGGCAGGGAGGACCTTGGAAGGAGGCCTGCTGAGGGGGCAAGGACTGCACGGAGCAGCTCGGGAGAAAGGACAGGTGGACAGGATTGTCCGGGTGTACTCTGCCCAGCAGATTGGGGGTTTTCTGATCTTCAGGCGTGCCAGCTCCCTGTATACCTGCACAGCTCCAGGAACCCCTTCTGTGACAGGCAAACTAGTGCACCTTTCGCCTGGCCAGCCCCACCAGGCTTGCAAACCTGGAAGCCCTTCCCTGGTGTTGGGCCAAACGGAGGGAGGATCTGTCTACAGCAACGTAAAATGCAAAGCACAGAGGCTTATACCTGTGTGCTCAGCCCACCGGTTCAGACAGTGGAGACAGGCATGGCAGCCAGGAACCAGGAAACAGCCCTTTCCTCCCCCGAGGCACCAATACCACTCCCCTACAATCCCTGACATTGCTTCAGGGGCTGAGCAGCTCCAGAGAGTAGAGCTTCTGGGCACTAGAGGGCTCCATCCACAAATACGAAACGCCAAAGGAACCTGGTCCAGAGTAAAATTATGAACACAACTCCTGAGAAAGATTTTAATGATATGGACCTTATGACTCTCCCTGAAAGGGAGTTCAAAAAAAAAATCATTCACATGCTCATGGAGGTACGGAAAGATATTCAAGAACTCAGAAATGAATTCCGGTCAGAGATCCAATCCTTGAGGAACACAATGGACGGTGTTGAAAGCAGATTGGATACGGTGGAGGAGACGATAAATGAAATAAAAACTAGAGAAGAGGAATACAAAGAAGCTGAGGTACTGAGAGAAAAAAGGATCTCTAGGAATGAAAGAATATTGAGAGAACTGTGTGACCAATCCAAACAGAACAATATTCGCATTATAGGAGTACCAGAGGAAGAAGAGAGAGAAAAAGGGATAGAAAGTGTCATTGAAAAAATAATTGCTGAAAACTTTCCCACACTGGGGAAGGAAATACTCTCGCAGTCCACGGAAGCCCACAGAACTCCCAACAAAAGAGACCCAAGGAAGACAACACCAAGACACATAATAATTCAGAAGGCAAAGATCAAAGATAAAGACAGAGTATTAAAGGCAGCTAGACAGAGAAAAAAGATCACCTACAAAGGAAAACCCATCAGACTATCATCAGACTTCTCAACAGAAACCTTACCGGCCAGAAGAGAATGGCATGATATATTTAACGTAACAAAACAGAAAGACCTCGAACCAAGAATATTGTATCCAGCACGATTATCATTTAAATATGATGGAGGGATTAAACAATTTCCAGACAAAGGAAAGTTGAAAGAGTGCCTCTCATAAACCACCACTACAGGGTATCTTAAATGGACTGCTCTAGAGAGAAGCACCCCTGAGGCTAAAAAGATGTCACCAGAGAAAATAAAATCATAGCAAAGAAAGCAGACCATCCAAATACTAACTAAAGGCAAAGAATGAAACACCCAATATATAAAGAATGGAGGAGGAAGAATAGGAAGGGAGAAATAAAGAAACATCAGACGGCGTTCACAATAACTTAACAAGAAAGTTAAGTTAGATTCTTAGATAATAAAGAAGCAACCCTTGAACCTTTGGTAACCACGAATCTAAAGCCAGCAATGGCAATAAGTACATATCTATCAATAATCACCCTAAATGTAAATGGACTGAAGGCACCAATCAAAAGACACAGAGTAACAGAGTGGATAAAAAAGCAAGACCCATCTATATGCTGCTTACAAGAGACTCACCTAAAACCCAAAGATATACACAGACTAAAAGTGAAGGGATGGAAAAAGATATTTCATGCAAACAACAAAGAGAAAAAAGCAAGTGTTGCAGTACTTGTGTCAGACAAAATAGACTTCAAAACGAAGAACGTAGCAAGAGATAAAGAAGGACATTACATAATGATAAAGGGGTCAGTCCAACAAGAAGATATAACCATTATAAACATATATGCACCCAACACAGGAGCGCCAACATATGTGAAACAAATACTAACAGAATTGAAGGAGGAAATAGACAACAACGCATTCATTTTAGGAGACTTCAACACGCCACTCACTTCAAAGGATAGATCAACCAGACAGAGAATAAGTAAAGACACAGAAGCACTGAACAACACACTAGAACAGATGGACCTAACAGATATCTACAGAACTCTGCACCCAAAAGCAACAGGATACACTTTCTTCTCAAGTGCACACGGAACATTTTCCAGAATAGACCACATACTAGGCTACAAAAAGAACCTCAGTAATTTCAAAAATATTGAAATACTGCCAACCAACTTCTCAGATCACAAAGGTATAAAACTACAAATAAATTTTAGAAAGAAATCAAAACTGCTCACAAATTCATGGAGACTTAACAACATTCTCCTAATTAATCAATGGGTTAACGACCAAATCAAAACAGAAATCAAAGAATATATGGAGACTAATGACAACAACAACACAAAGCCACAACTTCTGTGGGACGCAGCAAAGACAGTTCTAAGAGGAAAGTATACTGCAATCCAGGCCTATTTAAAGAAGGAAGAGCATTCCCAAATGAACAGTCTAAACACACGACTATGGAAATTGGAAAAAGAAGAACAAAGGAGGCCCAAAGTCACCAGAAGGAGGGACATAATAAAGATGAGAGAGGAAAAAATAAAATTGAGAAGAATATAACAATAGAAAAAAAATCAATGAAACCAAGAGCTGGTTCTTTGAAAAAATAAACAAAATAGATAAACCCCTAGCCAGACTAATTAAGAGAAAAAGAGAATCTACACACATAAACACAATCAGAAATGAGAAAGGAAAAATAACGACGGACCCCACAGAAATACAAAGAATTATAAGAGAATATTATGAGCATCTGTATGCTAACAAGCTGCAAAACCTAGAAGAAATGGACAACTTTTTAGAAAAATACAACTTTCCAAGACTGACCAAGCAAGAAACAGAAAAACTAAACAGACCAATCGCCAGCAACGAAATTGAATCGGTAATCAAAAAACAACCCAAGAACAAAACCCCAGGACCTGATGGATTCACCTCTGAATTCTACCAGACATATAGAGAAGAAATAACACCCATTCTCCTTAAAGTTTTCCAAAAAATAGAAGAGGAGGGAATACTTCCAAACTCTTTCTATGAAGCCAGCATCACTCTAATACCAAAACCGGGCAAAGACCTCACCAAAAGAGAAAATTACAGACCTATATCCCTGATGAACGTAGAT
>JAQQAC010020790.1:16476782-16580477 GCA_029783875.1 Phataginus tricuspis
AGGCACATGAAAAGATGCTCCACATCGCTGGTCATCAGAGAAATGCAGATTAAAACCACAATGAGATATCACCTCACACCAGTGAGGATGGCCAACATCCAAAACACAAACAACAACAAATGTTGGCGAGGGTGTGGAGAAAAGGGAACCCTCCTACACTGCTGGTGGGAATGCAAATTAGTTCAACCATTGTGGAAAGCAGTATGGAGGTTCCTCAAAAAACTCAAAATAGAAATACCATTTGACCCAGGAATCCCACTCCTAGGAAGTTACCCTAAGAATGCAGCAGCCCAGTTTCAAAAAGACAGATGCACCCCTATGTTTATTGCAGCACTATTTACAATAGCCAAGAAATAGAAACAGCCTAAGTGTCCATCAGCAGATGAATGGATAAAGAAGATGTGGTACATATACACAATGGAATATTATTCAGCCATAAGAAGAAAACAAATCCTACCATTTGCAACAACATGGATGGAGTTAGAGGGTATTATGCTCAGTGAAATAAGCCAAGCCGAAAAAGACAAGTATCCAATGATTTCACTCATTTGTGGAGTATAAGAACAAAGAAAAAAACTGAAGGAACAAAACAGCAGCAGACTCACAGAACCCAAGAACGGACTAATAGTTACCAAAGGGAAAGGGACTGAGGAACGTGGGTGGGAAGGGAGGGATAAGAGGGTAAAAGGGGCATTACGTTTAGCAGACGTAAGGTAGCGGGGGCACGGGGAGGGCTGTACAACTCAGAGAAGACAAGTAGTGACTCTATAGCATCTCACTACGCTGAAGGACAGTGACTGTAATGGGGTTTGTGGGGGGCACCTGATGAAGGGGGTAGTTTAATCACCATAATATTGCACATGTAACTGTAGATTAATGATACCAAAATAAATTGTAAAAAATAAATAAATATAAAAAAATATGTAAGCCACTTGTAACAATTTTTAAGCATGTGTTAAAACCATCTAAATTAAAGAAAATCGCTTAAAATGAGAAAAAACAGTAAAGAAAGTAAAACAGCTAATTACTAGAAAAATGCAAAAATTAAAATAACTATCTCTAAAGTCAATCAAGGGATGGACAAAGAATACAGAATATGATACCTAATATACAAAGAATGGAGAAGAAAGAAAACGGAGGAAGAAAAAAAAAGAACCTTTAGATTGTGTTTGTAATAGCATATTAAGTGAGTTAAGTAAGACTCATAGGTAGTAAGGAAGAAACCTTGAACCTTTGGTAACCACAAATCTAAAGCCGGCAGTGCCAAAAAGTACATACCTATCGATAATCGCCCTAAATGTAAATGGACTGAGTGTACCAATCAAAAGACAAAGTCACTGAATGGATAAAAAAACAAGGCCCATCTATATGCTCCCTACAAGAGAATCACTTTAAACCCAAAGACATACTAAAAGTGAAACGATGGAAAAAGATATTTCATGCAACGAATAGGGAGAAAAAAGCAGGAGTGGCACTACTTGTACCAGATAAAATAGACTTCAAAACAAAGAAAATCACCAGAGAAAAAGAAACACATTACATAATGATAAAAGGGTCAATCCAAAAAGAAGATATAACAATTATAAATATCTATGCACCTAACAGAGGGGCAACTACATATGTGAAACAAATAATAACAGAATTAAAAGGAGGAATAGAATGCAATGCATTCATTCTAAGAGACTTCAACATTTCACTCACTCTGAAGGACAGATCAACCAGACAGAAAATAAGTAAGGAGACAGAGGCACTCAACAACACAATACAACAGATGGAACTAAAAGACATCTACAGAACTCCACACCCAAAAGCAGCAGAATACGTATTCTTCTCAAGTGCACATGGAACATTTTCAAGAATAGATCATATACTAGGGCACAAAAAGAGGCTCAGTAAATTCAAAAATATTGAAATTGTACCAACCAGTTTCTCAGACCACAAAGGTATAAAACTAGGAATAAATTATGCAAAGAAAATGAAAAATCCCACAAACACATTGAGACTTCACAACATGCTCCTAAATAACCAATGGATCAATGACCAAATAAAAATAGAGATCAAGCAATATATGGAGAAAAATGACAACAATAATTCAACACCGCAAAATCTGTGGGATGCAGTGAAGGCTGTGTTAGAGGAAAGTGTACTGCAATACAGGTCTACCTCAGGAAAGAACAATCCCACTGAGCAGTCTAAACTCACAATTAACAAAACTAGAAAAAGAAGAACAAATGAGGCCCAAAGTCAGTAGAAGGAGGGACATAATAAAGATTAGAGCAGAAATAAATAAAATCAAGAAGAAAAAAAAAGAATCAATGAAAGCAGTAGCTGGTTCTTTGAGAAACCAAACAAAACAGATAAACCCCCCACAGACTTATTAAGAAAAAACGAGAGTCTACTGACATAAACAGAATCAGAAATGAGAAAGGAAAAAACATGATGGACACCACAGAAATACAAATAATTATTACAGAATACTATGAAATATTATAAACTAAAAACTGGATAACCTAGAAAAAATGGAAAACTTTCTAGAAAAATGCTACCTTCTAAGGCTGACCCAGAAAGAAACAGAAAATCTCAACAGACCAATTACCAGCAAATTGAACTGGTAATCAATAACCTACCTAAGAACAAAACTCCTGGACCAGATGACTTCACCACTGAATCTTATCAAACACTTAGTGAAGACCTAATACCCAAACTTAAAGTTTTCGATAGAGGGAATACTTCCAAACTCATTCTATCAGGCCAGCATCACTCCAATACCAAAACCTGGCAAAGACACCACAAAAAAAGAAAATTACAGACCAATATCCCTGATGAACATAGATGCAGAAACACTCAACAAAATATTAGCAAACCGAATTCAAAAATACATCAAAAGGATCATCCATCATGATCAAGTAGAATTTATTCCACGGATGCAAGCATGGTTAAAACATTCGAAAATCCATCAACATCATCCACCACATCAACAAAAAGGACAGAAACCACATGATCATCTCCATAGATGCTGAAAAGCATTTGACAAAACTAAACATCCATTCATGATAAAAACTCTCAACAAAATGGGTATAGATGGCAAAACAGCAGCAGACTCATTGAACCCAAGAATGGATGAACAGTTACCAATGGGATAGGGACTTGGGAAGATAAATGGGAAGGGAGGGATAAGGAGGAAAAGGGGCTATTACAATTAGCACACATAATGTAGCAGGATGGGGGTGAAGTGGTAGGATACAGGGAAGGCAGTATAACACACAGAAGAGAAGTAGTGATTCGATACCACCTTACTACGCTGACAGACAGTGATTGAATGGGGTATGTGGTGAGGACTTGATAATAGGGGCAGTCTAGTGACCAAAATGTTGTTCATGTAATTGTATATTAATAAGAGCAAAATAAAAAAATCAAATCCAAAAAGTAAATGGATATTGACGGCGAGTACCTCAACATAATAAAGGCCACATATGACAAACCCATAGCCAACATTATACTTAATAGCAACAAGCTGAATGCTTTTCCTTTACAGTCGGGAACAAGACAAGGATGCCCACTCTCCCCACTTCTATTAAAATATAGTACTGGAGGTCCAAGCCACAGCAATCAGACAACACAAAGAAATAAAAGGCATCCAGACTAGCAAGGAAGAAGTTAAACTGTCCCTGTTTGTAGATGACATGATATTGTACATAAAAAACCCTAAAGAATCCACTCCAAAACTACTAGATCTAATGCCTGATTTCACAAACTTGCGGGATACAAAATTAATATGCAGAAATCTGTGGCATTCCTATACACTAACAACGAACTAGCAGAGAGAGAAATCAGGAAAACAATTCCATTCACACATGCATCAAAAAGATACCTAGGAATAAACCTAACCAAGGAAGTGAAAGACCTATACTCTGAAAACTACAAGACACTCATGAGAGAAATTAAAGAAGATACCAGTAAATGGAAATACATCCCATGCTCATGGATAGCAAGAATTAATATTGTCAAAATGGCCATCCTGCCTAAGGCAATCTACAGATTCAATGCAATTCCTATGAAAATACCAACAGCATTCTTCAACAAACTAGAAAAAAATCATTCTAAAATTCACATGGAACCACAAAGACCCCGAATAGGCAAAGCAATCCTGAGAAGGAAGAACAAAGCTGGGGGGATTATGCTCCCAACTTCAACCTCTACTACACAGCCACAGTACTCAAGAAAATTTGGTACTGGCACAAAAACAGACCCATAGACCAATGGAGCAGACTAGAGAGCCCTGATATAAACACAACCATAAGTGGTCATTTAATATATGATAAAGTAGCCATGGACATACAACGGGGAAATCACAGCCTCTTCAACAGCTGGTGTTGGCAAAACTGGACAGCTACATGCAAGAGAATGAAACTGGATTATTGTTTAACCCCATACACAAAAGTAAACTCGAAATGGATAAATGACCTGACTGTAAGTCATGAAACCATAAAACTCTTAAAAGACAACATAAGCAAAAATCTGAATATAAGCATGAGCAACTTCTTCCTGAACGCATCTCCTCGAGCAAGGGAAATAAAAGCAACAATGAACTCATGGGACTACATCAAACTAATACGTTTCTGTACAGCAAAGGACACCATCAACAGAACAAAAAGGCATCCTACAGTATGGGAGAATATATTTGTAAATGACATATCCGACAAAGGGTTAACATCCAAAATATATAAAGAACTTAAGTGCCTCAACACCCAAAAAGCAAATAACCCAATTAAGAAATGGGCAGAGGATCTGAACAGACACTTCTCCAAAGAAGAAATTAAGATGGCCAACAGACACATGAAAAGATGCTCCACACCACTAATCATCAGGGAAATGCAAATTAAAACCCCAATGAGATAGCACCTCACACCAGTAAGGATGGCCAGCATCCAAAAGACTAAGAACAACAAATGCTGGTGAGGATGTGGAAAAAGGGGAACCCTCCAACACTACTGGTGGGAATGTAAGCTAGCTCAACCATTGTGGAAAGCACTATAGAGGTTTCTCAAAAAACTAAAAATAGAAATACCATTTGACCTGGGAATTCCACTCCTTGGAATTTACCCAAAGAATACAACTTCTCAGATTCAAAAAGACATATGCAACCTATGTTTATTGCAGCACTTTTTACAATAGCCAAGATATGGAAGCAACCTAAGTGTCCATCAGTAGATGAATGGATAAAGAAGAGGTGGTACATATACACAATGGAATACTATTCAGCCATAAGAAGGAAACAAATCCTACCTTTGCAACAACATGGATGGAGCTGGAGGATATTATGCTCAGTGAAATAACCCAGGCGGAGAAAATCAAGTGCCAAATGATTTCCCTCATTTGTGGAGTATAACAACGAAGCAAAACTGAAGGAACAAAATAGAAGTAGACTCAGAGACTCTAAGAAGGAACTAGTGGTTACCAAAGGGGAGGGGTGTGGGAGGGCAGATGGGGAGGGTGGGAGAAGGGGATTAAGGGGTATTATGTTTAGTACACATGGTGTGGGGGATCATGCGGAAAACAGTGTAGCACAGAGAAGACAAATAGTGAATCTGTGGCATCTTACTACACTGATGGACAGTGACTGCATTGTGGCATGGGTGGGGACTTGATAATATGGGTAAATGTAGTAACCACATTGTTTTTTCATGTGAAACTTTCATAAGAGTGTATATCAATAATACCTTACTAAAAAAAAAGGAACAAAGCAAAAACCGAAGGGACAGAACAGCAGCCGACTCACATAACCCAAGAATGGACTAACAATTACCAAAGCAAAAAGGTCTGGGGAGGATGGGTGGGAAGGGAGGAATAAGGGGGAAAATCGGGCATCACAAGTAACATGTATAATGCAGGGGGGTGGGGAGGGCCACACAGGGAAGGCAATATAACAGAGAGAAGACAGGTAGTGACTCTATAACATCTTACTACACTGATGGACAGTGACTGTAATGGGGTATGTGGTGGGGGACTTGATCATAGGGGGAGTCTATTAACCATAATGTTGTTCATGTAATTGTACATTAATGATAGCAAAATTAAGAATAAAATAAAAAATAACAAAAAAAAAAGAGGTGGTCTTCCCCTTAAAAGAGGTGGTCTTCCTTAATTAGATAAGCAAAGCAACAGTTTTTATATAGATTAAGAGAAAAGCATGTTAACACACCATTATAAACACATCAGTGGTTTGTTTATAAAATTGTTCATGTTTTTTTCAGACTTGAAAAGAAACATTACAGAAGACTGTCTCTGTTATATTCATTCAGCCACATGATAAATAAACATGCTCAGAAGCAAGGATATGAATGACTGAGCTGACACCTCATCTGGTCAAGGCTAGGACTGAAGAGAGGAGGCTCTGAACTCCAGGAACCTAGACCCTGTTTATTCACAATTACTCTACAGTAAGTTAGGCTTGAGGGGATAAAAACTGGAATTGCCAACAGAAAAATATGCTCACATTAGAGAAATGGTGAGAAGATGAGAGAATTCTGGGGTCACCAGGAAAACAAGTCAACTGGTCAGTGGCTGCACATAGCTTAACACTGAAAAACACCATTAGCAAAACACAAGAAACTGGGACATGGCAGGGATCCCTAGAAAAAGGAAGAGAGGCTTACTCTTCACAATAAACTTTTCTGCTTTTTAAACTTTATAGTATGTACAAGCATTCCACAGCTCCTACAGCTTTTTGTGGTGGTGCACTCAAGTAGATAAATTATATGCATACAGAAAAATGTGTTAACCACTATTCTAAATTTGTGCCACTTATTGCAGTATGTCAACTTGCCTTTTTTCTTTCAATGGTCATAACTCATACCTTGGATATATGAATCACATGTTTCAAAGTAAAATCTAATCATTTCATTCATTACAGGATTGTTTATAATGGTAAAAAAATTATAAACCTCAAAGTCCATCAATAGGCGACTGGTTTGCTACATTATGGTATATCCATGTAACGGAATGCCCTGTGGCTCTCTAAAAAGAAAACAAATGCTGTTAAAATTTAGGAAAGACCATTACTAAAGAAATTGAAAACATCTCCAAGAAACATTAAGTGGAAAAAACAGAAACAAAAAACAATGGGCAAAGAACAATGCTTAGAGTAGGCTATCGTTTTGTAACTAATTAATTAAACAGAATATATAATTACGCATTTATTTGATAATACAGACATACCTGAGATACTGTGGGTTCAATTCCAGACCACCAAGAACAAACAATGTAATGATGTGAGTCAAATGAATTTTTCAGTTTCGCAGTGCATATAAAAGTAATGTTTATAATATACTATAGTCTAATAGAGTCACTGAATGGATAAAAGAACAAAGCCCATCTATATGCTGCCTACAAGAGATTCACGTTAAACCCAAAGACATACACAGACTAACAGTGAAGGGAAGGAAAAAGACATTTCATGCAACTAATGGGAAGAAAAAAGCAGGAGTTGCAATACTTGTATCAGACGAAACAGACTTCAAAACAAAGTCACAAGAGACAAAGAAGTACATTACATAATGATAAAAGGATCAATCCAAGAAGATATAACCATTGTAAATAACTATGCGCCCAACACAGGAGCACCTACATATGTGAAACAAATACTAACAGAATTAAAAGGAGAAACAGAATGCAATGCATTCATTCTAGGAGACTTCAACACTCCACTCACTCTGAAGGACAGATCAACCAGACAGAAAATAAGGAGACAGAGGCACTGAACAACACAATAGAACAGAAGGACCTAACAGACATCTACACAACTCTACACCCAAAAGCAGCAGAATACACATTCTTCTCAACTGCACATGCAACATGTTCAAGAACAGATCATATACTAGGCCACAAAAACAGCCTCAGTAAATTCAAAAAGATTGAAATTGTACCAACCAGTTTCTTCAGACCACAAAGGTATGAAACTAGAAATAAATTACACAAAGAAAATGAAAAATCCCACAAACACATGGAGGCTTCACAACATGCTCCTAAATGACCAATAGATCAATGACCAAATAAAAACAGAGATCAAGCAATATATGGAGACAAATGACAACAATAATTCAACACCGCAAAATCTGTGGGACACAGCGAAGGCCGTGTTAAGAGGAAAGTATATTGCAATACAGGCCTACCTCAGGAAGGAAGAACAATCACATATGAGCAGTATAAACTCACAATTAACGAAACTAGAAAAAGAAGAACAAATGAGGCCGAAAAGTCAGTAGAAGGAGGGACATAATAAAGATTAGAGCAGAAATAAATAAAATCAAGAAGAATAAAACAATAGAAAGCATCAATGAAAGCAGAAGCTGGTTCTTCAAGAAAATAAAAAAAGTAGATAAACCCATAGCCAGATTTAAAAAGAAAAAATGAGTCTACTCACATAAACAGAACCATAAATGAGAAAGAAAAAATTACTACGGACACTACAGAAATACAAAGAATTATGAGAGAAGACTATGAAAAATTACATGCTAACAAAATGGATAACCTAGAACAAATGGACAGCTGTCCAGAAAAATACAACCTTCCAAGGCTGACCCAGAAAGAAACAGAAAATCTGAACAGACCAATTACCAGCAAAGATATTGAACTGCTATTCAAAAGCCTACCTAAGAACAAAACACCTATACCACATGGCTTCAACGCTGAATTTTGTCAAACATTTAGTGAAGACCTAATCCTTACAGTTTACCAAAGAGTACAAGAAGAGGGAATACTTCCAAACTCATTCTATGAGGCCAGCATGACTCTAATACCAAAACCAGGCAAACACACTACAAAAAAAGAAAATTACAGACCAATATTACCGATGAACATAGATGCAAAAATACTCAACAAAATATTAGCACACCGAATTCAAAAATACATCAAAAAGATCATCCATCATGATCAAGTAGGATTTATTCCAGGGATGCAAGGATGGTACAACATTTGAAAATCCATCAACATCATCCACCACATCAACAAAAAGAACAACAAAAACCACATGATCATCTCCATAGATGCTGAAAATGCATTCGACAAAATTCAACATCCATTCATGATAAAAACTCTCAACAAAATGGGTAGAGAGGGCAAGTACCTCAACATAATAAAGGCCATATATGACAAACACACAGCCAACATTATACTTAACAGCGAGAAGCTGAAAGCATTTCCTGGAAGATAGGGAACAAGACAAGGATGCCCACTCTCCCCACTTCCATTCAACATAGTACTGGATGCCCTAGCCACGGCAATCAGACAACACAAAGAAATAAAAGGGATCCAGACTGGCAAGGTAGAAGTTAAACTGTCCCTGTTTGTAGATGACATGATATTGTACATAAAAAACCCTAAAGAATCCACTCCAAAACTACTAGATCTAATGCCTGATTTCACAAACTTGCGAGATACAAAATTAATACGCAGAAATCTGTGGCATTCCTATACACTAACAATGAACTAGCAGAGAGAGAAATCAGGAAAACAATTCCATTCACACTTGCATCAAAAAGATACCTAGGAAAAAAACCTAGGAATAAACCTAACTAAGGAAGTGGAAGACCTATACTCTGAAAACTACAAGACACTCATGAGAGAAACTAAAGAAGATACCAATAAATGGAAACACATCCTGTGCTCATGGATAGGAAGAATTAATATTGTCAAAATGGCCATCCTGCCTAAAGTAATATACAGATTCAATGCAATTCCTATCAAAATATCAACAGCATTCTTCAACAAATTAGAGAAAATCGTTCTAAAATTCACATGGAACCACAAAAGACCCCGAATAGGCAAAGCAATCCTGAGAAGGAAGAACAAAGCTGGGGGGATTATGCTCCCAACTTCAACCTCTACTACACAGCCACAGTACTCAAGACAATTTGGTATTGGCACAAGAACAGACACACAGACCAATGGAGCAGACTAGAGAGTCCTGATATAAACACAACCATATATGGTCAAGTAATATATGATAAAGTAGCCATGGACATACAATGGGGAAATCACAGTCTCTTCAACAGCTGGTTTGGCAAAACTGGACAGCTACAAGCAAGAGAATGAAACTGGATTATTGTTTAACCCCATACACAAAAGTAAACTCGAAATGGATAAATGACCTGACTGTAAGTCATGAAACCATAAAACTCTTAGAAGACAACATAGGCAAAAATTTCCTGAATATAAGCATGAGCAACTTCTTCCTGAACGCATCTCCTCAAGCAAGGGAAACAAAAGCAACAATGAACTCATGGGACTACATCAAACTAAAACGTTTCTGTACAGCAAAGGACACCATCAACAGAACAAAAAGGCATCCTACAGTATGAGAGAATATGTTTGTAAATGACATATCCGACAAGGGGTTAACATCCAAAATATATAAAGAACTTAAATGCCTCAACACCCAAAAAGCAAATAACCCGATTAAAGAATGGGCAGAGGATATGAAGAGACAATTCTCCAAAGAAGAAATTCAGATGACCAACAGACACATGAAAAGATGCTCCACATCACTAATCATCAAGGAAATGCAAATTAAACCCCAATGAGATATCACCTCACACCAGTGAGGATGTCCACCATCCAAAAGACTAAGAACAACAAATGCTGGCAAGGATGTGGAGAAAGGGGAACCCTCCGACACTGCTGGTGGGAATGTAAGCTAGTTCAACCATTGTGGAAAGCAATATGGAGGTTCCTCAAAAAACTCAAAATAGAAATACCATTTGACCTGGGAATCCCACTCCTTGGAACTTACCCAAAGAACACAACTTCTCAGATTCAAAAAGACATATGCAACCCTTTGTTCAACGCAGCACTTTTTACAGTAGCCAAGATATGGAAGGAACCTAACTGTCTATCAGTAGATGAATGGATAAAGGAGATGTGGTACATATACACAATGGAATACTACTCAGCCATAAGAAAGAAACAAATCCTACCATTTGCAACAACATGGATGGAGCTGGGGGATATTATGCGCAGTGAATAAGCCAGGTAGAGAAAGACAAGTGCCAAATGATTTCCCTCATTTGTGGAGTATAACAACGAAGCAAAACTGAAGGAACAAAATAGCAGCAGACTCACAGAACCCAAGATCGGACTAATAGTTACCAAAAGGAAAGGGACTGGGGAAGATGGGTGGGATTGGAGGGATAAGGGGGAAAAAGGGGCATTATGATTAGCAGATGTAATGTTGGAGGGGCACGGGGATAGCTGTACAACTCAGTGAAGACAAGTAGTGATTCTATAGCATCTCACTATGCTGATGGACAGTGACTGTAATGGGGTTGCTGGGGAGGACCTGATGAAGGGGGTAGTTTAATAACCATAATATTGCACATGTAATTGTAGATTAATGATACCAAAATAAATTATAAAAAAATAAAAATAAATAAATAAAGATGGTGATTACTGTATTAAAAAACCTAACACTTTATACTGCTATGGTCTCTTTCAATCTTCCTCTGCAAGATCTAAAAAATAAAGAACTGTATGAGCCAATCAATTAAAAGCCTAAATTCTAGAGTCAGAGAGACCCAAGTTTGAAACACTCCAACTTAAAGGCTGGGTGCCACTTGGCATGTTAACTTTCCAAAGCTTCAGCTTCCTGTCTCTTAAATGCAGAGGATATCATTAGTACCTTCATTACATGTTTGATATGAAGATAAAATGAAATAATACATGTAAAGCACTTAGAATAACCTGATGTGTAAGTAAGCACCCAATAAATGTTAACTAGTGTTACAGTCTAATTCCATCTAGTGAGCCACACAGAGGAAGTTTTCCAATACACTATACTGACAGCCACAGCTCTAACTGACAAAAGAACATAAAAGGAAGCATGTAATAATAAACAGAATTAAGGAAAACACTGATTAAAATAGCCATCTGGGGCTGAAGGAGAAGATAGTGAATTCTTCTTAAGTTAAAGGTAAAATAATTATTCCTGGTTGGTACAGTATACATGGATAACTCTCTAATACACACACACACACATACAGCAGACAAATGACTTAAAACCCTACAACCTTGTTAAGAAAAATAATAATAATGGAATGGTGGGTGAGATATATGAAGATTTAAGACAATGAATTGTTTCTAATGAAAAAGTGAATATCCACAGTCATCCAAAGATCAGAAATAAAATAATTTCAATTAATCACAACATTGTCCAAAACCAACAACCACCTACCCCTATGGGTGTTTCCTTAGGTTCACAGTGCAAAAACCAAGCATGTAAACAGAACTGCAGCTGGTTTGCCCCAGTACCCCCCCTTCAAAAAAATAACTATAATGAATCTTAAAGGGAATGATGGCTGTATACCTGACAAATATGGAACCCAACTTTGGAAAATATACAACTGCAGAGATAAATTTTAGGAAACAAATTATCATTTCTGTTCAGATAACATAACAGCAGCAATTTGTAATAATTTATAAGGCTAGAGGAAACACTGATTTTAATATTATCTAAGTAAAAAGATATAGTAACTCAGTATTTCAAGAATAAACAATTTTAAAACACCGTATTACAAGTACTTAGTGGAACTAATTACTGTGTAACTACATGTTAATTTGTCAGAAGTAGTAGTCAGTGGCCTGGTTACAAACACTAAGCATCTACTTCAAAAAGCAGACCCTCAGTTTACTTTCTATCAACAGGTTGTATTATTAAATAACATTAAAACTTCAAAGTGCATTAAACTTAAAGTCTGACAATCTGAAATATGCATTACTTAAGTTATGAAAGCTCAATCATTTAAGATATAAAGTGCAAAAGTCTCAAAATGGAGTTTGACCTCTTGTTGACAAGTCACCTCAAATTTATTCTAGTGGCTCAGCAGGTAAAGAATTCAAGGAATTCAGATCCTCAAGGTCTAGTAAGCACTGTGGTTAAACCACCAGTCAACATCAAATTATGGGGGTGCCTGACTAACTCCTTCAACCCCGTCCTTTCTCTGCTTCACAACTGCCATTACTTCTAAATGGTAGGAAATAGGTAATAAGTTAGTAAATATAATAAATTAGTTACCAGAAATTCAAGGAAAAACTATGGTCAGTAATGTGGTTAAACTGCAGTTTAAATAAAGCTTCTGGATTACAGATGGATTTCTTTAAATCCACATAATCCTCTCCTCCTGAAGGCATGGATAATCAGGATCATATTTCACTTGAAGGCAAATGAGCCTTTGCCTGGTGGTCTCCCAAGTGGCCAGAACACCAGGGGAGCACCAGAGGACAATGAGCTACAGGGTTAGGGATGAGGCAATCTCTCTTAGGTTTGCACAGGGAGGTGAGGGGGGATTCTGAGGGGCAGACCTGGCTCCAGCAACACCACACACAGTATTATATCCCTGGTGAAGACACGGGGGAAGATAGATCCCGAAGCCAGGACTAGGGGGAAGGATTTGTGAGTTTTCTGAGGAAATGGCAGAATTTCTAGATTACTAACTGCTTTAGGCTGGAACCAACTAAACAGGATAATGGAAAGCTACATTTTCAATATACCTTAGCTATACATATAGTATATCCTCCCCTCGATCCCTAGGAAAGTTGAATAACTGAAACAACTGTAAGTGCTACAGTTAGTGACAGGCTAGCAGAAAGTGACAAAACTAGAGAGAGACAAGCTGAAACTTCATAGTCCCTGGCAAAATTAATCTCGGATTTACCCTGAGATAGCAGTAAGTGGGAATTCTGGGTTTACCAAAGAGAGATGAGAGTATATGTGATGCCATCGATTATGATTTTTGCCATAGACTTGATCCCAAAATTTCTTTTTTAAAATGGTCCCTGTTTTAACCTGAGGTTATGGAATCTGCATTACTTAGCAGGTTCCAAAATTTATACATAGTTTTTTAAGAATTTAAAGCCTTTACAAACATCCCTCCATCTACAAGGTTAACTGATTATTGCACATAAACCCATTATTATGATTGGGATTCTCTCATTTCTACTTCTAAAAGGAAAACAACAATTAGGTTGATCAATTACCCATTCATTCCAGTTCTGATATACTCGATCCATGAGTAATTTTTTCTTTAAAAAGCCATTAGGTCCAAGTGGGGAGTTGACTACAAAAGAAGTAGTTAGAGTGATTTAAGTGGGGTGTTGTAATTGTTCTGTTAGTGTTGGTAGTAGTTTCAAGAATCTATGCATGTATTAAAACTCATGAAAAAAGTAAGTTTTACTGTACATAAAATTGTTTAATCACTCCCCTTTTGGAAATGTCTTACTAAAATCTCTTTAGTCCTGTAAAAAAATAAATAAACACTCTAACTACTGACTCAGAAAAAGAAAAGTCTAAATTAGAGATACACAATCCACATTATCAGAGCAACTGTTAGCTAAAACACTATGCACACCCAAACTACACATCTAATCCCTTTCATTTTCCCTCTCTCAACTAGAAACGTGTATGTGACTCAGAATTATTTAACCTAGAAATAACATAAAGGCTACCAGAGAATATATGGGAGAATAATAACTTAAAAAGAAGTGCACCACAAGAACAGACCCACAGACCAATGGAACAGACTAGAGAGCCCTGATATAAACCCAACCACATATGGTCAATTAATATATGATAAAGGTGCCATGGACATACAATGGGGAAATCACAGCCTCTTCAACAAGCTGGTGTTGGCAAAACTGGACAGCTACATGCAAGAGAATGAAACTGGATTATTGTTTAACCCCATACACAAAAGTAAACTTGAAATAGATCAAGGACCTCAATGTAAGTCATGAACCCATAAACTCTTAGAAAAAAACATAGGCAAAAATTTCCTGAATATAAGCATGAGCTACTTCTTCCTGAACGCATCTCCTCAAGCAAGGGAAACAAAAGCAACAATGAACTCATGGGACTACATCAAACTAAAATGTTTCTGTACAGCAAAGGACACCATCAACAGAACAAAAAGGCATCCTACAGTATGAGAGAATATATTTGTAAATGACATACCCAACAAGGGGTTAACATCCAAAATATATAAAGAACTTACACACCTCAACACCCAAAAAGCAAATAACCCGATTCAAAAATGGGCAGAGGATATGAAGAGACAGTCTCCAAAGAAGAAATTCAGATGGCCAACAGACACATGAAAAGATGCTCCACATCACTAATCATCAGAGAAATGCAAATTAAAACCCCAATGAGATATCACCCTACACCAGTAAGGATGTCCACCATCCAAAAGACTAAGAACAACAAATGCTGGCAAGGATGTGGAGAAAGGGGAACCCGCCTACACTGCTGGTGGGAATGTAAGCTAGTTCAACCATTGTGGAAAGCAATATAGAGGTTTCTCAAAAAACTAAAAATAGAAATACCATTTGACCTGGGAATCCCACTCCTTGGAATTTACCCAAAGAATACAACTTCTCAGATTCAAAAAGACAGATGCACCCCTATGTTTATTGCAGCACTATTTACAATAGCCAAGAAATGGAAGCAACCTAAGTGCCCATCAGTAGATGAATGGATTAAGAAGATGTGGTACATATACACAATGGAATATTACGCAGCCATAAGAAAAAAACAAATCCTACCATTTGCAACAACATGGATGGAGCTGGAGGGTATTATGCTCAGTGAAATAAGCCAGGCCAAAAAAGACAAGTATCAAATGATTTCACTCATATGTGGAATATAAGAACAAAGAAAAAAAACTGAAGGAACAAAACAGCAGCAGACTCACAGAACCCAAGAACGGACTAATAATTACCAAAGGGAAAGGGACTGGGGAGGATGGGTGGGAAGGGAGGGATAAGAGGGTAAAAGGGGCATTACGATTGGCAGACATAGGGTGGGGGGGCACGGGGAGGGCTGTACAGCTCAGAGAAGACAAGTAGTGATTCTCATCTCACTACACTGATGGACAGTGACTGTAACAGGGCCGGTGGGGGGGACCTGATGAAGGGGGTAGTTTAATCATCACAATATTGCTCATGTAATTGTAGGTTAATGATACTAAAATAAAATAAATTGTAAAAATAAAATAAATAAAATAAATAAATAAAAAATAAAAAAAGAAAATAAGCAATATAATTAGCTGATATGGAAGTAAAGGGTCTGAATTTACTTCTTAGTGTAATGAGAAGCCACTGAAACAGGAAAGTAAAAATCACTCTTTACCGTTTGAAATGGGAGAGGAAGACCAGAGGCAAGGAGTTAAGTAAGTAAGTACTTACACCAGAAGTAAGTCACTATCCAGAAGAACTGGGGTGGAGGCAATAAAAACAAACTAAAGTTTATATATTTTGGAGGTAAAATTGACAGGGTTTGCTGAGGACTGATGGGGGGCGGGGAGCAATGAGGCAAAGGGATGACTTAAGGATGATCACCAGATTTTTCACTGAAGCAGGGTGGAGGCAGGGGACAGAGTGGCACCTCTTGTGAAGTAGACTGTTGGGAAGGAATAGGTTGAGGAATGGTAATCAAGAGCTCCACTCTGAACGTGTTAAGTTTAAGATGCCTACAGACAAATTAAATGAAGATATCATGCAGGCAGGTAGAAGAATCTGAAGTTCAGTACTGGAGATAAGAATCTGAGCGTCAACAGCACATTGGTAGTACTTAAGCCAGAGGATATGATGAGATCACCCAGAGAAAAGTACAGGTAGAAAAAAAGTAGAGGGACAGGCTTTGAAGCCCTGAGGCATTCGGATGTTTTGAATTCAGGAAAAGAGGGGGAAACGCACAAAAGAAGAGTAAGGAGAAGGAAAACTCTACAAGTTCAGTATCCTGAGGAAGGTTCCTTTATATGGTTCTCTAGTCCACCACCACCTTCCCAACCCACACACATACTCAAATTCCATAAATAAAAAAACTGAGGCACAGAAAGACTGGGTGACACTCCCAAAGCCGCAGCTGTTTGGGACTTAGATCCACGACGAGAACCAAGATGTAACCTCTGGCCCCTTACTAGCCTTTTCACAGTGGCTATCTGTACTGCTCCTACTGTTCGGTTCATCAGTCTGAAGTTAGACAACAGGGAAGATCATAATTGAGGAAGAACATAATTTAGATTACAAGGTTCACTTTTAATTTTTTTCTACATACTTTGTTCACAATCACAAAGCAAGTTGAATCAAAAGTTTTTATGGTTGAGTCTTTTAGAAAAGCAGGAACTATAGGCATGAGATGCAAAACGTAATGAATCAAAACCCAACTCAATTTTCTCCACTTTAAAAAACGCCTAGAAGGTGGAAGACCCTCATCAAAATGTAAATCATGGGGAGTAAAACAAAGTTTATTGTCTTTAGTAATTTTGCTTTGTAAATACAATTTCAGTTTCTAAAGCTTAAGATTTTTACTTAGTTTCACTCTTGTCTTCTGAAACTAGGTTAAGATCTCTATCCTGACCATTCTCTCCTATGCTACATTATCATGACTTAAAAACAGTTCTGCTTTTACCATAAAAATCTTACAGCATAGCATAAAAATCCCCAAATGATTAATGAACTGCTGAGAACTGTGACTCGTTGGAGATGACTTTATGAGGAATCATATTTCCAAACGCTCATTCTGTGCTTCAAAATAAGTACTCATATAATTCAATTATGATGACTTCACCAGACAGTAACACTCCCCACAATGATGTTTACAAAAGCACTTGTCACTCCCTTCGGATGTAGCAATGCAGAAAAATAAGTCTGTTACCATATTCTCCGTGTGTTTATACTCTGTAAGAAGCGACAGAGTTTACATGTCACATTAAGATTATTTAGACGGCAGGGCACTTCAAGTCCCACCATCTTCCACCCCAAACGAATCCTAAGTTCGCTCGGTTATTTCAGCAGCAATTCCCACTCGGTACCTGAATCAGCCTTAACAAGAAAAAGACTACAGTATTCTCGATGACTCTGTAGAATTCTGTTTTGGCCACTGTAAGATAACAGGCTCCAACAGTAAGCAACTCCAGTGGAGGTCTATTACAACACTGTGCAGTTCGGAAATAAATGTGCCCCCAAACGTACACCCGCAGCCAGGAATTAGCAACAGCTAACACATGATGCGGCAGCAGGGTGCTCCTACCAGCCTACCATTCACCCAGCACTCGCGGTCATGCACATCATCCTGTCCGATCCTCAAAACAACCCCTATGAAGTGTGTATTATTATTCCCATTAACAAATCAGCGTATTGTGGCCCAAGGCCTCAGGGCTGGTCAGTGGCGGTGCTGGGATTTGAAAACACAACCATCCCCGCCCCTAAAATGCATTTCGGCAGAAAAAGACATCTGAGGGTGGGGAGGCTCCGGGGGTGTCCCCATAGGCGCAGGGGCAAGGACACCGCCTCTCCACGGAGGCGCCCCACAGAAACACAACCAAAAGCAACGGCTGCCCGACGCAACCGGGGGCACGCCTCGGCCGCCCAGAGGCCGGGCAGCGCCGCTCACCTTGGAGTCCCGGGAAGGCCTCAGTCGAGGCCAGCCGGCGGGTGCTCTCCACGCCTGCAGGAAGCACCGAGCAAGTCCCGAAGTTGCCGGCGCCGCAGGCTGTGGCGAGCAAGAGTGCACCGCCGGCCCGCGCGGGGGTAACTCAGCGGGCCGCAGCCACCGTGCCGCCCCTCAGCCGCGCCGCATCCGGGTCCCGCGCCGCCGCACTCACCTGCCCGGGACTCCGCCGCTGCCACCTCCCGGCTCCGAGTGTGTGGTCAGCAGCCCAGGCCGCCGCGACCTTCCAGTTGTGGCGCCGCCATCCCTGCCTCCCTCAGTCACCCCCCTGCTGCCCCGCACGGCGCTACACCAGCCCGCCGACCACTGCCATGACCCGCTCCGCCGCCGCCTCACCCACCGACGGAGCACGCGCGCGCCTCCGCCGCCGCCGCCGCCGCCGCCGTGCCCGCGCGTGCGCGCGCGCGCCGCCGCCCTTCCCCACTCCCCCCGGCCAGCCTCCCAGTAGCCCTCGCCCCGCCCCGCGCTCCTTTCGGGCCAATCCCCGTCCCCGCCGCAGTCACCGCCCGACCCCCGAAACGGGCGGGGCGGGGAGAGACGTTGCACGGTCGCCCAGTTCTCTCCGGGTGCCTGCGGGACAGCGATGCTGCAGTGCGGGTGATCTCTTTTCTGCGGCTCTCAGAGGACTGCGGGGGTCTAGAAGCTCCGGCCAGTAGGTCCCCAGAAGCTCTGCCTCGGCCATCGTAGCCCGTTCCCGAGAGGGCCCTCTTTTCCTAGGTTTCCTTACTGGCCTCTTCCCAGTCCCACTCACCAGTTCCTCTGTGCGACTTACAGACTTCTTGGTTCCTGGGCGCAGCGCTTTGCTTTTCGCCTTCCCCTCTGTCGCTTCAGTTCTGGCGGCGAGGACCCTATGTCAGCTGCCTCACAGCTGGCCCTTCTCCCTGCACTGTTTATGGTCATAAAAGCAGAAGTCCAGCCTTCCAATCCCAGAATTCTTTAACTGTGTGCTCATTTTTGTGGTAACAGGTAGGCTTTGCCTGCAGAACCTTAACTGTTTACTCAACTCTTAGCATACCGCACCTCCTTTTATCTTTAAACTCAATTAGGAAATTTCATGGCCCTCTTTCTTAGTGAAACACTTGTATCTCATTTAATGAAAAACAAATTTTTAACTACTGTAAAGTGGTTTTTGTAAATTCACTGCAAGTTATTGCTGCCATATAGCTCAGGCAAATAGTTGAGTAGTCTGGAATCTAGAAGTAAAACCTAATCCAATGCAGAGGAGACAAGTCCATGAAAAATAGTTTGATAAATGGTTATGGTTTAAATGAATATTCATTATAAAGGTAAAAGCCTACCATATTTAAAAATAAGTTCCAGAAGAATTAAAAGATACAAAAATACACAAGACAACAACTTACAGGAAATTTTTTAAAGAATAGATAAATATAACTTAGGTGAAGGGGAAATTTTAAGCAAGGCAGGAAGCCAGAGTTATTAAAAAATAAAAACATTTGTGTAAATATTTTGAAAGTTTTGCATGACATCACAATGACAAGTTTAAAAAAAAGACGGATTAGAACTGTACAAAACATATGGCAAACATTGTATCTCTAACATAAAAGAGGTTCTATAAACAGATTTTTTTAAAAGCCAAATAGTTCAATGTTTTAAAAATACTGGCAAAGTATAAAAGCAGGAATTAATGGAAGAGAAAAGCCAAATAGTCCATTAAAAAGATGGCTTATTTTATTAATGGACAGGGAAAGCAAATTAAAACAATAATCCATTTTTCACTCGTTAGGTTAGTTAACAAGAACAATGATACATGGGGAAACAAGCACTGGTATATCTATGAAGGAAGTATAAATTGCCGCAAAGTTTCTAGGAATAATCTGGGAATATATATTAAAATTTTAAATACACATACCTAACCATGGGCCCAAAAATACATTAACTCTGCCTTACAGAAAACTAAGGAAAATTCCAGAAGTCAGTATATACACACAAGGAGGCTATAGTGGGTTGAAAATTGGCCTTCCAAAAGATATGTCTACCTAGAACCTGTGAACATAGTCTTATTTGGAAAAAGGATCTTTACAGATGAAATTAAGGATCTTGAAATGAGATCATCCTAGGTGAAGGGGGGCCCTAAATCCAATAACAAGTGTCCTTAAAAGAAAAAGGCAGGGGGAGGTTTGAGATACAGAGAAACAGAAAGGAAGGGTAAGTGATGAGACAAGAGATTAGAGTGATGCACCAACAAGTCAAAAAATGCTAAGGATTGCTAGCAGCTACCAGGAGCTATGACTGAGGCATAGAACAGATTCTCCCTCAGAGCCTCTAGAAGGAAACAACAATGCTGACATCTTGATTTCAGACTTCTAGACACCAGAACAGCAAGAGAATAATTTTATCTTGTTTCAAGCCACCAGTCTGTGGTAATTTGTTAAAATAGCCACAGGAAGCTAATATGGATGCTAATTATATTGTTTGTAGTGCAAAACAAACAAACTGGGAACAAACTGATTGTCCATAGGTAATGGAATCCATGAATCAATTGTACTGCCTCTACTATGAAATATTATGCAATGATGAAAATTAGTTAGGCCTATTTGTATTGACCCAGAGGGATGTCCAAGATATTGCTACACTGGAAAATTCATATTGAGGAGTGATAAAGAGTGGTATGATCCTGTTCATATATTGCTGACCATTTGTATATATATTTATGTGAGCATAGAGAAAGGAGCAGAATTTACACTAAGTTGATTACACTGTATACCTCAGAGGGCTGAAAGAGGAGTTGGGTGGGAGAGAGTCATCTTTTTCTTTATAGATCTTTGAGATACTTGTTATAACCAATGTATATGCATTATCTTATTCTTTTAATCTAATGTAGTTTTAAAGGAAAAAACATTTTGTGACTAGTTTTGAAATCATCGTTAAAGTTGTGAACATTAAGAGAAATTTCTGTTGTCCAATTTTAGAAGATTCAAATGTTCTCCATGACCTGCACATCCCTACCACTGAGTTCTGATTTACACTTTTCATATATAGTCTTTTGGTGTTTTCCTCTATTTTCCTTCTTTCCATATACTTCTGAGTATTTCCTTGGCTCATAGAATAGAATGTGTTTTCATTGTATAAGTAACATATTCACATGGTTTGAAATCCAAAATATACAATAAACATGCAGTAGAAGTCTCACCTCTGAAGCTCTCCTCATAGACTTCCAATGTTATCAGTTTCTTGAGCATCCTTTCAGAAATATTATATGCATATATAAGCAAATGCAGGTATATTTTCCCCTTTATTTTCACACAAATGGAACTGTTTGATTCATACTTGCTTTTTTTCCCCACAAAGTATATATCAGGTTGTTTTATATCTGCATATAGAGTTTCTGTAGTCTTTTTTAAACTTTTATTGGTTTGTAGAATTTATACAAAAAAAAATTTGTACATCATAAATTTCCACAAACTGAACACACACCTGTGTAACCAGTTTCCAAATCAACAAAGAGAACATGACAAACATCTCAGAACCTACATGTGACCCTTCCAGTCACTGCCCTGCCCCCAAGAGGTAACCACTATCCCAGCTTTAACACCAGAGATTCTTTTTTTTTTTAATAAATAGATTCGTACAGCATATGCTCCTTCTGAATTTGGCTTCTTTTGCTCTATATTTCCTCTACATTGCTTTGATATTCATACACTACTGCATGTAACAGTACTTGGTTCATTCTCATTGCTGTATAGTATTTCATCGTATCTGCATTCGATTTTATGGCTATATAATGTCCCATTGTAAGGATATACTATAATTTGTTTATTGGTCTCTTGTTTATAGATGGTTTAGATTGTTTCCAATCTTTTGATAAACAAATAATGCCACAGTGAACAACCTTGAACTTATATTGTTTTGTACATAGGCAGGTAACTGCAGAATAAATTCCTAAAAGTAGAATTACTAGTCAAATGGATATTTGTAATTTTTAAGGATAGTACCAAATTATCCTCTATACCCAGATGTACCTTTAACACTTGCACCAGCGGAGTATTTGAGAGCTTATTTTTTTTAGAATTTTAAAGCTTGGAACTTGGAGACTTAGAAATCACATTGTACAGCCCACTCAGAGAGAAATCGAGGCCCGTAAAACATGAAAAGATTTTCACAAAGCCATAGTGCGAGTTAGTTATCATTCCCAAATTCCAAAGGAAGCCTAGATGTTGGTCTTACATATTAGAGAAAACCAACAAAGCCTTAGACATCCTGTGCTACCCACAGCTATTGACATGCTGCCTCTCTCTCCCCAACTCTTCCCCACCTGCCTTCAAAGACCAGCACAAAAAGGCTCAGCCAAACATACACCAGAGCCACCAACCATGGGAGGAAGGGAACAGACAGGGAGAGGCAGGTGGAGTAAAGAGGAGACTCAACAGGGGCCAGACACTACATTGTCCTGGAAAGCAAAGTAAGAGATATGTAAGGCTTTGAAGGAAAATTTAATAAAATGTGTGCTGTATCTCTCACATGACCACACACATACATACAGACACAAACACTACAGCTGAATGATAGGATATTATACAACTTCAAAAGAATGAAACATTTCTATGTGAACTCATCTGGGACAATATCCAAAATATTATTTAGTGAAATAGGCAAGATGCAGAACAATAAAATAGGCTACTATTTGGATATACATAGATTATCATCAGAAAGACACAAGGAGCTAACAGTGGTCGCCTAGAGGAGGGCTGAGAAACAAGGGTGGAAGGAAGAATTGATTTTTATAATACTCTTATACTTTTTGAGATTTTTATCATGCTCACATATTACCTAGTATATATGTATATAAAAGGGCTGTAATTTAGTGTAAGTAGAGACAGAAAGCAAGAGAGGAAGGGGCAGAGCCTAGAGGTGGAGTGCGTGTGGCAATGAGGGCCCTAGAAGGACAGGAAGTAGGCTCAGCGACTAGCCTTGCAGATTGAGAAGGGTGATCACATTGTATTTTAAGTAAAATTAGCCTTCAATCCTATTAACTTGCAACTCAGGAATGAGTGTCATTTGCCAAAGAACATAAGTTGAATGTGGAGAAATAATAAACCAGGCACTTTTGAAACCAGTGAGGGCTTGTATGCAGAGGTAGCGAGATCAGAGATTGCAGCCCTGGCTTCCAAGGGGCCTGGGTGTGGCCGCCTGGTGGAATGTGAGCTCTTTATCAACAAAGGCTCTGCCCTGTTTGTTGTTGTGAACAAACCACCCAAGGCTCCAATTTAACCTGCTTTTACAAATAAGGAAGATAATGTCATGTAATTAAATTGGCATGTAAAATAATCTGCTATCTCGAACAGCTTTGAATGAAGAATTTTCTGACCCATTAGGAAAACGTGAGAAGCAGAAATGGCTCAGTCTGTCACATAGGTGGCCCATTTGCAGATTCACCTGAGCCATCTGTTACTGAATTTTTATTGGAGAGCCTGTCTTCTGCTCCTTAGGCAGCTCACAAGGCTTTAGATTTGCAAAACAAAGCGCTAACTTCAAAGAAAATTCCTTTAGCTAAAAAATAGGCTCCATCAACAGCTTTTTTCTTTAAGAAAACATGAAAACTGAAAGGCTGACTTTCTTCCACCTCTTGCTTCTTAATCAAGTTTTTACTTCAAAGTGTAGATAAGACAGTTTGGCTTTTTACTGAAAAACTTTTGATATTATAATCTAGACAAGCTCACAGGTTTAGAGCAGTCTTGAAATACCTATGCAAATGAAGGGGGAAGCTTGCACGTACAGGATGGGTCTCAAAAACAAAAACCTGGATTGCTCAATCGGAATGGGTGGGGACCAGAGTGAAGTATGAAATGACTTCCTTAGTCTTCAATTCCCCCAGCTGGTCAAAGGGTGGAATAAGTGTTGTTCCCCTTACAAGATCAAGATTTACACATTCATAGAGTTCAGAGATATTCCATCCAGACTAAACTAATGATATTAGCAAGTATTTGTCAAGTTTTCTCCATAATAGCTACCAAGAGAACTCATACAACACAGTGTTCCCCAAGTCCTCAAATCAGTAATACACAGACACTTTGGAGGTTAAAAAAATATGCATCCTCAGACTCTTGATAATATTCACTTCTTCATTCACTCTGCAACAGTCCTAAGCATTGGGGTAAGTGGCGGAGATACAGGACTGAACAAAACAACATGATTCCTACAGCAAATGCTGTAGAGGAAGAAACAGTCGTTAATGAAGTCATCACATGATTAACTGCAAATTACACCTAAGTGCCGTAAATTTAATAATGCTGTGAAAGTAAAGAATAATGGGAGACTGACTGAGAGGGGAAAGCAAAAGTTCCCAAAAGAAGTCTGAAGTTAGACCAGGCAACGAGGGAGCAAAATGTGCCCCAATCAGCCAAGGCAAAAGTCCTGTGGCAGAAGGGAATGTGGCTGTGTGAACAACCAAAGAAGACCATCTGGAGTGCAAAAAGCATGGTATGAAACTCAGGGTAGGTATTACCACCCTTAAATAATATTCCCACTTCTCTTCCCCTCCAGCGCACTTAGGAGGATTATTCTTTCCTACTCCCTCGAAGTTAGATGAAATCCTTAAAGTTGGGTGGAGACATGAGACTTGCTTTAGCCAGTAAATATGAGCAGAAGTGGCATCTGTTACCTCTGAGCAGAAGCATTTAAGAGGTAGGCTGTGTTTTTCTCCAGGTCCTTTCTTTCCCACATGCTGATGGGAAGGTCCCATAAGAAAGGAGTAGTACTCTGGGTCTCTCTGCCAGCACGTGAAGGATGGCGAACCTGGAGAGAAGGAAGGAGCTGGAGTAGACTATGCATGAACTAGAAAGAAACCTTTGCCATGTTAAACCATTGAGATTTGGAAGTTATTTGTAATTGCAGCAAACCTAGCCTATCCTTCTGATATAGAACCAAATTTGAGATACTCTAAAAAGGAAACACAGCCTAAAGGAAAAAAAACTAAGAATTCAGAATTTAAACAGAAAGAAATTCTGTCATCTACAGCCATATCTACATCTCATCTTCATTCACATTCATTCATTTCGACACCTAGTTTTTCAAAACTGCATCTGATTTTCTATATGAGGTCTTAAACACTGAATAGTGTTTTTTTATTTTGTGAAGTTGAATAGAAAATATTTATCATTGCTTCCCTACTATCTATTAGCTGCTGGCTAAGTATCCGAATTCATTAATTTAATCTTCCTAATAGCCATATGAAGTAGGTCTATTATTATATGCATTTTCCAGATGAGGAAACTGAGGCTCAGAAAGATTCAACAACAGCTGGGAAGTGATGTACCTAAAATTAAAACTCAGATCTGCCTGGCTTCTTAATAAATAGGTCTAACTCTTAGAATATTGTGCAAATCCTGTGTGGATAAAGTGGGGTTCCTATGGCCAGCATCCTCACTGAAGTTAAATGTAACTGGACTGTTGCTATGCTACCGCTTCCACACCTTTAGGCAATAAGCCATTATTGTGTTAATATAAGGAGTTCCGCCCAGTGCTCTGCCGGAGACTGGGTGGCGGGGCTGCAAGGCTGTAGGAGAGCGGAGCGGAGGTCTGGAGTGGTGGCAGCATCGAGAACAGAGGCCTGGAGGACGGCTGTGCAGAGAGGCCCAGAGGTAGAGACCGGCTTGCTGCATCCGAAGCAGCAGTGATAACACAGACTCTCTCTGAGTGAACGGGATTTTAGTGACTGACCTGCCACCCGGAAATAAAGTTGGGTATAACCTTTTCACCCCAAGAACCCTTTGCTGTAAATTTCTTTGGTCACAGTGAATCTATAGTGAACTTGCCTGGGGCTGAAACTCATTTGCAGGACATTCTGAGACTAAAAACCCTATTGGACCGAACTCCTTCAAGGCAAGGATGATGTCCTATTTGTCTTTGCCTCCCTAGCACAGAGTCTGCCACCTAGATTATCCTCGAAGCATATATTTGGAAGTAATGAATGACTGAGAACATAATGAATTTATTCTATAAGCTACATTAGCCCCTAGGGATTATATTTTGGCTATTTATTTATGTACTTGTGTCTCCTACTGTTTTGGGGGAATGTTGTGTATTTTCCTCAGTTCTTGTTGCCACCGCAACAAAGAATTGAAGGGCAGAGACACAGTGGTGAAGCAGAGTAAAAGTTTTATTTAACATTACTTAGAAAAAGTGCAGGCGACCTCAGGGAGGAGAGGCACCTTGAAAGATTTAAGTTTTATTGAAAGAGAGAAAGCCTACTCACTTAGAAAGGGTGAGCGCACTGAAAGCTTTAAGGTCTGGAGTTTTATAGGCAGTTGAGAATTTTTCAGAAAAGCGACAAAGAGCCAGGTGCAGACCAGCCAAATTGTTCCAGAATGTTCATCTTTGATAAGACATTAAGTTTCTTTTTTTTAACTCAACATAAGAAATAAACTGCTTTGATTTCTTTCCAGGATATCAGCTTCTGTCTGGAAGCATATCAATCAAGACTGTCTGCCTTGCCTCCAATGTGGGCTGAGCCACTGTGTGTTTGATTAAAATTCAATCTTAGCTTTTAAGATAGAATTCTTCCTGAATAAGCTGGGCCTTTTAGCAGGTGCTAAAGTAAATCTTACAACCGTATGTTCTAATTGACTCAGTGAAGACACCGGCTATGCTGAGATACTTTTCCTTATCTGGGGAGTATTCAAACTTCTAGGCCAAGTTGCTTCTGGCCTTCCAGCTTTTTATTTTTAACTGGTTAACTCTTTGAGTCCCTTCTAGTGGGCTTACTGGCCTTATCTCTTTCCACCCCACTCATATCTATTTTCCTGCCTAACACTACCAGATTGTAAACATCTTGGGGACAGGGTATGGCTACAGTATTCATTGTTACACCTCCCACAGCTGACACAGGCCTTGCTCTGAGTCAGTTTTCAACAAATGTGTATTAGGTCCCTTCCACTGAATCCACATAACCAGCAAATGCTGAAACAGGGATTTAAACTCCATACCTTCATGGTAGTAGCCCCTGCTCCTTCAAGTCCTGTCCTCTAGCCTCCCTGAGTTCTATTCTTCCAGGATTTTAGATAATTCAGTGTTGCCTGAGAATATACAATTTAAGGCCCAGACATACATAGCAGCAAAAAAAAAAAATTTAATTTTGTATTCAACTTTGAAAACCATTAAGTCATCTATTATTTGGGAAAAAAGAAATAGAGAAAACACACCTGACTGTATATATGATTAAAAGGGCTTGAGGATGTAGCACAAGCCAACGAAAGCACAGATATCCAGAGTTCACCCTGCAACAGCATTCTGAAATTGTGTCTCCATTTCCACTCTAGTTTTTTGGTTGAGCTTCCCAGGTGTTATTTCCCAGTGATTACATGACTTAATATCTGGAGGTCTGGGTTGCTCCGACTGGAAGGATGCTATCTTATCATACTTCAGTCCAGGCAGCTTAATGCAGGGTTTCTGGAAGTTTTTGACCAACTCCCAGTAAGAAATGCATGTTACACTTGTAACCCAGTTCATAGAGTGTGTGTGTATTTAGAATAGTTACACTGAAATAAAAATGTGATGGAACAAACCCTTATTGTGTGTGAAGCACTTTGATGTTGTCTAGTCCATTTCTATTTCTATTCTTTTCTATTTCATGTTTTAGTTGCAATGCACCAAGTTAATTTCACCCCCTACTGAGTCTTTCAATTTGAAAAACACTAGCCCAATGCATATATGTTAAGTTGCTACTCCTTGAGTGCTGACACATATCTTCTTTCCCTGTGTCCTTAGCACCTATCACCCTTTTTTTCCCCTGAATAAATCATAAAGTGAATACCTGCCGTGCACAAGGGAACTAGGAGCAGGGAGTGCAAGGATGACCAAAATTGAAGTCTTAAACTGTGGGGATCCTTGCCCTGGTAGAGCTTACCACCTCACTGACAGAAATGGACTTTCTATTAATATTAAATTAAATTAAGAACTATTTTTAAATTATAAAATTGCTATAAGAATATCGGTCAGATAAATGTAACTGTGTGGGGTCAGGACACATCTCTCAGTGTAAATGACATTTAAGCTGAGACCCAAAGTCCGGGTAGGAGTTAGCCATGAAGGATTTGAGAAGCAAGGGGGTGAGGAGAGCATTCCAAGACGAGCAAGGGGTAGCCACCATCAATGAACAGAGGCCAGAGGAGTTGGGTACATGTAAAATCCCTCCCCATTCCTACTCTGCAAAAAGTGCCTGTTTTCTGTGTCCCCACTTTTCCTTTAGAATTCCCAATCCCTAATCCACATGGGCGTGGTGAGGCTGCTTATGTGGGAGCTCTGCTTCTACCCCACAAGCATGAGGGGGGCCCGGGCTGGCCAATCAGACACCTCCATGTCCCTGAGTGCTGAACGTGACTAGTTCAGTGAGGAGTAAGTGACCTCAACTGGACCAATCAAGGTCATCTTTATAATTGGTAACAAAGATCTCTTACGAGCTATAGAGGCAGGATTAAATAAAGCTAGAGCTCTCTACCATTTTGTGAAGAAAACAGGTTAGAAAATGAAACCAAAACACAGAGTCAAGAGTTAAGAGCAGGAGCAAGAGAGGAAGAAAGAATATCCTTTGAAACTGGGGTCATAGGCCTAAAGCCAGCAGGTCAGCAACACTCACAATTATTTGAGTTAATAACTTCACTCTTCCCTACTACTGGTTTTAGTTGGTTTTCTGTAATTTGCAACTGACTACAAGTGTGAAAGGAAGGGTAGCAAGCCAATTAATTTCTTTTTTGAAAGAACAGAAAAATATTTATGGAGTCACAGATGGACTTCTTCCATGAATGGGAAATTTGCCTGGAATATGCCAGGTTTTAAGGGTTTCAGATTTATGAGATCCATCCTTCCTTCCTCTGTCTCTCTCTCTCTCTTTCTCTCTCTCTGTCTGTCTCTTCTCTCTCTCAGGTCACTATACCAGCTGTGTGGAGAAAGGTGAGGGCAGTTTATAAAGAGAGCAGGGAAGCTATGATATATTCCTAACTAAAAAAATACCTAGATAGAGTGACTTATACCAGGATGTGGTAGTGGCAAAAGAGATAAGAAGCAAATTTCAGAACAATTTTGGTAGAGTGGCTACGGTTTGGTCATGGACTAGATGTAAGGAGCGGACCTGTCAAGATGAATGAATAAAATGGATAAATTAATTCACACTGACTTCAATAGCCACAGAACAGCTAGTATGTCTTGGACCCTGTGGTATGAACTAGGAAAGCAGAAATGAAGAACAATCCCTACCTTTAAGGAGTTTAAAGCACAGGAGCTTCTAACATTCAGAAAAGAAAACAAGAAACAAAAAACCTCAGGAATAGCAAAGAGCTCACTAGTGTTCAGAGAATGAACTTTGTATTTCTTCTAGACCTGGGAGGCCTGAGTCTTGCCTTTGTAAGACAGGACTTGTGTTAGCTTTGGTAACCTAGCTTTCAGGAGGTTCAGGGGAAGGACTGGTATTGGGAGGGCAGTGGGTGAAGGGAAGGAAAAAAGTTGGGGGCAAAATGTGTGCAGGATGGGAGTCCTCGTGGGGTTTGTGGGTAAAACTGTAACATTTCCAGAATATCTCCCCTGGCTTCAGTATGTCTGCATATCAATAGGTGTTCAGAGGTAAAAAGAAGTATGGCTTTAGTGCATTTGCATCATTCCTCAGGGGTGAAGAGAAGTTCATCTCCATATCAATAGGTAATTACCTGGGCAAGGAGAGCTTATCTGTACCTGAGAGGTGAGGGAAAGCACCGGTTTTGCTGCTGGTTGAGCATAAGAGAGAGATGGCCCAGACTACAGTTTTGTAAGCAATAAACAGATTTTAAACTTAATTTCTCCCTTTGACTGATTTCAGTTTTTAGAGGTATTTTGCCCCAGGATTTCCTCTTCCTGGACTTAACAAGTTTCATTGTCGTAAGCAGCCCAATAGGATTTGGAAAAACAAAGGGTATGAGAGTAGGCGTTATATGGTAGCCTGTCTCAAAGGCTCTCACAGGACAGAAAGGCTCTCAAGCGAGGTTAAATGCTCAGATCACATGCTTTATTAAATCCAAGGAAAACATCAAGAGAGAAGCAAGGAAAAGGGTTGGGGTAGGCTGACACATTTAGGTTAGGATGCAATGGGGTGGAAGCATGATGGCCATGAATGCTGGGGGGACCCAATGTTTATATGCCCTGTCTCTTGGCTACATTAGCTCTCGCCACTCATGGTGCAAATACAATGATCAGAGCTGAGATTTGAGCAAAGGCGTGCCCACATATGGAAGTTTCCCAGTATCATGACATAAGCTATCACCAAAGAAATACCTGTGCACATGGCCACCAGTGTAGCTCACCAATTAGCTAGTTGAGCAGCTGTAGGTTTGATTCATAAATTCTGGTCAGAGAAGGGGGCCAGGATGGTTACCATCTTCTCCATTAAGACTTCATGCATGATGAGATTCAAGATGGCGGCATGAGAGGTGAGACAGAGAACTTCCAAAACCACAGATAGTGTGAAAATATAGTTAATACAACGAACCCTAAAACAGCAACAGGAAAGAAGGCTGCACCAGACTGCATACAGACCTCACGAAAAGAGCAGACCTCACAAAATGAGCGAAAGCCTTGATCCGACGGGACCCATGCCCTTCCTCCTCCCCAGCTCACCAGAGGGAGGAAGAGAAACGGAGCAGGGTAGAGGGGGTGGATCTTGGGACTGCTGAACACTTAGCCCTGGATATCTGCTTTGCGAGCAAAAACCTACATTGTGTGGTGCTCTGGACAATGGGGAGCTGGGACAGGCGGAGTGCTTGAGAGACAGATTCTGGCCATTTGTGGAGGATGGGATCCACACCCAGCCTCTCTGGGACAACGGAAAGGCAGGTAGTCTGACAGGCTTCCTAGCAGCGAGAGGGCTAGGGAAGGGGCGGAATTTGCAAGGAGCTTGCTGGTGCAGGGGAAGGGATATGGGGACAAGATTGGATGTGCTCTGCCCAGCAGATTGGGAACTTTTGGGTGCTTTAGGTGCTCCATCCCCCTGGCTGGCTACTCAGCTCCATGGCCCCCACTCTGACACGCAGCCTGCCAAGCTTTCCTACTGGCCTGCAGGCACCTGCTCACAAATCGGCAGTCACTGCTCTGGCATCAGACAAGCCAGAGGGATGCCTAACCTACAGCAGCTAGAGACACAAAGCACAGAGGCTTACACTGGTGTACTCGGCTCACTGGCTCTGATACGGGAGACAGGCAGGCAGATGGGAATCAGGAAACAGATCTTTCCTCCCCCAGGCACAAGCTCCGCTCCCCTACGACCCACAAGCCCACTCTAGGGGCTGAGCAGCTCCAGAGACTGGAGCTTCTGGGCACTAGAGGGCACCACACAGAAATATAAAATGTCAAAAGAACATGGTTCAGACCAAAATCTCACAAACCCCAGAAAAAGGGCCAAAGGAAACTGAATTCACCAATCTTCCTGAAAGAGAGTTCAAAATAAATATTATAAACTTGCTTATGGAAGTACAGAAAAATATTCAGGAACTCAGGAACGAATTTAAGACAGAGATGCAATCATTAACATATTTCATATCTGAAATGAAACATACAATGGAGGGATTTAAAAGCAGATTAGATGTAGTAGAAAAGACAGTAAATGGAATAGAAATAAAAGAATAGGAACGCAAAGAAGCTGAGACACAGATAGAAAAAAAGAATCTCTAAGAATGAAAGAATATTGAGAGAACTGTGTGCCCAATCCAAACGGAACAATATTCACATAATAGAAGTACCAGAAGAAAAAGAGAGAGAAAAAAGGATAGAAAGTGTCATTGAGGAGGTAATTGCTGAAAACTACCCCAATCTGGGAAGGAGATGGTCTCTCAAGCCATGGAGGTGCATAGATCTCCCAAAACAAGGGACCCAAGGAAGACAACATCAAGACATATAATAATTAAAATGGCAAAGATCAAGGGTAAAGACAGACTTTTAAAACAGCTAGAGAGAGAAAAAAGAAAACATATAAAGGAAAACCCATCAGGCTATTATCAGATTTCTCAACAGAAACCTTACTGGTGAGAAGGGAGTGGCATGATATATTTAATGCAATGAAGCAGAAGGGCCTTGAACCAAAAATACCCTACGCGGGAAGGTTATCATTTAAATTTGAAGGAGGGATTAAACAATTTTCAGATAACGAAAAGCTGAGAGAATTTATGTCTCACAAACCACCTCTATAGGACATTTTGGAGGGACTACTATAGATGGAAGTATTCCCAAGACTAAACAGATATCATTCAAGGGAAGACAAAGAGTACAGAATATGATTCATAACATACAAAGAATGGAGGAGGAAGAAAAAGGAGGAAAAAAATGAGTCTTTAGGTTGTGTTTGTAATAGCATATAAAGTGAGTTAAATTAGACTGTTAGATAGTAAGGGAATTACCCTTGAAGCTTTGGTAGCCACAAATCTAAAGCCTGCAAGGGCAGTAAGTACATACCTATTGATAATCACCCTAAATGTAAATGGTCTGAATGCACCAATCAAAAGACAAAGAGTCACTGAATGGATAAAAAAGCAAGACCCATCTATGTGCTGCCTATGGGAGACTCACTTCAAACGCAAAGACATACACAGACTGAAAGTAAAGTGATGGAAAAGATATTTCATGAAACTAATAGGGAGAAAAAAGCAGGAGTTGCAGTACTTGTATCAGACAAAATAGACTTCGAAAAAAGAAAGTCACAAGATACAAAGAAGGACATTACATAATAATAAAGGGGTCAGTCCAACAAGAGGATATAACTATTATAAATATCTATGTATCCAACACAGGAACACCTATATATATGAAAAGAATCATAGCAGAATTAAAGAGGAAAATAGAATGCAATGCATTCATTTTGGGAGACTTTAAAACATGACTCACTCCAAAGGACAGATCAACTGGAAAGAAAATAAATAAAGAGACAGAGGCACTGAACAACGTATTGGAACAGATGGACCTAATGGACATCTACAGAACACTCCATCCAAAAGCAGTGGAATACACATTCTTCTCAACTGCACATGGAACATTTTCAAGAATAGATCATATATAGGCCACAAAAAGAGCCTCAGTAAATTCAAAAAGATTGAAATTGGCCCAACCAGCATATCAGATCACAAAGGTATGAAACTGGAAATAAATTACTCAGAGAAAATGAGAAAGCCCACAAACACATGAAGACTTAATAACATGCTCCTAAATAATCAATGGATCCGTGACCAATTAAAAACAGAGATCAGGCAATATATGGAGACAAATGACAACAATAATTCAACAACGCAAAATCTGTGGGATGCAGCAAAGGCCGTTCTAAGAGGGAACTATATTGCAATACAAGCCTACCTCAGGAAAGAGGAACAATCCCAAATGAACAGTCTAAACTCACAATAAATGAAACTAGAAAAAGAAGAACAAATGAGGCCCCAAATCAGTGGAATGAGGGACATAATAAAGATTAAAGGAGAAATAAATAAAATTGAGAAGAATAAAATAATAGAAAGAATCAATGAAAGCAGGAGCTGGTTCTCTGAGAAAATAAACAAAATAGATAAACCCATAGCCAGGCTTATCAAGAAAAAAGTCTACACACATAAACAGAATCAGAAATGAGAAAGAAAAAATCGCTACAGACACCACAGAAAGACAAAGAATTATGAGAATACTATGAAAAATTTTGTGCTAACAAACTGGATAACCTAGAAGAAATGTATAACTTTCTAGGAAAATACAACCTACCAAAGGTGACCCAGAAAGAAACAGAAAATCTGAATAGACCAATTACCAGCAAAGAAATTGAATTGGCAATAAAAAAACTACCTGAGAACAAAACACCTGTAACAGAGGGTTTCACCGCTGAATTTTATCAAACATTTAGTGAAGACCTAATACCCATCCTCATTAAAGTTTTCCAAAAAGTAGAAGAGGAGGGAATACTCCCAAACTCATTCTATGAGACCAACATCACTCTAATACCAAAACCAGGCAAAGACACCACAAAAAAAGAAAATTACAGACCAATATCCCTGATGAACATAGATGCAAAATACTCAACAAAATATTAGCAAACTGAATTAAAAAATGCATTGAAAAGATCATCCATCATGATCAAGTGGGATTCATCCCAGAGATGCAAGTATGGTACAACATTTGAAAATCCTTCAACATCATCAACTACATCAACAAAAAGAAGGACAAAAACCACATGATCATCTCCATAGATACTGAAAAAGCATTTGACAAAATTCAACATCCACTCATGATAAGAACTCTCAACAAAATGGGTATAGAGGGTATAGAGGGAAAGTACCTGAACAAAATAAAGGCCACATTTGACAAACCCACAGCCAACATTATACTTAACAGCGAAAAGCTGAAAGCTTTTCCTTTAAGATCGGGAACAAGACAAAGATGCCCACTCTCCCCACTTCCATTCAACATAGTTCTTCTAGAGGTCCTATCCACAGCAACCAGACAACACAAAGAAATAAAAAGCATCCCGATTGGTAAGGAAGAAGTCAAACTGCCACTGCTTGCAGATGACATGATATTGTACATAAAAAACCCAAAACAATTCAGAACAGAACTACTAGATCTAATATTTGAATTCAGTAATGTTGCAAGACACAAAATTAATTCACAGAAATCTATTGCATTTCTATACACTAATGGTGAACTAGCAGAAAGAGAAATAAGGAAAACAATTCCATTCACAATTGCATCCAAAAGAATAAAATACCTAGGAATAAACCTAACCAAGGAAGTGAAAGACTTATACTCTGAAAACTATGAGACACTCATGAGAGAAATTAAAGACAATACCAGTAAATGGAAACACATCCTGTGCTCATGGATAGGAAGAATTAATACTGTCAAAATGACCATCCTGCCAAAAGTAATCTACAGATTCAGTGCAATCCCTATCAAAACACCAACAGCATTCTTCAATGAACTAGAGCAAATCATTCTAAAATTCATATGGAAACACAAAAGACCCCGAATAGCCAAAGCAATCCTGAGAAGGAAGAATAAAGTGGGGGTACTTACCCTTCCTGACTTCAAGCTTGACTACAAAGCCACAGTGATCAAGACAATTTGGTACTGGCACAAGAACAGACCCATAGACCAATGGAACAGACTAGAGAGCCCAGATATAAACCCAACCATATATGGTCAATTCATATACGATAAAGGAGCCATGGATATTCAATGGGGAAATGACAGCCTCTTCAACAGTTGGTGTTGGCAAAACTGGAAAGCTACATGCAAGAGAATGAAACTGTATTACTGTCTAATCCCATACACAAAAGTAAACTCAAAATGGATCAAAGACCTGAATGTAAGTCATGAAACCATAAAACTCTTAGGAAAAGACAGGCAAAAAGCTCTTGGACATAAATATGAGCAACTTCTTCATGAACATACCTCCACGGGCAAGGGAAACAAAAGCAAAAATGAACAAGTGGGACTAAATCAAACTAAAAAGCTTCTGTACAGCAAAGGACACCATCAGTAGAACAAAAAGACATCCTACAATATGGGAGAATATATGCATAAATGACATATCCAATAAAGGATTGACATCCAAAATATATAAAGAGCTCTTGCACCTCAACAAAAAAAAGCAAATAATCCAATTAAAAAATGGGCAGAGGATCTGAATAGACACTTCTCCAAAGAAGAAATTCAGATGGCCAACAGGCACATGAAAAGATGCTCCACATCGCTAATCATCAGAGAAATGCAGATTAAAACCACAATGAGATATTAACTCACACAAGTGAGGATGGCCAACATCCAAAACACAAACAACAACAAATGTTGGCGAGGACGTGGAGAAAAGGGAACCCTCCTACACTGCTGGTGGGAATGCAAATTAGTTCAACCACTGTGGAAAGCGGTATGGAGGTTCCTCAAAAAACTCAAAATAGAAATACCATTTGACCCAGGAATCCCATACCTAGGAATTTACCCTAAGAATGCAGCAGCCCAGTTTGAAAAAGACATCTGCACCCCTATGTTTATTGCAGCACTATTTAATAGCCAAGAAATGGAAGCAACCTAAGTGTCCATCAGTAGATGAATGGATAAAGAAGAGGTGGTATATATACACAATGGAATATTATTCAGCCATAAGAAGAAAACAAATCCTACCATTTGCAACAACATGGATGGAGCTAGAGGGTATTATGCTCAGTGAAATAAGTCAGGTGGAGAAAGACAAGTATCAAATGATTTCACTCATCTGTGGGGTAGAAGAATGAAGAAAAAACTGAAGGAACAAAACAGCAGCCGACTCACAGAACCCAAGAATGGACTAACAGTTATCAAAGTTAAAGGGACTGGGGAAGATGGGTGGGAAGGGAGGGATAAGGGGAAAAAAAGGGGTGTTACAATTAGCACGCATAATGTATCAGGGGCGGGAGAATTTGGGAAGGCAGCATAACACAGAGAAGATAAATAGTGATTCTATAGCATCTTACTACGCTGATGGGCAGTGACTGCAATGAGGTATGTGGTGGGAACTTGATAATAGGGGGAGTCTAGTAACCATAATATTGCTCGTGTAATTATACATTTATAATAGCAAAAAAAAAAAGACTTCTTGCAAGCACATTTAGTGTCTCATACATATTTAGGGTGTTATGAATATTTAGAGTTTCAGTGTCTCATATATACTTGGCACTTCAAAAATATTATGTATCAATAATAACATATTTATAAAAGTTTTGCCTTTATCTTACAAACTATAAGCTTACTCAGTTTCTAAAAGAGTCAGATAGTCCACAAAGTAAATGCCCATTACAGTAGGACTTGCAGGTATCTAAGTCAGAGGAAACTCTGGGAGTGGTGAAAGCTGGTCAGGCCAAGAGGACCCAAATCCCTGGGGAGGACTCTTCAAAGACACAAGGGGAAAGGGACTTTCTCCCTCAGGAGCCAGAGCTAAACCCAGGTAGGGAAGAGGGACAGCTCAAGCCTTTAAAGGGGTGCTCAGGACCAGTGGCCAAAGATGTGTTAGGGAAGCAGCTGTGAGGCAGTCTAGCCTCACGGAAGGGATTGCTCACCCCCAAACATGGACCTAGGCACTTTTCCCTAAGAAGGGAAATTCAGGGAAGAGATGAGAGGAAGCCCCACCAGGCTCTGCCCAGCCCAGCCTAACCTTGAGTCCTCTGTATAAAGAGCAGCTCATGGTAGGACTACCCAGGTTTTTTGCAAATCTGTAACTTCCTTCAAATCAGTTATTTTTGTTACTCTTTGTTTCCCTGCAACTCAACTGGTAAAACGAATAGGGTTTAAGCAAAGAAAGGGGGAGGTGCAAGGGGGATGGGTCACTTATTTAAAAGCACCCCACTCCTTGGGGTAGGTGGTGAGGGTGTGGCTGTGAAGGCTTGGCAGCACCCTCTGAGCGTGTGGGGTGAGATAGGAACCCAGCTCCATCCCACTGGAGGTGTGAAGGCTGGATGGGGCCGGTGGGGGTAGGGGTGAAAGCCCTGGCCCAGACTGCTCAGCTAGCCCCTCAGGGAATACTTGGGCTTTTTAAAACCACTTTGCTTTGTAGTCAGAGGTATAGGAACTGAGTGCTGTGGGAAGTGGAAACTGTGGGAACCAGGGCTGCCCCCTCCCCTGCAGGCTCCCTCAGCTCCCGGCTGCCTCCTCCATCTCTGTGCACCCATTGTGTGTGCTCCGTAGGTCTCCCCCGCCAGCCCGTGAGCATCCCCGGAGCAGGCACTGTGTCCGATTCACCTCTTTCTGCCTCACAATGTGGCCCAGCGTGGGGCCTGACACTTGGAAGTTTCTCAAAGAGTTACTTGTTGAATGAATGAACAAACGAATGCTTTCTCCAACTATGCTGAGCTCTTGATGGGATTTACAAAGAAGGAAAGCCCGGATTGCTGCTCTGGATTCCTTACCACACTTACACCACTCACCAGGCGCGTGCACGCCTCCAGGATTCAAGGAGGCAGCCAGCCCCTACTGTTTGGTTTCTGTTTATATGCCTTTTCCTGGGAATGAGATCCTATATCAGATTTTCAAAGGAGTGTCTGTCCTCCTAGAAGGATAAGAATACTCATTCGAGAAAACAGTTCCAGGATGGAGATTTTTATATAAATGTTCTCAGCATCGATTTATCTGAATCAAATTACTTTTCTTCCCAACACGACTATTTTCTTTCTGTATATAATCTCTTAAATTGGTTATTTGTTATGTTGCAATGTCAGAATCATCTGTTCACCTGAATAAATGGTAACGAGGTGCTGATGGGCTTCAGGACACGTTATCACTAAATATGGCAGCTTGACATATTAAGTGTCTTAAGCTGAAGAAATTTTGAAAAGTGACAGAAGCAGGAGGGTCACTCTGACCTCCCCTCCTTCTTCCTTGAAACAGGTCATAAAACTCCCATGTGAAAGCATCCTCCCTGTACCAGGAAGTAGGACATTCCTGTCACCAGGAACAGGGAATGGGTCCGAAAACCCTGTGTAGACAAGCCTGTTAAACTAACCCTCATCTTCCTAGTTACTTCTTCCCCATTTACCACCCCTAGCCCAAACCCCTTCGTCTTGTCAATTCTTCACAAATTTATTGTCTAGAAGGTATAAAAGCTGCCTGCTCTGGTCACATCTCCAGGTCCTCTCTTGTGAAGTCTCTCAAATTCATGTAAAAATGTAATAAAATGTGTATGCTTCTTTCCCGTTACTCAGTCTTTGTCAGTTTAATTTGCAGACCCGGCCAGGGACCCTAAAAGCGTCAAGGGAAACTTTTTCCTCCCCTATAGTGCCATCACCCTTACTGGCTGCCCTTACACTGCAGCTTGCTCCTGGCTTTGCAGTCGGGAGGACAGTCTGGAGCGGGTGTGGGGCTTGTTGGAAGCAAGACCTCAAGGGCAGAGGCAGAACCAGGAAGAGAGCCGCTGAGATATCCTGCTACTGAATCCAATTCTCCTTGCACATTCAGCAGCCTCCCTTCCCTCTACATAACAATGGAAGGAAAGAGGAAGTGGGAAAAAAAGGTCACATAATTGAATTAGAAGGGGTAATTACCAGGACCCAGCAGTGGAGGGAAAGTAGCTTCTAGAAAGGAGGGTGAGTGGGAAAATTAGTAACAAATATTCGCTGTGTGGGGAAGTAAAAAGGTGAAAACAGTGCTGAATTGGACGGGCACTGGGGAAACATGGGGTAGGCAGCAGGGAGCTGGCTGGGGTGGGGTCAGGAGAGGAGGAGAAAGCTACAAGCCAGGCCTAAACCTGAGTATCGGTGGCGCAAGGGAGGGATGAGTCAATCCCAGCAGATCCAAGTTTAGGATAAAAAAGCCACTTGGAAGGGACAAGCAAACACCCTCCCTGTGGGAGAGTTAGTGACCTTTCTAATGTGGGATTTCTGCCTGATCCTCCCGACCCTGCTGGAAGGGCGCATTCACTTGGAGGTTTGAGAGGCACTGTATTAAACTCTCTTGCCTTCCTCTGTTGGGAGGTTTCTGGCAGATATGCCACCCTTTGTTCAATTTCATAGGGTTGTCTAAAGCCCAGGTTGGCTTAGAGCAGAAGGCAAAGGGGTAAGTGCCAGATTATAGTTATGAATGGCACATCTTGCTGCTGGAGGCAGGAAAAGGTGCTTTGAAACTAAAGTACATTCTTGGTCGAGGGCGTGGTTGTAAATGCATAGTGCGCCTTGGTGCCTCCTGGAGAAGTAGGAACTGTGTGGGGATCTGGCCAGCTGGCGGCTGGTGCCTTTGAGGAAGGTAAGCTTGTACCACCCCATCCTGACGCTCCTGGCAGTTGTTGAAAGGATGCTAGGATCGGGTTGCATCACTCAGCCTAAGTCTGCATGGAAACAGAGAAAATGACCCAGAGCAGGTATTGGCCCACCATAAAAGCTGTTAGTTCAACTGTGGCTAAGCAGACATTTAGGCAGTGTGAAATAAAGAGAAGCAGACCACCAAAAAGATTTCTAAGGCCTGCATATCGAAAGTTTCATTAACTGGCAGTTTCAAAGTGGCCACCCTTGAAACCTTAAACTTTCAAATTCTATAATACTAGCTGTTAATTAAACCCAAGTTAAAAGCTAATCAAAGTATGTATCACCACATCTGTTCTCCTTTGTCCTTCGGATTCCTACTCAAGGATACAAGATAAGATAAGCAGGAATGTTTGCCTTTCCCCTTACCACCTTTTGGTGCCAAGTGTATAAGGACATCAACCCTTTTTTTAGCATTGCATATTTTATGTTAATACATGTACCCCTTTGACATTCTGTTTTTTTTGTCTGTCTCCCAAGGATATAAAAATCATTGTCTGACTTGGACTTTTTGAAACATTTTCCTGCCCATGGGAGTTCATGTTTCTGGGCTTAAGTCCTTAGCTGAGCACAAATAAAACTCTGTCTTTATTTCAAGGTGATCTTAACGAATTTTTCACCACCAACAGCATGTTAAAGATTTCCATCTTTGGGAGGATGTTTGTGGTAGGTGACTTTCATTATATATATAGTTTTGTGTTTTTAATTATGGTAAGATATATATGTCATAAAATTTGCCATTTTAACCATTTTAAAATATACAATTCAATGACATTGATTACACTCACAATATTGTACCACCATCACCACTATTTTTTTTTTTTTGAAGCATCATTGGTATACAATCTTATATTGGTTTCAAGTACACAGCACAGTGGTTCAACAGTTACCCATATTATTAAATTCTCACCCCCACCAGTGCCGTTATTATCTGTCAGCATAGGAAGATGTTACAGAATCATTGGCTATATTCCCCATGCTGTAATACCATCTCTGTAACCAACTTATATTATGATTGAGAACTTTTGTGTCCCTTTATCCCTCTAACCTTCCCCCCCATGGTAACCACCAGTCACTTCTTAGTGTCTATGAGTCTACTGCTATTTTGTTCATTTTGTTTTTATATTCCACATGTAAGTGAAATTGTTACAGGTTCAGTTCATTCTCCTTCGTCCTTGTCCCAGCATCAACAAAGAACTGAAGGCAGAGACACAATAGTGAAGCAGAGTGAAAGTTTTATTTGAATACATTCCAAGGAGAAGCAGGCCAGGGCCAAAGTCAAAGCAGAGAAAGGCCACCAAACTTGGAGGGGAGGGTCTATCTGTCACTACCTCGCTGGGAGGCACTTCTTTCGATTGACAGGGTGAGGTCATTTGATTGACAGCTGTGATTATACACCTATTCCTCTTGGTACCTGTCTTTTCCCAAAGGGATCAAAACCGCGATTTTATTTTAATGAGATTATGAGGAGGTGTGGTTTGGGCAGTTCTTAGTTTTGTTTGATTGCACCCGTGTTGGGACCGGTTTGGCCTGGTACGGATAGGCAAGAAATGATCACCTTGCAAATCCTTTGTTGTTCTCACGTGGGACCCCCACCTGGGCAGTTTGGGCGGGTTTTTCCTTGAACCTTATCTTCTTTTCAGGCTTCTCATGTCTATCTTTATACCTAACAAAAGCATACAGTATTTGTCTTTCTCCACCTGGCTTATTCCACTGAGCATAATACCCTCTAGGTCCATCCATCCATGTTGTTGCAAATGTCAGAATTTTTTTTAATGGCTGAATAATATTCTATTGTGTATATGTACCACTTCTTCATTATCCATTCATCTATTGATGGACACTTTGGTTGCTTCATCACCCCTATTTCTAAAACTTTTTTTATTACTCTAAACAGAATCTCTGTACTCACTGTATGCTTATTTTTGTTCTTGTTTAAATAACTTTTTATCTAGAATATGTTGTTCTTTGCTGGTAGGTGGGCCATATCATGTCCTGCCTAGTTAAGAGGATTCTTCACCAGAGTTTTTTTATTACAGAATTATATTCCGCACATGAGTAAAATTGTTACAGGTTGAGTTTGCTCTCCTCTGTCCTGTTCCAGCATGAACAAAGAACTGAAGGCAAAGACACAATAGTGAACCAGAGTGAAAGGATTGTTGTGCATTCTTCTCTGCACAAACAGCATTGCTATTTTCCTTCTGCATATGAACACTTATTTTAACAAAGTGAAAAGTATATAAAATAACTCTGAAACTTAGTGCTTAAATCTACAGCGCTTTTACTTGCCCACAATTCTGTGAGCCATCAATTTGGTCAGGACTCAACTGGACATTTCTTCTACAACAATCAACTAGGGTCATTCTTGCTGCTGAAGTCTCCTTGTGGCTCAACTGAGGCTGGATGGTATAATATGGCCTCATTCATATTTCTGGTGCTCGTTCTGGGCTGGGTGGTATATTTCCAGCATGCTACCTGGGCAGCTGGGTTCCAAAACTAGCAAGAGAGAGAGGTTAAGACCCACTGTGCAGTTTTCAGGCTGCTGCCTGAATCATCTTTGCTGCTGTCTCATTGTCCAAAGCAAGTCACATGGTCAAACCCAGAATCTTGTGAGAGGGGACTTCAAGAAAGTCCAGATACAGGCAGGTGTAGTTCATTGGGCCATTACTGTAACAATCTACTACACCTACATAATGTTTTGCCCCCCCCCCTTTAACAATATATTAGTGCTCTATTTTTTGCTTCTTGTTTTAATTTTCAGTATTATAAATAATTAATTAAGCAGATATTTATCGAGTACCTACTGTGTGTAAGGAACCACTCAAGGTCATTAGGATCACCGTTTGCTTAGATTCTAGGGAAATGCAGATAAACACATGAATCTATGATATACACTATGGGAAGAAAACAGGGAAGGAAGATTAGAAGCTGGCCAGGGTTACAGAGGGAAAGGTTAACTTGCTATTTTAGGTCTGTTCAAAAAATAATGTTTTTGGTTTATGTTCTAAGAATAAAAGATCATTTCTTTTGCATCACATCCTTGTTGTAAGAAGTGAGATCATTGGGACGTAGGTTAGGAATATTAAAGCTTTCCAAATGTATTGCTCAATTCCTCTCCCAAAATATTTACTGATTTATACCACCACTAGCAGGAATTTGCTACCTTAGCTGCTTTCACCATAGTAACATTGAGCATTATCATTAGAAAAGAAACCTTTGTCAGTTTAATAGGTGAGCCTAGATACTCTTGTCAAGACAGCATTTTGTATAATCTTCAATCTTGACTTTAGCTTTTGAGCTGTAATAGCCATTTTCTGTTGCTCTAGTGTGTATGAGAGAGAGAGAGCAGGGAGGGAGAGAAAGGTTAAGTGGCAAAAAAAAAATCTGAGTAGATCACACTTTGCATATACATGTTTCCCGGTGTGGAAATTGGGACTAAAGCCAACCAGATTCAAGATGGTGGCGAGAGAGGTGAGACAGAGAACGCATCCCCAAACCCCATATATTACAAAAATATAGTTAACACAACTAATCAAAAGAGCAACAGCAAAGAAGGCTGCACCACAATGCATACACCTGGAGAACAGAGAAGACCTCATGAAACAGGGTAACGTACCAAAGCCTTGATCTGGAGGGACCCAAGCCCTTCCCCAAACCCAGCTCACCAGCAGGAGGAAGAGAAACGGAGCAGGGAGGTGCTGCAGAACACCCAACCCTGGAGATCTGCTATGGGAGCACAAACCTACATTACATGGTGCTCTGGAGATTAGTGTAGTTGGAAAGCTGAGACAGGCAGAATACTTGGAGAAACTGAGATTCCAGCCATTTATGGTGGACGGGGATCAACATCCAGCCAATCTGGAACAAAGGACAGTTAGGCGGCCTGAGATGCTTCCTAGCAGTGAGAGGACGGCTGCTGAAGGGGCGGGGTTTGCACGGAGCTTGCGCGTGAGAAGGGAAAGGTAGACAAGAAACAGGTGCTTCAACCCCCTAGCTGGATACTCAGATCTGAGGCCCCCACTGTGATATGCAGCCTGCTGCGCCTTCCTCATGGGCTGCTGGCACCAGTTGCAAACCGGCAGTCCCTGTCCTGGCGTCAGGCCAGCCAGAGGGAGGGTCTGCCTATGGCAGCTACAGATGCAATCCACAGAGGCTTACAGCAGTGTGCTTGCACACTGCTTCTGACAGTGGAGACAGGCACTGCAGTTGAGAAGCTGGAAATGCCTCTTTCCTTCCCCCAGGCACGACCACTGCTCCCCTGTGACCCCAACATCACTCCAAGAGCTGAGCAGCTCCAGGGACTAGAGCTTCTGGGCACTACAGGGCAACACATACAAATATAAAACATCAAAGGAACCTGGTTCAAACAAAAATCTTGCAAACAACGGAAAAAGAGCCAAATGAAACTGAACTCATGAATCTTACTGAAAGAGATTTCAAAATAAAAATCATAAACATGCTCATGGAGGTACAGAAAAATATTCAAGAACTCAAGGATGAATTTAGGACAGAGATTCAATCATTAAGAAATGCCATTTCTGAAATGAAACATACAATAGATTTAAAAGCAGATTAGATGTAGTAAAAGACATGGTAAATGGAATAGAAATTAGACAATGGGAAATCAAAGAAGCTGAGTCCAGAGAGAAAAAACGATCTCTAAGAATGAAAGAATATTGAGAGAACTGTGTGACCAATCCAAATGGAAAAATATTCGCATTATAGGGATACCAAAAGAAGAAGAAGAGAGAAAAAGGGATAGAAAGTGTCATTGAGGAGGTAATTGCTGAAAACTTCTGCAATCTGGGGAAGGAGATAGTCTCTCAGGCCATGGAGGTGCACAGATCTCCCAACACAAGGGACCCAAGGAAGACAAAACAAAGATATATAATAATTAAAATGGCAAAGATCAAGGATAAGGACAGACTATTAAAAGCAGCCAGAGGGTGACTTCCGGGAAGATGGCGGCATAAGCAGGGCAGCAGAAATCTCCTCCTAACACTATATTTATCTATGAAAATACAGCAAATACAACTATTCCTAAAAGAGAGACCAGAATACACAGGAAAGCACACAGCGTGCAGCTACACGTGAGAGGACTCGGCACCCTGTGAGGTGGGTAAGATAAGGAGCCACGAACCGGCGGGACCTGGGCACTCCCCCACCCCAGTGCATTGGCGGGAGGAGAGGATTCAGAGCCGGGAGGGAGTGAAAGTACAGCTCACGAAATAACCAGCCCTGATGATCTGTAGCAGAGATTAGAGAGACAGAGGGGCAGGATTTGAGCGGGGAACGTGCCAGGTTGCTTGCAGCAGCTACCAGGAAGGAAAAAACAAACAAACCGCGCACTTTTTTTAAGCAGTCTTAAAGAGACAGGAGCCGGATTGCCCCGGCACACTCAGCCCAGCAGGCTGGGAGTCTTGGGGAGCTTCGCACCCCTTAGCTGGTGACTGGGAAAGGGTGGCTGCACTTAGACTTCCCACAGAGATCAACAGCCTCCCATTCATTCCCATCCTGGCCAGAGCTATAAAGGGCCCTGGAGAGTGGCCTGGCCACCGCTGCAGAACTAGTGGAGCAACAGCGCCACCTACAGCACCCCCACAGAATCCACTCCTGGTGCGCATTTTTTGTTTTTTGTTTTTTGTTTTTTCTTCTTTTTTTCTTTTTTCCTTTCTTTCTTTCTTTCTTTCTTTCTTTTTTCTCCTTAAAGTCTTAAAGAGCCCAGCGGACATACGTGGCAACTACCAGCGACCACTTCTATAGCCATGAAAAGACAGAGGAATATGATACAGACTAAGATGTGCCAGACAACCCCAGAGAAGAAACCTGAAGGGATGGAAATGCACAGTTTTCCTGAAAAAGAATTCAGAATAAAAGTCATAACCATGCTGACGGATCTACAGAGAAATGTGCAAGAGCTGAGGGAGGAAGTGAGGGAAGTGAAGAAAGACAATGCAGAAATCAGACAAGCGATCGACAGGCTTAACAGCAGACTGGATGAGATGCAAGAGACTGTTAATGGAATAGAAATTAGAGAACAGGAATACAGAGAAGCTGAGGCAGAGAGAGATAAAAGGATCTGTAGGAATGAAAGAATATTAAGAGAACTGTGTGACCAATCCAAAGGGAACAATATTCGCATTATAGGAGTACCAGAGGAAGAAGAGAGAGAAAAAGAGATAGAAAGTGTCTTTGAAGAAATAATTGCTGAAAACTTTCCCACGCTGGGGAAGGAAATAGTCTCGCAGTCCACGGAAGCCCACAGATCTCCCAACACGAGGAACCCAAGGAAGACAACACCAAGACACATAATAATTAAGATGGCAAAGGTCAAAGATAAAGTCAGAGTATTAAAGGCAGCTAGAGAGAGAAAAAAGATCACCTACAAGGGAAAACCCATCAGACTATCATCAGACTTCTGAACAGAAACCTTACAGGCCAGAAGAGAATGGCATGATATATTTAATGTAATGAAACAGAAGGGCCTCGAACCAAGAATATTGTATCCAGCACGATTATCATTTAAATATGAAGGAGGGATTAAACAATTTCAAGACAAACGAAAGTTGAGAGAGTTTGCCTCTCATAAACCACCACTACAGGATATCTTAAACGGACTGCTCTAGAGGGAAGCACCCCTAAGGCTAAAAAGATGTCACCAGAGAAAATAAAATCATAGCAAAGAAAGCAGACCATCCAAATAGTAACTAAAGGCAAACAATAAAATACCTAAATATAAAGAATGGAGGAGGAAGAATAAGAAGGGAGAGATAAAGAAACATCAGATGGTGTTCACAATAACTTAATAAGAAAGTTAAGTTAGATTCCTAGATAGTAAAGAAGCAACCCTTGAACCTTTGGTAACCATGAATCTAAAGCCAGTAATGGCAATAAGTACATATCTATCAATAATCACCCTAAATGTAAATGGACTGAAGGCACCAATCAAAAGACACAGAGTAACAGAATGGATAAAAACACAGACCCATCTATATGCTGCTTACAAGAGACTCACCTCAAACCCAAAGATATACACAGACTAAAAGTGAAGGGATGGAAAAAGATATTTCATGCAAACAACAAAGAGAAAAAAGCAGGTGTTGCAGTACTTGTATCAGACAAAATAGACTTCAAAACGAAGAACGTAGCAAGGGATAAAGAAGGACATTACATAATGATAAAGGGGTCAGTCCAACAAGAAGATATAACCATTATAAATATATATGCACCCAACACACGAACGCCAGTATATGTAAAACAAATACTAACAGAATTAAAGGAGGAAATAGACAACAATGCATTCATTTTAGGAGACTTCAACACACCACTCACTCCAAAGGATAGATCAACCAGACAGAGAATAAGTAAAGACACAGAGGCACTGAACAACACACTAGAACAGATGGACCTAACAGACATCTACAGAACTCTGCCCCCAAAAGCAGCAGTATACACATTCTTCTCAAGTGCACACGGAACATTTTCCAGAATAGACCACATACTAGGCCACAAAAAGAACCTCAGTAAATTAAAAAATATTGAAATCCTACCAACCAACTTCTCAGATCACAAAGGTATAAAACTAGAAATAAATTTTAGAAAGAAATCAAAAAGGCTCACAAATACATGGAGACTTAACAACATTCTCCTAATTAATCAATGGGTTAACAACCAAATCAAAACAGAAACCAAAGAATATATGGAGACTAATGACAACAACACAAAGCCACTACTTCTGTGGGCCACAGCTAAGGCAGTTCTAAGAGGAAAGTATATTGCAATCCAGGCCTATTTAAAGAAGGAAGAACATTCCCAAATGAACAGTCTAAAGACACAATTATTGAAATTGGAAAAAGAAGAACAAATGAGGCCCAAAGTCACCAGAAGGAGGGACATAATAAAGATCAGAGAATAAATAAATAAAATTGAGAAGAATAAAACAATAGAAAAAAATCAATAAAACCAAGAGCTGGTTCTTTGAAAAAATAAACAAAATAGATAAACCCCTAGCCAGACTCATTAAGAGAAAAAGAGAATCTACACACATAAACAGAATCAGAAATGAGAAAGGAAAAATAATGACAGACCCCAGAAATACAAAGAATTATAAGAGAATATTATGAGCATCTGTATGCTAACAAGCTGGAAAACGTAGAAAAATGGACAAGTTCTTAGAAAAATACAACCTTCCAAAACTGACCAAGCAAGAAACAAAAAAACTAAACAGACCAATCGCCAGCAACGAAATTGAATCGGTAATCAAAAAACTACCCAAGAACAAAACCCCCAGACCTGATGGATTCACCTCTGAATTCTACCAGACATATAGAGAAGAAATAACACCCATTCTCCTTAAAGTTTTCCAAAAAATAGAAGAGGAGGGAATACTTCCTAACTCTTTCTATGAAGCCAGCATCACTCTAATACCAAAACCAGGCAAAGACCTCCTCAAAAAAGAAAATTACAGACCAATATCCCTGATGAACGTAGATGCAAAAATACTCAACAAAATATTAGGAAACCGAATTCAAAAATACATCAAGAGGATCATACACCATGATCAAGTGGGATTCATCCCAGGGATGCAAGGATGGTACAACATTCGAAAATCCATCAGCATCATCCATCACATCAATAAAAAGAAGAACAAAAACCACATGATCATCTCCATAGATGCTGAAAAAGCATTTGACACAAATCAGCATCTATTCATAATTGGCTTCTTGTTTTATGTATTTATTTGTGTGTTTGTTTTACCATACCGAGGAAGGTTTGTGCAGAGCAGGATTGTATATATACAAAAATTCTTCCATTTTTTTTTTAGTACTTTTCTACCTTCACTTTCACATTTCAACCTTTCCTCCATCCAGATTTAATTTTGCTATACGGTGTGAAGTAGTGATCCAATTTTATTTTTTTCCAGGTCACTCTCCAGTTTTCCCAACACCTTTTATTGAGTAATCCATCTTTTCCAACTGATTTTGAATACCATCTTCATAATAAGCTGAATTTGTAAGTATAAATTATATGTATTATATGTATATATATCTGAGCGTTTAGTTTTATTTTATTGATCTATTTCCTAGTCAAGTCCCTATACCATACTGTTTTAATTATTCTATTTAATATGTTTAATACCTGGAGGAGGTGGTTTCCCTATTTTTTAAAAAATTTATTTTGGTATCATTAATCTACAATTACATGTGCAATATATATATATTTTTTATAGTTTATTTTGGTATCATTAATCTACAATTACATGTGCAATAGTATGGTTATTAAACTACCTCCTTCATCAGGTCTCCCCCACCAACCCCATTACAGTCACCGTCTCAGCGTAGTGAGATTCTATAGAATCACTACTTGTCTTCTCTGAGTTGTACAGCCCTCCCCGTGCCCCCCCAATATTACATCTGCTAATCGTAATGCCCCTTTTCCCCATTTATCCCTCCCTTCCCACCCATATTCCCCAGTCCCTTTCCCTTTGGCAACTATTAGTCCTTTCTTGGGTTCTGTGAGTCTGCTGCTGTTTTGTTCCTTCAGTTTTTTTCTTTGGTCTTATACTCCACATATGAGTGAAATCATTTAATAGTTGTCTTTCTCAGCTTGGCTTATTTCACTGAGCATAATACCCTCTAACTCCATCCATGTTGTTGCAAATGGTAGGATTTGTTTTCTTCTTATGGCTGAATAATATTCCACTGTGTATATGTACCACCTCTTCTTTATCCATTCATCTACTGATGGACACTGAGGTTGCTTCCATTTCTTGGCTATTGTAAATAGTGCTGCAATAAACATAGGCGTGCATATGTCTGTTTCAAACTGGGCTGCTGCATTCTTAGGGTAAATTCCTAGGAGTGGAATTCCTGGATCAAATGGTATTTCTATTTTGAGTTTTTTGAGAAACCTCCATACTGCTTTCCACAATGGTTGAACTAATTTGCATTCCCACCAGCAGTGTAGGAGGGTTCCCTTTTCTCCACATCCTCGCCAACATTTGTTGTTGTTTGTGTTTTGGATGTTGGCCATCCTCACTGGTGTGAGGTGATGTCTCATTGTGGTTTTAATCTGCATTTCTCTGATGATTAGCGATGTGGAGCATCTTTTCATGTGCCTGTTGGCCATCTGAATTTCTTCTTTGGAGAAGTGTCTATTCAGATCCTCTGCCCATTTCTTAATTGGATTATTTGCTTTTTGTTTGTTGAGGTGCGTGAGTTCTTTATATATTTTGGATCTCAACCCCTTATTGGATATGTCATTTATGAATATATTCTCCCATACTGTAGGATGTCTTTTTGTTCTACTAATGGTGTCCTTTGCTGTACAGAAGCTTTTCAGCTTGATAAAGTCCCACTTATTCATTTTTGCTTTTGTTTCTCTTGCCAGGGGAGATATTTTCATGAAGAAGTTGTTCATGTTCATGTCCAAGAGATTTTTGCCTCTTTTTTTCTAAGAGCTTTATGGTTTCATGACTTACATTCAGGTCTTTGATAGTTTTCCTATTTCTTCAGAATTTTTTGAGAACTTTCTCAGATATTCCTGGAATATAATTTTTAAATCATCTAGTTAAAAATACTTAGTGTTTTTTTAATCCTGGTTATGTAAAATGTATAGATGAATATATTGTGAATTGACATCTGTATAATATTGGTCTTCCTATCCACTCGGTATATTTTCCTTTTCCTTCTCGGCTATTTTTTTTTTTTGAGGCAACCCATTCCATCATTAGATGTCTTGCCTTGTTTCTGAAGTTCCCCTTGGTTTGAAGTACATGTCTGTCTCTGTATTTTATGAGCAACAGTTCTTATTTTGTCCCTTGAACCTATATAGGAGTTAGAACATAAAGTATTTTACATGATCTACAAAAATCTACACATATGCTTCCCTACCACCTTCCACATTATAGAACACAAAGGAAAGTATAATGTTACAGAACACTTGAGTAAGTATATGGGACTTTTTGCAGTCCCCAGTGATGGTGGTAGGGAGAGAATCAGGCTGCCCCAGGCCCTACTTCTGTTGACATGATGGTTGAGGGGAATCAACAGCCGGGGCCATGTGTCCCCTGGGGGGACATCATCTGGGAGCCTCTTCACTAGAGGGTCCACTCCTTAACCTCTCACTTCATTTGAGCTATCAGAACATGCCTTTCTTTCTAGACCTTTATATACTGAGCACAGTCTCATTACAGGACCATTGCTTTTGCTGTCCCCTGTGCCTAGATTGCATGGCCCCAGAAGTTCACACAGCTGGCTACTCATTCTTTAGGTCACTAGACTACCATACTAAAGGAACACCCCTCTCCCGCCCCAAGTCATGCTATTTTCGTGGTAACATAGTTTTTAGAAATTTCCGGATGACTTGTGTGTCCATTGTCTGTCTTCCTATCGCTAAAATGCAAGCTCCAGAAAGGCAGGAATCTTGTCTGTTTTGTTCTCTTTTATCCCCCGACTTTATACAGTATGCCCTGCACAAGCACTTAGTAACTATTTGCTGCATGAATGAATGGGCTTCTTTCTCTAGATCCTGGAGAATACTTTTCATCACCATATCGGTTCTTCTCATTCCCAGGTTACCTTTTCTGCACCTACTTCCCACAAACAATTTCTCCTTGTTGGTCTGATCAAAGGGCTTTGGGACAAATTGTTCAGTCAGTTGTAACTACTATCTACCCCGTCTTCCACTTTTTTTTTGGCCATCCTGACCACAGAAAGACCACAGAATATTATCATCCCTCTTGCAGAATCCAGATATACTGTGTCTGCAGTATTCTCGGAACCCATCCAGTTTAGCAACCCTATCAAAAACAGAAATGAAGTTAGCTTGGCAGGAAATGAGGTCAGTCTGGCAATTGAGGATAAAACATTGAACAATGCGGGAGTCAATAGTCTGAATTAACAATGCAAGACACATCCTAGGGCAGTGCAATAGGAGGATCAAATGGACTGTGAGCCATGTAGGGCGATTTGGGCTCAGAGAGGGAAGATCCCTGTAAACTGTTGACATATGGCTTTCTGTGAAATTTGAGCACATGTGTGTGGAGAACTGCTAAGTTTACCCAGCCTGGGATAAGGATCTCCCAGGAATTTGCAAGAGAATTGCTTCGGCTAAATTCGAAGTACCATTTATTAAGCTTTCCACACCCTATACCTACCCAAGATCACAGAATATGTGATAAGATAGTCCACTCTATAGCATCTTATTATGCTGATGGACAGTGACTGCAGTGGGGTATGTGGTGGGGACTTGATAATAGGGGAGAATGTAGTAACCACAATGTTGCTCATGTGAAACCTTCATAAAATTGTATATCAATGATACCTTAATTAAAAAAACAAGGATAGTCCAGTTCCCACCCTCACCCCAATTTGGGCCCCTTTTCTGTACTAAATGAGGGCAAAACAATGCAAAGCTAGGACTCTAATGATTTCTTTTACAAGCAAGCATTGGTTTGAATCTATCTAGTGTGATATGCAATGCTTTATCAATTCTGAAATGTTATATTTAAGTCTTTAGAATTATTCTTGTTAATGGGTCACAGAAATAGAAGGTAGGATCAATGTAGAAGGAAAAAAAATTACATAAACATCTAGGATGGTTATGAGATGATCAGCATGCTCAAATTTGCACATGTCAGTCCAGGAGCTCACAGGCATAAAAGCCAATCAGCAAAATATACCCATAAATGAAAATAATGATATTGTTGATGTAGACAAGGAATTCAGTTGAGCTCATTAACCTCCTGTTTCATCAACATCTTTCCTCAATTTGTGGAAACAATGATGCAATTAAAGCTAGAAAGAACAGAGGCCAATTAGAATTAGAACTCCATGTGGAGGACATTTAATGTCTTCATTGCAGGCTTATATCTTCCCATTTCTTCTGGGTAATCAAAGCCACTGGTTGCCTCCCTCTCCCCCTCCCTAACCACCCAGTCCTGCACCAGGATGTTTGAATTGGCACTTTGGGAAGGAGTGAAGTTCTTCTTGGTGGGGTCGTTGGGAGATGTGGTCTGGAAAGTGCCAACAGCTATTCTTCCATTCACTTGTAGGAACTTGTCTGAGAGGGTAGAGTTGACTTATAGAGAGAGGAGGACAAGAGAAGGAAGGGGAGAGAGCGAGCCAGTCTGAGCTGTAGTTGCCCTTGAGGCTCTTCTGGATTTGTCTAAGCTAGTAGAGTTGAGTTTCTTTCACTTGCAGCCAAGAGTCTGAGCTTATTTTATTCACTCCAAACACCTCAATCATTACCTTTCTATTATTGGTTGTCTGAGGTTCATCCCTTCTGATCTAGAAAGAACTCTGTTCTGTGTGTGTTGGTACTTTATGTGTCCCCACCCATTCTTTCCAGAGGAACCTCCCTCATTTCCAGGCTCTGCCCCTACTAGCAATAGGTTTTTTTAGGGACTGTGAATAAATTTTAATACTCATTTTGTTGAGCTAACTAAAAAAGTTAGTTTTTTTTGTGCTAGCCTCATCTGTTTAAAAATAATGTTTGGTTTATTTTGTTCTTTCAATTATCCCTAAAACTGGATGAGGGAAAGTTTTGGAGTCAACTGTGGAATAGTGAATAAAACACTAGATTTAGAGTCAGGATACAGGTGCTTGAATCTAGTTCCTTTGGACAGGCTCTGTGACCTTGAGCAAGTTTCTTAAAGTTTTTGAATTTATCCTCATCTGTTAAATGAATGAATACATGCAAGCATCTAGTATAGTGGGACACACTGGGACACACCACATGCTCAGTAAATGTTTGTTAAATGAATAATTTAAATGAGGAACTGAAGCCCTTGTGTCCCTTTTTGAGTCAATTACATGGACAATAAGCTCCTTTTGGTCTATAGAGCTTTACACCATTTGTAGTCCACTGAGACCAGAGGTCATACCCATCTTCTCAGTCTGTTCAAATGCCAAAGCCCTAGGAGAAAGCATTTGATTGGGGAATTTCTGTCACATGCCCCACAGGGATAGTCAGAGGAAATTTCTGCTGGAAGATCATCTAGGGACACTTGTAGCTTCCTTAGTGAGAGGGTAGATTCCTGGATTAACTAATTCATTCACGCTGAGGAACTGTGAATACAATAATAAAGTGAATACAAAATAATTTACCATAGCACAACATGCTTCAAGAACAAATAGATTCATGGAGTCACTTATTTTGGATTATTGTGCTTTTCCCCACTCCTTAGGGAGAATAATCAGATCTGATTACAGAAACTCAACAGCTTTGCCATCAACCACAACATTTATGAAGCTCCTCACTATGGTAGAAAAGCTGGGGATGTAAAGAGGTGGCATGAAGATCTTGGCCATTCCAAAGACAACTGTACTGCCATAGTGTCCGGTTATAAGTCAACATGTATGTTTGCTCAAGGAACTTCTAAAACCTTTTCAGATTTAGATTTGGAGGGCATAAGACCATTTTACTTTATGGAAAGGGATTTTATTTTTTATTTTTCCCTAGTTTTATTGAGATATAATTGACATATAACATTGTATTACTCTAAGGTGTACAACATAATTATTTGAAATGTGTATATATTGCAAAATGATTACTGGAAAGAGATTTTGAAATACTTTATAATCTTGGTAACCCTTTTTGTTCTGTAATCGGTTTCTCTGTCTCCTTCTTGACTCTTGTATGCTAAATGTTTCTTTCCTCTGATTACAAATTTATCCACAGATTCTTATCTCATACTGTGCAGTGTCACAATTAGATTAAATGCAGATGTTAATCTAACTGGCAGTTCCTTACCCCATGCTGGGACCCATTCACGCATGCGCAGGATCTGCTCACCCTGTACTGACGCAGTTCTTTGAAGGTATGGCTGGGATGTAGGATGCTACATCCTACATCCATCATGCTGTGAGTCGTTTTCTGGCTGAGACCCACACCTAAGCTTGGCTTGCTCCTACTGGACATTGTTTTAGTCTACAGTAAGTTCAAGGGTTCTCTGTAAACCAGAATGTGGATTTGCTCTTGTTGTCCAAGTAAACACTCTCCACACTGAATGAGGCTCAAGTACAAGGTGACCCTACTGCAGAAGGCACACTGCACAGAAAACTCCCTCATTCTACTTAGCACTGCCTTAGAGCAAAGTTCAATCTGTGTGGGGTCCTGATTCTGGCAGAGGCTGTGCTGAGCCTCACAGTGGGGACACTTCTTTCTTCTTTTACTAACTGTATTTGAGTAGTTCTTTTCAACAACCATGACCAGCCATACCCAGGAACTTGCTCAGCCCCCTATATTCATCCTCCATCCAAGTCAACCCTTGGTGTGCCTTTAGCTTCCCACCTGCCCACAAATAGTCAGAAGCTTACAGCACCAGGTGGCAGTGTTTCCTTCTGGGAGATTCCTGTGCCCTGGGGCTACAATTTGAGTTTCTGCCTAGTGGTGAGCAGGCAAGAGTCCCTCCAGAGCAAGTGGCATTGACTTTCACTCAGTAGCAGAGCTTAAATGAAAATAGTGACTTCAGTGGAAGATGGAGAATTCCAGACTAGAATTCTCTAGAGAACTTCTAGTAAAAAAGGAAGGATAAACAGAATTTGAATACTGTTCAGTCTGTATCTCAACTTGGTTGAAAAATCTTTATACAAAGAAAAAGAGCTGGAAAGATTTACATTACCACGTTGACAGAGGGGTTCTCTTAATGATAGGATTACAGCTGATTATTATTCTATATATTCTTTTGTTCTATCCTACCTTTTCTTTTTGAAATTGTATTTTAAATCACAAAAATAAAGTAGGCTTGTAAAATTTTCAAATCACACAGAAAAAGACAAGAAAAGTGAAAGTGCCATTTCAACCAAGGGCCAATACCAGTCCACTCCCAAGTTTATAACCACTGATAAAAGTTTACTGTACATTTATACAAGCATGCATACATATATATAAATAAGGATACGTGTATTTAAACATATGATTAGGGTTTTTTCTTTTAATACTGTATTGAGGACTTTTCAATGTCTACTTTTTTATTCTTTTTAATTACTGCTTGGTATTTTATAGCATGAATGTATTTTGAATGTTCCTATGGCTGAGATTCTCAACTGGCCCTGGTTGGCTAGCTCACTACACACGTATGGGCAATACCTTGATATTTACTCTATATAAAGAGCTCCATCCAGTACTGTGGGCGACACGGTGACATGGCTGCAAGGCTGCAGGAGAGCAGAGATGAGACTGGAGTGGTGGCAGTACCTAGGACAGAGACTGAGATGGCTTTATGGATAGAGAGGCCCAGAGGACGGCTGTGTGGGCAGAGAGGCCCAGAGGCAGAGACCAGCTTGCTGCATGAAGACTCGCTCTGAGTGGACAGGATTCTAGTGACTGACCTGCCACTGTGGGAATAAAATTGGGCATAAACCCTTTAACCCCTAGAACACTCTACTGTCATTTCTTTCATCACATTGAATCCATTGTGAACTTGTCTGGGGCTGAAACCCATTGGCAAGACATGAAGGTACTTCCCAAGAAACTGCTTGCACACAAATCTGTCTTGGAGTCTGTTCCCTGGGGTACCTGCCTCACAACCACGGGTGATAAATTATTGGTTGGTGGAGGATAGGGTGGGTTTTTCATATTTTGCTCATATGTAAATTGAAATAATTTATTTATAAGAATCTATTGTATAATTTTTTGTTTTTTTTTAATTGAAGTATAGTTGATACATATTATGTAATTTCTAATTTGAGTTTAAATATTGCCACTAATTAGAAAATAAAACAACTTATTTTTAAAAAAGAAACTCTTCTGCTTTGCATACCTTCTCCCTTCCTACCCAGTAGTCTCACTACTGTACCTCAAGTTACTTAATTTCTATGTACTTCCCTGAGTAGGGATGACACATAATCATGTTTTTGTCTGGCTTTCTGTGGTGGAAAGAATCACATAGTAATGCAAATATTTCTCATGAAGATGGATTTTTCACTGCTTTGTAAAGATGATAAAAAAGCAAAGCACAGCTGAACCAGAATGAGCTTTCAGAGAACTCTGAGCTGTTGTCTCAGCCTTGGGTCTAGAGCAGTTGAGTTAGTTATATGCCCTCAAAAAGGAAATTTCTAGAAGAAGTTTGTTTAACATCACAGCCTCTGAGCCAAAGCCCCAAACAGAAACCCATGGTTCTGAGCCTCAGGTTTTCCCAGTGCTGTGTTCTTTCTGCCAAAGAGAGTTCCCATTTTCTAAAGGCTGAATGTATTCTCTGATTAAGATCCTTCTCCAGAAGGGCAGAGGAATTCTTGTCCTTGGAGGAGAAGGAAATAGGGAAACCTGTTCAAAAGATCTGATGGGTCTGTGGTTATCCTGGGGAAGTAGATGTGGTCCTCAGATGCTTTTGAGTCCCTTCCTCCCCCAACTTTTCTCCAGAGTTCTGGGGCTGATTTCCAGAAGCTGTGGGAACAAGTGGGAAGCACTGTTCCACCTGTTATATTCTCACATATCATAAAACTTTCCATTCAGGAGTCAGGATCTCAGGTTGGTCAATGAGCAATTAACCACAAGTGGGGTGGTTGGAAACTTCCCTCAAAAATGAGGGACGTAAAAACTGAGTCTATGTTTGTGAATCCAGGACAACTGCTGCCCCAAACAAACTACATGCAACCCTAAATGCAGAAAATAAAAAGTATTGATGAGGATGCGGATAAATTAGAAGTTCTGTACATTGCTGGTGGGAATGTAAACTGTAACAGCCACTGTGGAAAGCAATATGGAAGTTACTCAAAAATTAAGTAGAGATTTACAATATGATTCAACATTCCCACTTCTGGGTACATACACAAAATAACTGAAAGCAAGGTCTCAAAAAGATATTTTAACAGCTATGTTTATAGCAGCATTATTCACAATAACTAAAACATGGAAGCAACCCAAGTGCTCATTGAAGAATAAATGGATAAACAAAATGTACATATACACAGAATAGAATATTAGTCAGGCTTAAAAAGGAAGAAATCTTACATTCTACAACATGTATGAACTTTGAAGATATTATGATATGTGAAATAAGCCAATGACAAAAAGATAAATACTGTATGATTCCACTTAGGTGCAGTATCTAAAGTAGTTAAATTCAGAAAACAGTTAAATGGTGGTTTCCAGGGGTAGTGGTTTGGGAAATGGGGATTGTTGTTTAATAGGTAAAGAGTATCAGTTTTGCAAGATGAGAAAGTTCTGGGAATTAGTTGCACAATAAGGTGAATATACTTAACACTACTGAAATGCAACCTTAGAAGTGAATAAGATGGAAAATTTTATGTCATGTGCTTTTTTTTTATTTTGGTATCATTAATCTACAATTACATGAGCAACATTATGGTTACTAGACACCCCCCGTCATCAGGTTCCACCACCAACTCCATTACAGTCACTGTCCATCAGCGTAGTGAGATGCTATAGAATCACTACTTGTCTTCTCTGTGTTGTACAGCCCTCCCCGTGCCCGTCCCTGACATTATGACTGCTAATTGTAACGTGCCTTTTTCTACCCTTATCCCTCCCTTCCCACCCATCCTCCAAAGCTCCTTTCAGTTTGGTAACTGTTGGTCCATTTTTGGGTTTTGTGAGTCTGCTGCTGTTTTGTTTCTTCCGTTTTTTTTTTTTGTTCTTATACTCCACAGAAGAGTGAAATAATTTGATACTTGTCTTTCTCCACCTGGCTTATTTCACTGAGCATAATACCCTCTAGCTCCATCCCTGTTGATGCAAATGGTAGGATTTGTTTTCTTATGGTCGAATAATATTCCATTGTGTATATGTACTACTTCTTCTTTTTTTTTTATTTTTTATTAAGGTATTATTGACATACACTCTTATGAAGGTTTCACAAGAAAAAACAATGTGGTTACTACATTTAACCCATACACCAACGCAGTCATGGTCCTTCAGTGCAGTAAGATGCTACAGATTCACTATTTGCCTTCTCTGTGCTACACTGTTTTCCCCGTGACCCCCCACACCATGTGTACTAAACATAATACCCTCAATCCCCTTCTCCCTCCCTCCCCACCTACCCTCCCACACCCCTCCCCTTTGGTAACCACTAGTCCCTTCTTGGAGTCTCTGAGTTTGCTGCTATTTTGTTCCTTCAGTTTTGCTTCATTGTTATACTCCACAAATAAGGGAAATCATTTGGCACTTGTCTTTCTCTGTCTGGCTTATTTCACTGAGCATAATATTCTAGAGTTCCATCCATGTTGTTGCAAATGGCAGAATTTGTTTCTTTCTTATGGCTGAACAGTATTACATTGTGTATATGTATCACATCTTCCTTATCCATTCATCTACTGATGGACACTTAGGTTGCTTCCATTTCTTGGCTATTGTAAATAGTGCTGCAATAAACATAGGGGTGCATCTGTCTTTTTGAAACTGGGCTGCTGCATTCTTAGGGTAAATTCCTAGGAGTGGAATTCCTAAGTCAAATGGTATTTCTATTTTGAGTTTTTTGAGGAACCTGCATACTGCTTTCCACAGTGGTTGAACTAATTTACATTCCCACCAGCAGCGTAGGAGGGTTCCCCTTTCTCCACATCCTCACCAACATTTGTTGTTGTTTGTCTTTTGGTTGGTGTCCATTCTTACTGGTGTGAGGTGATATCTCATTGTGGTTTTAATTTGCATTTCTCTGATGATTAGTCATGTGGAGAATCTCTTCATGTGCCTGTTGGCCATCTGAATTTCTTCTTTGGAGAAGTGTCTGTTCAGCTCCTCTGCCCATTTTTTAATTGGATTATTTGCTTTTTGTTTGTTGAGGTGCGTGGGCTATTTATATATTTTGTATGTCAACCCTTTATTGGATATGTCATTTATGAATATATTCTCCCATACTGTAGGATGCCTTTTTGTTCTATTGATGGTGTCCTTTGCTATACAGAAGCTTTTCAGCTTGATATAATCCCACTTGTTCATTTTTGCTTTTGTTTCCCTTGCCCTGGGGGATATGTTCATGAAGAAGTTGCTCATGTTTATGACCAAGAGATTTTGCCTATGTTTTTTCTAAGAGCATTATGGTTCCATGACTTACATTCAGGTTCCTGATCCATTTTGTGTTTACTTTTGGGTATGGGATTAGACAGTAATCCAGTTTCATTCTCTTACATGTAGCTGTCCAGTTTTGCCAACACCAACAGGTGTTGAAGAGGCTGACATTTCCCCATTGTATATCCATGGCTCCTTTATCGTATATTAACTGACCATATATATTTGGGTTAATGTCTGGACTCTCTATTCTGTTCCACTGGTCTGTGGTTCTGTTCTTGTGCTAGTACTAAATTGTCTTGAGTACTGTGGGTTTGTAGTAGAGCTTGAAGTCTGGGAGCCTAATTCCCCCTGTTTTACTCTTCCTTCTCCGGATTGCTTTGGCTATTCGGGGTCTTTTGTGGTTCCATATGAATTTTAGAACTATTTGTTCCAGTTTATTGAAGAACAGTGTTGGTATTTTGATAGGGAATGCATTGAATCTGTAGATTGCTTTAGGTAGTATAGCCATTTTGACAATAGTAATTCTTCCTAGCCAAGAGCATGGGATGAATTTCCATTTGTTGGTGTCCTCTTTAATTTAAATGATAATCCCTCAAATTTAAATGATAATCGTGATGGATACAGTATTCTTGGTTCAAGGTCCTTCTGTTTCATTACATTAAATATATCATGCCATTCTATTCTGGCCTGTAAGGTTTCTGTTGAAAAGTCTGATGATAGTCTTATGGGTTTTCTTTTGTAGGTGATATTTTTTCTCTCTTTGGCTGCCTTTAATACTCTTTCCTTGTCTTTGATCTTTGCCATTTTAATTATTATATGTCTTGGTGTTGTCCTCCTTGGATCCCTTGTATTGGGAGATCTGTGGGCTTCCATGATATGAAAAAGTATTTCCTTCCCCAGCTTGGGGAATTTTTCAGCAATTATTTCTTCAAAGACACTTTCTATCCCTTTTTCTCTCTCTTCTTCCTCTGGTACCCCTATAATGGGAATATTGTTCCATTTGGATTGGTCACATAATTCTCTTAACATTCTTTCATTCCTAGGTATCTTTTAATCTCTCTCTGCCTCAGCTTCTCTGTATTCCTGTTCTCTTATTTGTATTCCATTAACTGTTTCTTGCACCTCATCCAGTCTGGTCTTAAGCCCGTCAATCGATTGTTTCATTTCTGTAATGTCCCTCCTGACTTCATCCCTTAGCTCTTGCATATTTCTCTGTAGATCCATCAGTGTGGTTATGACTTTTGTTTTGAATTCTTTTTCAGGAAGATTATTTAAATCTATCCCACCAGGCCCTCTCTCTGAGTTGTCTGAGTGATTTTTGACTGGAACAGATTCTTCTGTCTTTTCATGGTGATAGAAGTGGTCACAGGCAGGTGACACGTGTGTCAGCTTTGAGAACAAAGTTCCTTTCTGCATGTTGTTCGCCTTGCCTTTCTCTACAGCCCGTGTCGGTTACCCACACACCGGGCGGCAGTCTCTGGGATAATTCCCTGAGCTTCTGTGGGCAGGGCTGCCATTAAGCTTGCCTAGAGCTCTGCCAGGGCATGGTAGCTATGCCGGGTGTGTTCTACTGCAGGGATGGACCCCTTTGCGCCTTCCAGACCTTGCTCTTGCTTCTGCAGCCTGTGCCAGTTACCCGCACACTGGGAGGCAGTTTCTGGGATAATCCTCCAAGCTGCAGTGGGCAGGGCTGCCCTCAGGCTATCCTAGAGCACTGCGGGGAGTTGCAGCCACACCAGGTGCGTTCTACTGGAAGGATGGGTCCCTTTGCGCCTTCCGGACCTTGCTCCGGCTTCTGCAGCCTGTGTTGGTTTGCCGCACTCTGGGAGACAGTCTCTGGAATAATCTCCTGAGTTGCCATTGGAAGGGCCGCTCTCAGGCTAGCCTAGAGCAGTGCGGCGGGTGGTAGCCACGCCGGGTGCATTCTACTGCCAGGATGGGCCCCTTCGCACCTTCCGGACCTTGCTCCCGCTTCTGCTGCCTGTCCTGGTTGTCTGCGTGCTGGGAGGTCTGTGTGGTTCCTGTGTGTGGGGCCGCTCTCTGGCTGCTCTGCAGCTGTGGCCGGTCAGCTGGTCCATTTGCAGCACCGGGCGGGGGGAATGAATGGCAGGCTTTTTATCGCCATGAGACTTCGGGGCTGCTTTACCTGGCAGATGCTTAGGGGGCCCAAAATTCCTCAAGATTCTCAGCCTGCTGGGCTGAATGTGCTGGGGCAATTTTGTTCCGCTGTTGGCCCTTGTCCCTTTAAGACTCTTAAAAGGCGCCCGCTTTTCTTTTGTTCCAGGGGACCCGGCTGTGGGGACCCGCTTGCAGTCTCCGTCTGGGATCCTGCCCTTCTGTTTCTCCAATATCCAGTACACCATGCAATGTGTGTCTGTGCTCCGGGTGCAGATCACTAGGGCTGGTTATTTAGCAGTCCTGTGCTTCCACTCCCTCCCCACTCTGATTCTCTTCCTCCCACTGGTGAGCTGGGGTGGGGGGAGTGCTCAGGTCCCACTGGGTCATGGCTTCGTATCTTACCCCCTTCGTGAGGTGCTGAGTTCTTGCAGATGTAGATGTAGCCTGGCTGTTGAACTGTATCTTCTGCTTTCTCTTTTAGGAGTAGTTGTATTTGTTGTATTTTCAAAAATATATATGGTTTTGGGAGGAGATTTCCGCTGCCCTGCTCACGCCGCCATCTTGAGCCCCCTTGGATATTTGGTTTTTAATAGTGATATTGACCTTGGGAGGGAAGGGAGCTAGAAATGCCATTGGTCCATTCTATTTTAGGTGGGTAAGATTGTTTCTACATCAGTCTCTATGGGACAGGGGACCACTGCAGACACTTACAGCAATGGTGCCCACCTGTAGAGGGGCTTAGACGTTCTGAAGTGTACTAGATTCTTTTTCTCATTTAGTTTCTGAGAGAGGTTGCTCTCCAACTCTGTTAGGCCATGCCATTTCTAGAATCTTGCTTAGTCTTATCCTTTATGATATTTATTGGCTGAAATTCTGCAGGCTGTCTCTGAGTTCAGTGTTTCTTTTTTGCTTATGAGCAGAGAAAGGCAGGGTAAGGTTTTGAAAATTTTGATCTCCAGTGTGGACCTTTCTCGGGAACGACAGACTGCTAACTAAATATTCACCACTGAAATGTCTAAATAAGCATCTCAAACTTACTATGTCCCCAAATCAAGCTCTTGATTTAGTTCTTTCAACTTAGTGGTCTTGCAGTCTTTCCTATCTCAGAAAATGGCAACACCACCCTTTTAAATGCTTAGGCCAAAAACTTGAAAGCACCCTTTTTTTCTTTCTTCTCTCACGCTTCAAGTCCAACCCATCAGGAAATCCTGTTGGCTGTACATTGCAAACTATATCCACGATCTAATCACTTTTCATATCTCCACTGTTACCATACCAGTCCAAGTCTCCATCACCTCACTTGGGTTACTGCAGTAGCCTCCTTAATGATCACACATGGTAGGAGCTCAGTAAATAATTATCAAATGAATAAATGAAGCATTGCCCAGGTATGGGTTCTCATTTGGCTCTTTGGTGGCTCATGGCTAGACTTGAGGCCCCCTTGCCATATTTTAGGGAGACAGTGGGAAAAGGTAGTATTTGGGCAACAAGTACTGTGGGTTTGTGGAGGAAAAACAGTTGGAGCAAACATGAAAAATACAGGAGAGAGGAGTCGGTAGCATTGGAACTCAGAGTGGGAATTAGCAAAGGTAGTCCAGGTCACCAAGGGCCCTGGCCCTGCTGTTGTGGTTGCCCATCCTTTTTCCATATAGGACCTGGCTGGATGCCTGCTTCCCTCTGCTGACCAGTCCACCCCAAGATCATGTGAGGTGATCTTCAAGAAGCCTGAGCTGGTGAATGACCTTTGCTGAAGACCAGGTCAGGAAAACAGCTTCCTTCTGCACTTTGGGAGTGGGACATCCTATGGATTGAGGGAACTGAGTGGACTGAACTAGGGCTGAAGGTACAGAAGTTAAGGGAGGCATCTAGTGTGGCCTGGCCTCGGATCCTGGGCCACCTCGTGCCCCCTCCTCCCTCTTCCTGTAAGAGATCCAGTAGCTTCTTCCAACAGCCTAGGTATTCGGTCTGCTTTGAGAGTTCTTCCAGGAGCTCACAGTTCTTTCCCCGAAGTGTTTTTAGCCATTCTTTTAGGAAGCACCTGTGACCCGGTTCCCTCATTCTTGTCACCCAGGGGCTCTTCTCCAGCCTGGCTAAAGGAGGACTGCTTGGGGAAAGTGTTTGGCTGGGTCCCCTACACGTTGAGTTCAATTTCCTCCTTTGGGTGTGTTTTAGCTTCCAGCTGGGATCTTTGCCATAGCAATTGTAACAACCACACCCTGCATGGAGGCTCTTAAAGCTATATAGGCAAACAAATACATACTAAGGAATTCTTCCGGAAGGGCAGGTGTTATCAGAATCCCCACTTACACCAGACCTGGAAGCCTCCTGCCCATAATTGCCTAGTGAAAATTATTTAGCCAGCTACAATTCTTTCTATAACCACGTTGAAACCGGACATCCTGAGTAAAAGGGAAGTTTGCCCCAGCAGGGCCCTGTTCCTACCCACCTTCCACACCCAGCCAGAAGCACCATCATTAACCAGCTTGGAGAGAAAAACTGAGAAGTTCGCCTTTGTTCTTCCTTTTCTCTCACTCCTCCTCATGGTAGCTCTCAGCAAGCAAGGCCTATTGCCCCTACAAATATGCCCAGAATCTATCTCCTCTCCGCCACCAAGCGACAGTTGTGTTCATCTGGGCCGTCTGCTGTGGTCTGCAAACCTGCCTCCATGCTTCCACGCCTGTCATGTTACAGATCACTCTCCCCACAGCAGCCAGAGCCGTCTTTCAAGGACAAGCTCATAATCTGCCAAGGCTCAGCGTAATGCGGCTCCGGCCTTCTTCCCCAGTCACATGTCTCACTTACTTACTGCCCCTCAGCCACGTGGCCTTGTCTGTTATTCCAGCGAGCCAAGCTTTTTCCTTTCATGGGTTTTGTTGCTGGCGATGCATAAAATGCTCTGTGAAGATTTCCTCGCGGCTGGCTCCTTAGCATTTAGGCCTCAGCTCAGTGCTATTGCTCCATAATAAAACCTTCTGAAACTCGGGGCTTAGCACTCCTTTGTTTTGCCTGTATGCCTCTCATATGGGCAGGCCTGGATGGGGAAGAAGCACTTTTGCTCCGCGTGGCATCAGCTGGAGTAAATCATCTGAGAGCTAAGGACCTGCTTCCAAGAAAATTTCCTCACATGGCTGGCAAGCTGGTGCCTGAGTCATCTGGGAGCTAAGGCGCAGCTGAAGCCTGGGAGCCCCGGCTGTGCCTGTAGCTGGGTTCTTGGGAAAACGTCTCAAGAGACTCAAGGGTGGAAGCTGTGTTGTCTTTCATGACCTAGCCTGAGAAGTCACAGAACATCACTTCTGTTTACTTTAATTAGTTCAGCAAGTCAAAAGACCTGTCTAAGTTCAAGTGGAGGAAACACAGACTCTACCACTGGAAGGGGGAGTGACAGAGTTCTGCCACAGCACACAGAAGTGGGACTACTGATTTTCTGGAGAGCTCTGGGTTATGCTGCCTGCCACAGCTTCCTCCTCAGTGTGATCTTCACTGACTGCTCTGTATAAATTAGCTCCTCCTCCCTATTCCAAATAGTCATTCTTTACCCTTTCAGCCTCTGGTTCTTTCATAGGACCTGTCACCATCTTAGGTTATCTTGTCTGTTTATTTATTTGCTCACCTGCAGCCTTATGCCAGATTATAAACTACCTGGGAGCAGGAGACTTGCATGAAGGGAGGCCGGATGGGAGGCTGATGTGCTAAGCTTTGGCATTGCATTTGAGAAGTGATGGCTGTTCAGAGATACGTAAGCGTGGAGACATTGGTACTGGTGATTGACCGGCTGTGGGGGATGAAGGGAGAAAGGAGGACACGGGAGTGCGGGATCATCTGAGACGGAGGAATACTACGGGACTGAGGGTGTGCATGGCTCAGAATTGCCTGGCAGGGGCCATGCTGAGACTGGCAGTACTGGAGGGGTAAGGGGTGATATGTGTGTGGTGAGATCGGTTAGGTGCTCACTAAACCCCTTACCTTTCCTTCCCAAGCTTCCACTTACATTTTCCAGCCCTCCTGCAATTAGGGAGAGGACAGGTGAAGTCATGGCCAAAAGAAACTCAAGTGGAAGCTGATGCACACCACTTCAAGTGGCGCCTATCCAAAGCTGTCCTGCAAGATCCTGCGTGCTCCTTCCCCTTCCTCATAGGAGCTGTGTTAGCGATGGCAGCATCACCGATGGGAAAGTCCTGGGTTCCTAAACGACTGTGTGGAGTAGAGAATCACTCCCTCACAACACGCTTTATTTTATGATGAGGAATTTTTAAGAGACAAGGAAAGATAATGTCCCTACATTCAGGATTTGTCTCAATGTTTCTTCATGTTGTTATTTAACTTCCTTTATTCCTTGTTTTTCCTGCAAACTGAAAGTCAGTTCTATAGCTTGATTAGATTCAGGTTAACATTTCTGATAAGGAATATTTCAAAGGTGACATTGTACTTTATGTCACATGCTCTCAGAAGGGCCCTCAGCGTCAGGTTGCCCCACCTTTGGGGATGTTATGTTTAAAGACTGACTTTAGGTGATGGTCGCCAGATTTCCCCAATGAGAAGGCGCTTCCCCCTTTTGCAATTAGTATGTAAACTACGTGGCAACCCTTGGTCACCATTCTAACATCCTGTTCCTGAACAACGGTTTGCTTAATGTTTTTAGCATCCGTGTGATTCCTTCCCTCAATTGTATTTGTTTATTGTTATTTTTCTAGCATTTCTTGAGTAACTTATTGTGTCTTGGCACTCTTCTAAGGTTCTACCTGTATTTTCTCCTTTAATCATAGTAATAGCCTTATGAGAGTTTTATTTTCCCCATTTTATAAGTGAGGAAAGGCACAGAGAAGGTGTATTAGTTTTCTATTGTTCCTGTAACAGAACACTGTAAACTTAGTGGCTTATGACAACATACATTTATTATCTTGAAGTTCAGGTGTTACTGGACTGAAATCAAGGTGTGGGCTAGGCCAGAGGCTCTAGGGAAAAATCGGTTTCCTTACCTTTTCCTGCTTGTAGAGGCTGCCTGCATTCCTCAGCTTGGGGTCACCTTCCAGCTTCAAAGCCAGCAATGGTGGGTCAAGTTCTTCTCTGTAGTAGCGCTCTGATCTTGCTTCTATTGTCACATCTCCTCTGATTCTGACTGAATCTCTCCTCTGCGTCACTCATCTACTTTTAAAGATCCTTGTGATTCCAATGGGCCTCCCGTATAACTCAGCACAATCTCCCTGTCTGAAGGTCACATAAATAGTTGCCTTAATCCCACCAGCAACCTTAATTCTCCTTTGCTATCTACCCTCCTAGAGGGCCCTCATTTTTAATCTCTATGCTATGCTTCCTTTACAAAGGCACTAACTCATGGGGTTGGGATAGTTTATCAGTTCATTGCATCCTTGCCTTGACTTGCATAAAACATCCCTCCAGCCTCCCTCTTCCCCTCATTTCATAAGGCATCATGAACTACTCTGTTACAATCTGGCTTCCCACAGTATGCTACAGTGTCTAGATCTAGAGTCTGGAGCTACCTGGCTTGGGCTCAAAAACCACCTAGGCTATTTACTTGTCATATGATTTGGGCAAGTTATTAAATTTCCTTGTGCCTCAGTTTCCATAATGTAATATGGAGAAATAATAGTATTTACCCAATAAGGAGTTTTGTTTTTTGCCAGAGGAAAATTGCAAATGCAGGTCCCCAGTACCTTGAATTATGTGGTCAAGTTTCCCACATTTGGAGAAATCCATCCAGGGTGCAATGGATAAGATTTGCTCTAGGAAAACAACCTTCGTGATCATGGTATTTCCCCTGCCCATGGAAGTATAATAATAAGGATATTTTTTGTTAAATTAAAATGCTTATATAGTGCTATGTGCTAGCCAGGATTATTACTATCTCTGCGTAGCCCTGAGGGGCTCACCGGGCCAGACTGTCTAGCTGGTTCTGAGCTTTCATCTGTGGTCACCGAGTGAAGCATTCACACAGGGAATAACCTCACCACGAAGAGCACAAAACTTCAATAGGAGACACAAGGTCTTTCACAGTGACAGCCAGTGCTAGTGTAGAGATCCTGTGGCAAATTTTCTTAGAGTAAGTACGAGAACAAACTTGATCTCTTTTTTAAAAAATTCTGTTAGGTTTTATAGCATTTTTGGGAGAATATTGACATCTTTGCTGCATTGGTGTTTTGTCATCTTTTAAAACATTTTAAATAGATTTTATTTTTTAGATCAGTTTTAGACTTATACAAAAATTGAGGCAATAGTACAGAGAGTCCCCATACACTCCACAACCAGTTTCCTTTATTATCAATATCGTATGTCAGTATGATACATATGTTCCAGTTAAATGAAGCAATATTGATAAATAATCATTAACTAAAGTCCATGCTTTATCCAGATTTCCTTAATTCTTATCTAATGTGCTTTTTCTGGCCCAGGACCCCATCAGGACACCGCATCACATTGAGTTATCATGTCTCCTTAGGCAGCTCTTGGCTTTGAGAGTTTCTCTGACTTCCCTTGGTTCTTATGGCCTTGACAATTTCAAAAAGAGTACTAGTCCCTTTTGTACAATGCTCTTCTATTGGAGTTTTTGTGATGTTTTTCTCATGACTAGACTGGGGCTACTCGTTTTTAGGAGGAAGACCACAGAGGCAGAGTCCCATATTCATGACATCACATCAAGGTACACACTGTCAACATGACATCACTGTTGATACCAGCTTTAACCACCGGCTGGAGTAGTCGGCTTTCTTTCCTGAGAAGTTACTCTTTTTCTGCTTTCTATACTCTACTCTTTGGGAGGAAGTCACTGTGCCCAATACACACTTAAGGAATGGGGAGCTATGTGCCCGCTCCTCAAGTGTACCAGTCTCCCTGGGTTACGTAACAAAGTACTACAAATGGTAGCTTAAAATGACAGAGATTTATTCTCTCAGTTCTGGAGGCTTGAGTCTGAAGCCAAGGTGTCAGCAGGGTCATGTTCTCTCTGACCGTCCTAGGGGACAATCTGGTCTGCGCCTCTCTCCTGGCTTCTGGTGCTGCCAGCAGTCCTTGGCGTTCGTTGGCTGTAGGGGCAGTGCTCCAATGTCTGCCTCCATCGGCACCAAATGTTCTCCTCCTGTGGTCTTTGTCTGCGTCCTTCTCCTGTTCTTATAAAAACACCAGTTATATTGGATTGGGGCCCACCCTAATGACCGTATCTTAACTGGACTCCATCTGCAAAGACCCCATTTCCAAATAAGCCACAGTCACAAGTACCAGGATTTAGGGCTTTAACATAAATTCTTTGGAATTCTGCGTAGGAGATTTACCACTTTTCCCTTATTTACTTATTCAACCATTTATCTCATTATGAACTGCCACTTTAATATACTTGTTTATTAGATCCAGATTGTTCTGGGATTTTCTATGTAGGCAATCATGTCATCTGTAACTCCTTCCCAATCTGCATACCTTTTACTTCCTTTTCTTGTCTTACTGTAGTACTTAGGATTCTTAAAGTGTTGAATAAGAATAGTGAGAGAAGACATCTTTGCCTCTTTTCCAATTTTAGGAGAAAAGCATCCAGTTTTTCACTATTATGTATGATGTTAGCTAAGCGTTTTTTTTTTTTTTTGCCCATCCAGACAATCTCTGTCTTTTAAATTGTGTACTTAGACCATTCATGTTCTTAAACTATTTAAAATTTTTATTTTTTAGGCTTACAGCAGAATTGAGCAGAAAATACAGAGTTGCCAGATATTTTCTCCCCGTCTGTGGCTTGTTCTCTCATTCTTTTGAGACAATTCACATTTAAAGTGATTACTGACATCATTGGACTAATATCCACTATGCTTGTAACTGTTTTCTATTGTACTTGTTATTTCTTTTCTTCCTTCTTTTTTTCTACCTTCTATGTTTTTAATTGAGTATTTTGATTCCACGTTAGACTTGCTCTCTTTTTGAAGAAAAGTTTTGTTGCTATTAGTTACACGAGTGGTTCTCGCCAGGCAGTGATTTCGCTTCCTAGGTGATATATGGCAATATCGGGAGACATTCCTGGTCGTAACTGTGGGAGTGTTATTGGCATCTAGTAGGTAGGGTCCAAAGGTGCCTCTGAACAGCCTGCAGAGTGAAGTGCTGTCTCCCAAAGCAAAGAATTAACCGATCCAGAATGTCAAAAGCACTACTACTGGCAAACACTCAATCAGATGAAAAGAGCCAATAAATATCAGTCAAGAGAGGCCTCGTTAGAGTTATTAAAAGTATCCCTTAAAAGTTATTAACTCAGAGAAACTCAATTCAAGAAAGCAATCTTTTATTATTATTATTATTAAGGTGTCATTGATATAAAATCTTATGAAGGTTTTACATAAGCAACATTGTGGTTACAACATTCACATATATTATCAAGTCCCCCCATACCCCATTGCAGTCACTGTCCGTCAGCGTAGTAAGATGCTGTAGAGACACTACTTGTCTTCTCTGTGCTATACTGCCTTCCCCGTGACCCCCCTACATTATGTGTGCTAATCATAATGCCCCTTAATCTCCTTCTCCCTGCATTCCCACCTGCCCTCTCCAACCCCTTCCCTTTGGTAACCGGTAGTCTGTTCTTGGAGTCCGTGTGTTTCTGCTGTTTTGTTCCTTCAGTTTTGCTTTATTGTTATACTTCAAGGAAGCAATCTTACCAATGTGCCCGGAAGTGGGGAAACTGGAAGTATTTGATAAAGAGCACTAATGACTACCACACAATTAGACAATATTTATCCTTTGATTGCCAGAAAGCTCAGAACCAAGTTTTATACACAATAGCAATAGCTTTTGTGTTAGTTCAGGTCTTCCAAGTAGTAGATGCCAAGATGAGTTCAGACGCCAAGGGACTTAAGGGAAAAGACCTGAGGGGGAAAATGGTGTGGAAGCTGGAGGAGGTGGGGAGAGGGTCGGGCTGTGATGCAGCGCTAACCTCTGTGGAGGAGAGGGCAGGAAGGAAGGTTAGACAGGAGACTCAGAGTGCAGTGCAGTTCCAAGGAAGTTCCGGCTATGCCGGCGAGGAGTCCTTGAGCTAAAGCCTCCTGTCAGAGGAGTCCCCACATCTCCTGGGTACGGGCCTGCCTTAGTATCCCTGTTGTGTTCACTTGATCGTGAGCAGCCCGTGGGAATTCATGATGGCCAAGCACTCTCCGCAGATGGAGATACGAGAGGCATATTCTCATGGCTGCTTCCGCCTACCGCCTTGCTACAAAATACATGCAATATGCTTTTCCACAGGTCCAGGAAGAGCTCCTTCATGGTTCCTGAAGGCCTCTCTCTCTCTGAAGGCAAACAGAAAAAGGAGGTTATTGGACAACTATAGCCCCCGTCGCTGCACCTGAGCTCTGGTTGAGACTGGTACTCATCCTTGCCTTCCTCCACTATTACTCTAAATTCCCTTTGCCCTCATTGATCATCTCTGTGGGTTACAGCTCACCTGGTGGTGTGATTCATACCCCTCTCAGGCTGGGGTTGCTACACATACCCATTCATAGCAATGGGGCAAGGGAGATTCAGGGGCACTGAAGTGGACCACCTGGGTTTCACATGTGCTTCCCTTGTCCATGTGTAAAAGTGGATCTACCTCCTTCTGCTATTAGGATCAATTACCCTTGGCTGGATTGTAGCTCCTCCTCTCGTTGGCAGGATCCTGGTGAGGATGTGTGGCTTGTAGTTCAATGGGACCCTTGTCTGGTCCCCTGGCAACAGTGCAGCCCCTCAGGGACCAGAACCTCCAACCTTGCAAAGCCTGGAGTTGCAGGCAGAGGAAGCACAAAATTGGGTCCTGAGGGTGGTAGTGAATGGGCCACTCCTGCTTCTACCCTTTGGTTCCCAAACCCAGGGGGGCTTCCTTGCCCACCGCAGATCACCTTCTTCTCTGGCTTGGCTGACCTATTGTCCCTTGGCAGTCTATACCCCGGTGTCACTTTGTAGCTCTCCTGCCTTGTCTCTTAACTTGGTCTCCCACCTGGGTTAGTTTTGCCTCCAGGTTGCCCCTAAGCTCTGCCACCAGGTCCCTGGATGCCCCTCTCTAAGAAGCCTCAGGAGCCCACAGGGCCAAGGCCAGCCCAGCGGGGTGCTGCCGCATTCAAGAATCACGTAATAAAGCCAGTGAGATCTTCAGATTTATTCAGTTGCAGTTGAATTTTTGTTTTTAACAGTTTATTATTATTATTAGTTCAATTTTACAGATGTGAAAGCCCAGGCACACAGGTAAATAATATTTCCAGGATTATTTTAGAGCCGATAAGCAATGGGATTGGAGTAAAACCCAGCCAGTTTAACTGCCAGTGGTCCTGACCACTGTGTTGAAATACCTGGTCTGAAGTCCCAGACAGAGGTGATCGCATTTGAAAGTGAAATGCTGTCAAATTACCCTTCAAGAAAGTTGTGCCATGCTCTGGTCCCACCGGAGTGAACATGAAGGCCCGTTTTCCCTCTAAGCAGTATGTCTTTTTCATTTCCATATCCTGGGTGCAGGGTGCACGGGAATGAAATACACTCAGCAGAAAGTCCAGTGTAGAGCAGGTAGGTTCCTGAGGACTGCTGACTGAAGGGATGGTTGGATGGATGGGTGAAGGGGGCAGACAGGGGTGAAGAGAGGGCATCCAGGCTGCGTCAGAGGGGCCATTGCCCAGGGTGATGTCCTGCTGTGAGAACTCATTCAGTTAACTCAAGTGTGAAGGGTTCCTTCTTTTTCTGCTCTTACCGCAGACACTGCTTGGCTGGCCTCACCCCTTCCTTTAGGGATCTGCTGAGCGTCTCCCTCCGAGAGGCCTTCCCTGATCACCCTGTATAAGTCTCCCTGCACTCTACTACCGCTTATCTCCCTTATTCTGCTTTTTCTCCATAACATTAAATCCCCTTCTGACATCCATTTACTACCTTTTACTCTATCTATTTTGTTTCTTGCCTATCTTTCCTGCTTCCCTTCTCTGCGCAACAATATAAACTTCGCAAGGGCAGGTCTTTGTGCTGTTCACCGTTTTTGCGAGAGTCACGGACATTTCCTTGCACCAGCAGGCGTCCACAATTATTTGGTGAATAGGGCGCCTATATGCACTGTTTCAGGAACTGAGGGTGAAGCAGCCAGCGGGACAGGGAACCCGCTGCGGGACAGGAGAGGCTCCCCCGCCGCGGGGCTCAAGGTCACTTGGCTCCTTTTAAAGGAAGTTCAAAACGGGCGGCGGCGGCCTCGGCTTCGGCGAGCGCGCCCTCTGGCGGGCCCTCTTGGCCCGCGCTTCCCTGCGGCTCGAGCGGGCGCCCCTGGGCTGCGCGAGGGCCCTCCCTCCTGCGGGCTCGCTGGAAACCCCGGGGGCTCCCGGGCGCGTTTCCTGCGGCCTTTCGGACACTTCTGCTTTTGCCCCGGGCGGGAAGAGGAAGGAGGGCTGGGGGAGAGCTGGGGGAGGGCGGAGCGCAGGGCGAGGCTGGCGGGGAGGGGAAGGAAGGTCGGGGTTCTGGCGCCTTCTCCCATGGCGTCATCCGCAAGACGTGCTTTTTCAAGTGCGATCTCTCCTCATTTTTGGACGACCTTGATTTCCCCCGGCTCAGCTCCGGTCCCATCTTCCGCCCCTTCTATCCCTGGGAGGCTAGGGTCTGAGAGGTCAGAAGGTGGAGGCGAGGGCCGTGCCAGTGCCCTCCCTGGACCTGCACTGGCGGTGTCGAAGGCGGTGCTTCGGTGTTGGGGGTCTAACTAAGGTCCTCGCGCTTACGAAGGTCCCCTCCGGCAATGTAGGTGGCTGCTGCTCTGCGGCCTACGGGGTGGGGGTTGGGGGTGGGGGTGGGTGTCAGGGCGCCACCTGGTGGTCGTACAGCGTCCCGCTGCCCAGATGCGCCACTTGGACCACGGAATCCGGGTGTTGGGCGCCGCCTCCCAGGTCCGGCCGCTAATGCAGGATCCCCGGTCCATTTCACTTAGATGGAGGCCTGGATCACTGAAAATATGCACGATAAGGTGGAATCAGGTTCTGAAGAGCTGAGGAATGACGAAAACAGGGTAGTTCCTGTTGGTGTTGGCACTCAAGTTTCCTGCTTTCATGGGCGATGTGAGGGCTCCTCGTGGCCCTCCCTCCTGTCTACCGTTTCCCCTGCCCCCGTCTATATTGTTATTTTTATTCTGGTTTTGATAAAACGTGAGAGTGATTATAAAAGGAATGCATAGTCATTGTTTAAAAAAAGTAGAAAATACCCTATGGTTTTTCTTGGAAGGTTTCCCCTTTGCTGGAACACAGGTCCCTGCACCCTGGGAGTGCAGGTTTGCTGGTTCTCTTGCCTCTGTCCTGGCAGGACTACTGGCCAAAGGTCAAATTCACCCGTTTCCTGGGATTGGCAGGGTTGTGCCTACTACCTCCAGGGCTGGAATGAGGCTGGAGGCAGTTCTAGAGCTGCTGGAGTCTGGGGGCAGCCAGAGGGGAGGCAAGGGTCTTCCCCAAGGTCTCTCACTGTTCTCTTTTTGCGTAACTTGATTAACATTCTTGTCCTTTTGGTCTTTGTCAGGTTCTTGCGCACCCAAAGACAGTTTTATTTTATTGATATATGTATTACTAGTCACTCTACCATGTGGAGCCCCTGTCTCAGTTGATCTGAGTTGCTTATAAAGGGCCTCATCAATGATGGGCTTGTATCCCAGGTCTGGGGAGCAGAAGTCAAAGCTTGTGGTCTGCTCTCTGTGTTTAGTCAGGGGTGTCTAGTCCCAGGAGTCAGGTAGGTTCTAGAAGTAGCGAAGTTATGCTGTCCTCATTTTCTACCTTACATAGTACAAAATTGTATTTTTTGTTGTTCCCAATAAATGCCTGAAAATAACCGGTTCAACAATTCTGCTGATATCTTGCTCCAAATCACAGTTTTCCTCTTTCAAAGAACTGACAATCTGTGTTTGTCATGTGATTTATTCAGGTAGCCCATGGGCAGACTGAGAGGTGACAAGTCTGGGTGCAGAAGCTGAGGTTTCCAGAGATTTCCACTGGTCTAACGTGGTGGTTCTCCGGTTTTTGGAATTCATGAACCTATGATGTATCCCCTACGGTTATTGGGGAAACAATATAGATGTATCAGTCATTGCTTTGGCACATTGGGACATTAACAAAGCCAAATTCTATGATTAGTTCAGAAAAGAAGAGATGTTTTAACACTCAGAGTCTCTAAATGGAAGTTATTCTCATTTCACCAAGGACTGATGGAACAGGAAAGGACAGCCTGGGTCCCAGTGGGTATCTGGGAGCCCTGGCTGATTTCCTTCACAGGGGGATGGCTGCCATGAGCACCCTGAGACCTCAGTGACCAAGAGGGAACATCCACTTAGGGACAAAGTCTCTGGAAACACAGACTTCATCATCTCAAACCCAGTGTTTTACCTGCCTGGTCTGTGGCTGGTCACCATCTCTGGATTCTGGGACCTTGGCAACAGGTCTCTGTCATTGCACTACCCACATTGTTTTGTGGTGCTGGCTGCCCACTCAGTGGCTGGGTGGCTGAAGACAGGAAGGTCATTAGATCTGGTTGCTGGCTGCCCAGCACAGGGCCCAACACTCAGTCAGTGTTCGCCAAGTGCTTATTGCCTGAATGAACTTCACTCAATTTCTCTCCTTTGTATTTCCAATTAAGTAACTACATAAGTACATACTGTAAGCTACTTCAAAATGAAAGGAAAAATGGTTAATTTCATGCTGAGAGGAAATACATTTGCTAGTTTTCCCATAGGCTATTTTATAGCTACTTGATTTCCTTTAGGCTGTGTATTTTCTGTTGGGCAGTCTATACCCCGCAACAGAGAGGTACATGTGCCTTTCAGAAGAGGGGTCTCAGCCTCCCCTACATTAGAATCTATTGGGAGAGGTTAAACTACTGATGGCCAGGGTCCCACGATCAGCGGAATCACGATCTCTAGGAGTAGGGTCTAAACATTGGTTTTGTTTGTTCTTTAAATCAATTCTCCCAATGAGCCTAGTGTGAGCCAGTGACTGAGAACCTGTAACCTAGAAGCATCTTTTTGTGCTCTAGCAACTGAATGAGAGGAAATGGTGAGGTGGGGGAGTGTGTGGACAAAATGTGAAGATGGATTCCAGGCCTGGTCCACAACTTCCTGTGGTTTCATCTTCTGTAAAATGGGGATGATGACGGCTGACTAATAGGGTTGTTGTGGAGATTATCTGAGTGCCTGCTCAAAGTAAGTGCTTGTAATGGTTAGTTTCTTTCTTTTTTAAACCTGCTTTATTTTTGAACATTAAAAAAAAATTAAATTGAAGTATAGTTGACGTACAATATTATATTAGTTTTAGGTGTACAACACAATGATTTGACATTTATATACATTATGAAATGCTTACCACGATAACTGTAGTTACCATCAGTCACCATAAAAAGTTATTCCGCTGTTATTGACTATATTCCTTATGCTGTACCTTTCACCCCCATGACTTGTTTGTTTTATAACTGGAAGTTTGTGCCTCTTATGTGATGGTTAGTTTTATGTGTTACTTGTTTAGGGTATGATATGCAGTTGTTTTCACGGACACTAGATGTTGATATGAAGTTATTTTGTATATGTGATTAAATCAACATATGTGATTAACATTAAATCGGTAGACTTCGAAGAAAGCAGATTTCCTTCCAATAAGGTGAGTGAGCCTCAAAATAGTTGAAGGCCTTAGAAGAAAAAACAGAGGTCCCCCTGGGAGGAAGGAATTCTGCCTCTAGACTGCCTTTGGACTCAAAACTGCAACATGGACGGCACTGGAATTTCCAGTCTGCTGGCATGTCTTGCAAATTTCAGGATTTTAGACTTGCCAGCTCCCAACTGCATGAGTCAATTCCTTAAAATCTCTCTCTCTCAATACAATAAAAATGTCCCCCCTTTTCTGAACTGATCATAGAATTTGGTTTTCCTAATGTCCTGATGTGCCAAAAGAAAAATGTTCTTTTTCTCTGAAGAACTTTGACCCGTGCTCCATAAATGTTGGCTACTGTTTTTACCACCTAATTCAGTAGTGGCTGGGGCTGGTTTGGGGCACTCATGAAGACTGTAGCTATAAAGGTCAGGGCAATGGGCATTATCCTGAGGAAGTGACGAGCTCCTACTATAACATTCCAGAGTGTGAAGTCCAGGTGCAAAGATAAATACATGAGCCAGAAATCCTTGTTCCTTTCTTCATGGAAACTTGGAGGTTTCCCTCAGGAATGGGGTCCTGGGCACAGAGCCCCAGACCTGGAGTTGGAAGGCCTGGCTTTGGCTCCTGGCTATGCCACTCACCTTGCGCAAGTCCCCTGCCTTCTCTGGTTTTTGGCTTCCTGAGGGGGTTGACTGGGGGATCTGTGAGGAGTTTACCATCTCAGAGCCTCTGCGGCTTCCACTTGCAAAGCAGATTTCCTGCCCATCTATTTGTTTATTTGCTGGAGTTTGGTTTCTGCTTCCTAAGTGGCTGCAGGTTGGGGCGCTTGGATTTATGGTCAGGAGAGAGGTTATGCGGCTGAATTGTGGCTGACCTATTTCGGCTCCAGACCTCAACCCCAGCTGCAGCCAAGGCTTGTAGGGACAGAGGCTCCTGGACACAGAAAAGCAGGGCTCCTACAGTCTCTGCTGCTGGGATCCCCTTCCCAAGCCTACCTGTTGTCAGGCAGCTGCATCTGGGGAGGTCTCTCCCTGTGCACTAGGTGAAACCTCAACCCAGACAGGGAGCATTCTTGACTCTGATTATGAAAGAATTCTCGACCAGGTTGGATGGGAGTAGATAAGGAAAAAATTCATTAAAGCTAGAGTAGAAGCAAATGGCAGCTGCTTTGCAGGCAGCAAAGAGCAAGGGAGAACAGAGGGAGGAAAGGGAAGCTCACTGAACTGCTTGGCACGGGGCAAATCCCTTGCCAGCTCCTAAAGCCAGGGTAACCTGGCATCCAGTGTCTGCTTGAATCTGCACGGTGTGGAAACAGCCCCTACCACCCTGGGATTTGGGGGAGGTGCAGAGCACTGGATAGAGTGAGTTTTATGTTCTGAGAACTTCTACTTCCCTACTGGTCTGAACTAAAACAGGGAGAGAGAAAAGGATTGTGTTAAGACTAAAAAGCTGAATGAAATGGTGAAGTGACAAAGACATTTACCACTGGAGGTGGAGGTTGGCAAGTTCTTGTCTTTATCATGAAAAATAATTCAGAGACAAAGTGCAATAGGCTTATGCAACAAGAAAGTTTATTTCATACAAGACAGTACACACTTAGACAGGAGTGCAGGTGACCTCAGAGAGGAGGTGCACTTAAGGGTTAAGGGTTTGGGGTTTTATAGGGTCTTTTGGGTAGGGGTCAGCATAAGGCATGATGTATACAGGTGATTCATAACTCCTTTGAAGTCTTGTCTTAAGAATAGGGCTATTAGGTGACTGTGTTGATCTGGAACTCAGCGTTCTTTATCCACATAGGTTCATTTACACTTAGGAGGTCTATCTCTTGCCCTCGTTACAAAGTTACTTAATTGATTAAGGGGATAGGAGAAGAGGAAAAACAGTGTATAGATTAAGTTAAAGAATAAGCTGGGCCCTTTTTTCAGGCTAAGTAGATTTTACAATGGCATGGCCCTTGACCCGTTTCCCTGCCCTGCCTCATACTCAGGCACACTGGGACTTTCCCTTCCCGGACAGCCTGCCCTGGGGAGGGCAGAGACCACACATTGGAGGTTTTAGTGCTGTTCTACAAACTCAAGTGTGAAAGAAACCGCGCGAGCCATGGTCCTCTTAAATGATCCTGAGTCTGATGAATCCCCCATCCGCCTGATGTGAGGGGCCTTGGGACATCACTTGTCAGACATTGCTACCAAGTTGTTTGCTGTTCCAGGCTGCATGGTCCCTTTGGGGCTGGCATCTCTGCTGTTTCGGTGCCAGGCCAGTGGAGCTGGGAGCCCCAGTGTCCAGGTCACAGGTACAGCCTGTGTGCATTCCCTCTTGAGCATCTGCCATCTCCCCAGGGCACACCCAGGAAAACTTACTGAAACTAAGATCCACTGAGCCTGTCCTGTCTGTGGGTGCAAAGGGTACCCAGCTGTAACGCTGACTTAAGTGGCTTTAGTGTCCATCTAGGGAATGCAAGACCTCAACTTGCTGTAAAACTCCCCCACCTCCAAGTGCCTCCAGAGTTGCCAGGGAATGTTTCACCAGAGCTCACAAGCCTGTCTCTCATCTTCTACCCTGGACTGCCCCGCCCCCTGGTGGAATTAGGCTGCCTGTGAAGCCACTTGAGGGTGGAGACTCCAGAGCCATTGCCACCCAGGCCTGTGATGGCTGTGAGGCTATTCTCCTGTCCTGGGGGGCATTTGCAGCCCTTAAGGACCCAGATGGGGGCCACTCAGCTGTGGTCTCCCTGCAGCCAGGCTGTGACCGTGGAGATGGTGAGAGGATGCTCCCTCCCTTGCTCAGGGTTGCACCTGGTGATCCTGAGCCTGGACGTAGTGCTGCCTGTGGTACTGTGGCTCTTAGGATCATCCTGGCTAGGACTCTTCTGCCTTAGCCTGTGGCTCTATAGAACCTGACATACCTCTGTGATGACCTAACTCCTCAGACAGTCCCACATATTAGTCAGGAGCCTGCTATTTGCAGGTGCTAGAAGCTCAAGCTGCTTATGATTTTTATTTTTAAAGAAAATGTATTGGTTTGTATCACTGAAAACTAATGGCATGTATTCAGGTATGGCTGGAACCAGGAGCTCAAACAGTGTAGTCAGAACTTAGTTTTTCTCTGGTCTGTTTTGCTTTCCTATGTGTTGGTGTCACTCTCAGCCTGACTTTTACCACATGGGCGACCCCAAAACTTCCAGGCTTATGTCTTCCCTATAGTTATCAGTCACGGTGGAAAGAGAGTTTCTCTTCGCCTTTAGTGTATACAGAATTTCTGGAATTGGGTCTCCTTGGCTTAATTCACTTGCCTGCCCCTAAGCAATCCAGTGGAAGATGGGGTTGAAATACACATCCCCTCCCACAGAAGTGGAGGTGAGGGTGTGTATGGCTCCAACTGACATACCGGAAGGAGAGGGTGAGGTAGTCCCCCTAAAGAAAACAAGGTTCTCTTAGAAGAAGAAAGGAGCATACACGCCAGGTAGGAGCAAAACTTGAGGTATGTTCTACATCCAGGCACCTCTACATCCCTGCACTGAGAGCAAGTGAGGCTCAAGCTGGGATCCCAGCTCCAGCTAAATGTCAGTACAGAGGTGTGAGGACCTATCAGATGAGAGGCACAGAGAGCAAAGGCTGTGAGAGTTCAGGAGAGAGCATGCAGGTTTGGGTAGGAGCTGTATCAATGCTTCTCAAATTTAATATGCATGGGAATCGCCTGGGATCTTGTTCAAGTATAGATTTGATTTAAGTCTTAGAGCAGTGGTTCTCAGTCAGGGGTGATTTTACCCCTAACTCCCACCTTCCAGAGACATTTGGTAATATCTGGAGACACTTTTGGTTGTCATAGTTGAGGAAGACGGCTTCTGGCATCTAATAGGTAGAGACCAGGGATGCTGGTAAACATCCTCCAGCACATGGGACAACCCTTCACAACAGAAAATTCTCCGACCCAAAATGTCAGTAGTGCTGTGGTAGTCTGCAGAGCATGGAACTAAGGGAGGACATTCCAAGCAGAGGAACTGCCCAAACATAGGAACTGAGGAAGAAATAAGGGGTTGATGGGGGCAGGTCATAGGCAGCCTGGCATGAGGGGAGGTGCAGGCTGATGAAATCAAAACCACAGAATCCTGGGTTGGAAGAAAATCCAAAGGTCACCTACAACTTTGCTGCTGAAAGGGTGCTCCGTATGAGCTGCGACCACATTACGTGTGAGAGTGCTGGCGATGCCGAGCGCAGACCCCACACTTTCTGAATTAAAATCTACACTTGAACAAGATCTAAGTAATTTGCATGCCTGTTAAGTTGGATAAACCCTGCCTTATAACAGCTTTTCAGGAGAGATTAGACCAACTAGCTTGTATTTATTGAACACCTACCATGTGCTCAGATTTGAATTAGATAAAGGGTTGCCTTAACCTGGAGGAGAGATTTAGCTAGAGAAAAGCAAACTGAACTCCAAGTGCCAGAACTTCTAATGAGAATGCCCAGTCCCCTCCTCCTGCTCTTCCCGAATGGGCAGATCTCAGCAGTCAGGTTTTGGGACAAGTGACCCTACTCCCTTTCTTGGTCTGAGCTGATTGGACCTGGGGTAGCTCATGACCCCAGGGCAACTATTCCAGATGCTGGCCAAGCCAGCAGCTTCTGGGGTAGCTTGTCTTGACAGGACGAGGAGTCCCAAATGAGGGTTTCACCTCTTTTGGAGATTGGAATTAGGAATTTGCAAGAGAGATTGCTAATTTGCAGAGAGAGTGGGAGTCAGAGGGCCCTTGGTGGCCACCAGATACAGGAGGGAACCAATGGGCTGAGGGAGTGGTTGATAAAGTAGAGACGAGGGGATGTGCAGGGAATGGGCTTAATTGTATGACCTTGAGACTGGGCTGCCTACAGGATCAAATTCCACTTGGGGGGAGGAAATTTTCAAATTGCTTTCACTTTAGCTCACATGCATTGCTTTTTTGGTTTATTTCCATTTACTTGCCTCTCAGCCATTTTTCCTTCTCTTCCTTTTTCAGAGAACCTGAATTTGGTCAAGAATGTAGATTAGCTCCTGGGCTCCTGGGCAGAGCCCAGTTAGTCTGAGGCAGTCATGGTGGTCTCATCTTTTTGCCAGCAAATAGGAACGAGCAGGTGGCTTAGTCCTTGGCCCATGAGATGAGTGGGTAGGTCTGCTGAGGCTTCTGGGAAGGTGGTCCAGACTCTTAAGAGAGAACTTGGAAGAAATGGTTCTTTTTGCCATTGAACATTTAAAATCTGAATGTGGTGCTTGGATCTGCTGCAGTTCACAGAAGTGAAAGATGACAAGTAGCTGGGCTCCTGCTCAAGTGACTGTACCCATAGCCTGGAGCCACCAATCTCTAAGTCTTCTCTTTTGCAAAATAACAAAGCCCTCACTGTTTCAAATTATTGTTTTAAATCCCAAAGTATTGTTCCTGATGCGAAGATACAACAGGTTATTAATCACAACTAGATTAATAAATCCTGAGTCAGAAGAGACCTTAGAGGTTATCTATCAACGCAGTTCTACTCAAAGTTCATACAGGCAAAGGGCAGGAGTTTTGTAAAATCAGCTTCTGTCCTAGGGCTGCCATTTGCAAGCTGGGGGACCCTGCACAAGTTATTTAATCTTGCTCAGCCTCACCTTCTCTGTATAGTAACAGTAAGTAAAATAGTTTGTGGGAAGTCAGTGAGATAATGTTATATTATGTCTGGTACAGAGTAGCCCTCAATAAAAACTAGCTTTTATGCTTATTACCCAGTCAAAAAAGTATGGTCTTTGCTTCAATAATATTATAATCAAGGAGTATGGAAAAGACAGACAGCCATTAAATACAAAGCAAGACCTGACAGCTGAGAGAGGGTGAAGTTGTAGGTATATAGGGACACATGCCCAAGGGGCTCAGAGGTGAGAGAGGCTTGGTGGGTAAAAGGGGAGTTGGGATTATAGTTGCTATTGATTTATTTTTATAGTAGTCTAACATTTTCAAATTCTGTGCAAAAATATCTATTGCCTATACTATATACTCAAAGTTATTAAAATGTAGTATACACTTCTCAACAAATAAAGCAAAGAAATAGTGAAATGTCAAAGATGCCCATTTTACAATGTTTTCTTTGTACAATAATGAAAAATTTAGGACCCTCCTAAATGGGGGCATTACACAAATTAGGCCACATCCACATGGCTGAATAGCATGCAGTGTAGTCATTGTGAACTGTACAGCAACATGGAAAACCAAAAATAATTGCTTTGTTGGTGGTCAGACTTTGGCTGATTGTTGGCTTTCCATCCTAGTTTTGAATTGTCATAATTGTGAAAATATTGTTTATGCAATTAAAAAAGAGTGAAATAAACGTTTGAAATAAAATCTAAGTTTGATGGGACCATGAGGACCTTTTGTGCTACATTCTTTGCTTTGGAGGTTGTAGGTGTCTGGCTGTTTCTCCAAGCTCCGGCAGGTCCCAGCACAGGCCCTGTGCCAACCGGGGAAAGCCAGGAGGTGGAAGGCGCTGCTCCTTGATTTGGCCAGGGCGGGGGGACCACTCCCTTCCCCAGCGGGCGGCGCTCTGCTTTCAGCATACCCTTTTCGGCAAAAGATACTAAGGCAGGGGAACTCGGTGTGGCTTTTCTTTTTAAAATATTCTCTACATTGATGTTTTATACTATTTGTGAAATGGATACCGAACAAGGAGAAAAACAGGTCTACCACGTTTTCCTGAGCAGCTGTGAGGGATCCAGGCTCAGGTGACCTGTAAACAGGTAAAGTGGCAACATCTTCCTCTCCGTTTCTGGGAAATCCCTGTGATGCTCTTATCCTTCGGTGCCGCTTTTGGCTCACGTCCTAAAGCTGAGGGAGGGCCCTGTGCACTTATTTCCACCGAAGAGATAGAGCAGGTATAGGCGCCCTTTGAGGGGCAATGCCTGACCTCAGGAGCGCCACAGTATAGGCACCGGGACAGCCAGCAGCGACCAGCTCCTCGGACGGCCAGGCCCGGCTCCAGTTACCCGGTCCCGCTTTTCTCTGGGGCCGTCCGTAAAGGTCGGGCAGGGCTGGGTCTCGGTGTCGGCGCGGCGGCGGGTCAGCTGCGTCCCGTTAGCGCAGACGCGCTCCGCGCCGAGCGGGCCGTGTAATGGGGACCATGCCGGAGCTAATGGGAAGCAGCCGCCGGCCGGGCCCAGCATCCTCCTGCCACCCCGCCTCACGGCGGCAGAGATAAAACGGAAGCGCCGCGAGAAGCGCTTTGATTCCAATACGAAACAAATTATTCCTCCCTGAATGGAACAAAATAAGTCAGAGAGGAGTCTCACGGCCATGATTCCTCCTTGCAAGGCCACTGCCGGAGGCCCCGGGATTGCAGACTCCACGACGCTTGGCAGGGATGGTGCATTGGAGGGCTGCTCGCCCACTCCCCAGCCTCTGGGCCAAAGGCCTGCCAGGGTCCTAATCTTTTAAGTCAGTTGGGCACCCAGCTGCTGGGCTGGCTTCTGGTTGAGCCGAAATCAACTCCATGCCAGTGGTCTGGAAACCTGGGTGAGGGAGCCTCAGAATCTCCTGGAAGACTTGTTGAAACACAAATTGCTGAGCCACACCCCCAGAATTTCGGGTTCTGATAATTTACATCCCCCAGGTCATGCTCATGCTGCTGGTCCAGGAACACCACTGTGAGAACCACCTGGTAAATAGGGAGGAAGGAGAAAGTTTGGCCTCTCTGTCCTAACATTTAGATGGCTGAGTCCCACAGAGGTCTGCAGTGGGTAAATAATCCAGTACTGCTCACAGGACCCGCCAACTGATGAATATGCCTAGCTTCACTTCCCTTTGGAGCTTTTTATGATTGATCACCTCTGTCCAATAGCCAACCAACCGAATCCCAATCTAACGTCCAGGCACTGGCATTTCCCAGCAGCCTGTGCAGGTAAGTGGGCACCTGGCCAAGGCAAGAAACACTGGTAACAGCTCTAGGACTCCAGGCAGCCCCATTGGGTGATGCTTCTCTTCTAGCTCCCTGGCCTCCAGAGAGGCCTTGAGCTCTGTGTCACCCTGTCTGGCCTAGAAGTCATTCCTGGCAGGAAGAGTGTGTATATGGGGAGTGTGGTGGTGGGGACAGTGATAGTAATTCTTGCTGGGGGGACATCAGAGCTCTTACCTGACTCCATGGAACCCACTTAGGGAATCTAAGAACCTGGAAAAGTTAGATTTACTCTGTGGTTTAGGTGTGGGATGTCTGGGACAAGTGCCCCCACTCCCTGCGTTCCCTAGAGTAGACCACTGGTTCTCAAACTTGAGCGTGCATCAGAATCACCTGGGCGGGGGCTTGGATTGCTCTCCTCAGCCCTAGAGTTGCTGATTCAGTGGGGCTGAGAATTTACATTCCTAACAAGGTCCCAGGTGATGCTAATGGTCTGGGTTCCACACTTGGAAAACCACTACCCTAGGCTGTATTTGGCATGTCTGAGCCCTTTCTGTAGCCTCAACGTCATCTTGGTATGTGTGCCCAGCCCCATCCTCTGTTTTATCTATCCTCCATCAGTCACTGGCCTTTGTGTTGACAGCCTTTCCCAGCTTTCAGAAGGCAATTTGGACTTGCAGTCTGTGTTACTTGGTTCTGGGGGCAGAGAGTAGTTCTCAGGGGGGTGCTTGCAAAGAGTAGCACCCCCTCCCTCCAACCCCATTCCTGCACGCAACCAGGCATGACTGCTCCCTTCTTCCTGCCATTCTTTATCATTCGTTTGCTTGAGTCCCAGCACTGTGCTGGGCTGGAAAGAATAGGAAGCTGAGGAAAAGATCCCTTTAATATGCTCCTTTATATCAATGCAAGGCCAGTCAGTCCTAAGGGGTCACTTTTCCCAGTGACAAGATCCCTCTGGAGTGATAGCTTCTGTAGGAAAAATGGAAGTTCCCATGGCCAGGATCCTCACTGACCCTAATCTACTTGCCTACTGCGCACGTGCAGTGATGTAATTGGCCTGCTGTGGAGGCGCTTACACACCTGTTGGCAATGAGCCATTATTGTCTGTGTCGCTATATAAAGAGCGCCATCAGGTGCTCAGCCTGGCTCCTGGAAGCAGAGAAGAGGACAGATTGCGGACTTGCCAGAGGCAGATGTGATTCTGGCTCTCGACCTGCCACCGTGAGAACAAAGCTTGGTATAAAACCTTTTACCTCCAAAGTCCCATTGTTATTCGGTCTCACCGAATCCAGAGGGAACTTGCTGGGGCCTGAAACCCTCTGGTGAGACACTTCTCTTTCTACTCTGTGCCTTGAACATCATAACTAGTGTTTATGAAATATTTGCTGGTTGGCTGATTGTTTGGGGAAACCGAGCAGGAGGGGGAATAAAGCAAAACAAAGACGCTCCTCAAGTCTGCCATGGACTAAGACAAGGTTTTGAGCAGAATAGCCAGCTTGGCTAAGAAGGTGTGATCTTTCCTCTTTGGTCTTTTGTGTCAGAGGCTCCTTGGTGGGAATCCTGAAGCATGGGCTGGTGGGCGTGAGCAAGCAAGGTCAGGGTGATTCAGTGTTGTGAGCTTTGAGACTGCCCAGCAAGCTGGGGACCTTGGAAAAGAAGGGGAAGCTAGTCTACAGGTAGTTGGGGTCAACCAAGGCCATGGGGAAGCAGCCTGTGTACTAGTGTCTCAGGATCTCCAGAAAAGGCAAATTTCTTTAGGAATTTAACTGAACATTTACACTAAGAGGCCTAGAAAATCTCATGTGAATAATCATGACATTTGAAATTTGGATTAGGATGTCAGTCTCCAATTTAGATGAAAACAAGCCATGTGCAAACCATTAGGTTTTAATAATTTTCCACTTAACTGGTTGTACTTTGAGACTATTTAGGAAATGGCTAATTTGGCTGCAGGTTTCTGTGGATAAAATGAAAGTTCCTGTGGCCAGGATTCTCACCTGGTCCTGGTTAGCCACCTCGCTACACAGGTGTGGGCAATACGTCATTATTGACTATATATAAAGAGCTCTGCCCAGCGCTCTGGGCGACATGGTGGCACAGCTGCAAGGCTGCAGGAGAGCAGAGCAGAGGACAGAGGACGGCTGTGCGGGTAGAGGCCCAGAGGCAGAGACCAGCTTGCTGCATGCAGACTTGCTCTGAATGAATGACATTTTAGTGATTGACCTGCCACTGTGAATATAAAGTTGGGGATAACTTTCACCCCAAGAACATTCTACTATCATTTCTTTGGTCACACTGAATCCATAGTGAACTTGCAGGGGGCTGAAACCCTCTGGCAAGACAGTTTCCTATTTGGTTATTGCTGTGATTCTCAACCATAGCTGTATGTTGGAATCCCCAGAGCTGTTCTGAAAAATTCTGATGCCCTGTCTGCACCCTAGATGTGGAGCTTGGGCACAGTATTTTTTAAGACCCCCCTGGTGATTTTTGGAGTGTGCTAGCATCAAGAACCCCTGAGCTACTGATTGCATGGTTGAAAGGGCTAAACTGGAGCAAATCACACTTTCGGGGGTGTCTTGTCTGAGGGTTTCAGTCCTTGGCAAGACTGAGGAATGACAATAGAACATTCTTGGAGTAGAAGAGTTCATACCCAGCTTTATTCTCCCTATGGTAGGTTGAGCACTGGAACCACATCTGCATCCAGTGGTCTGCAGTCCATCTCTGTCCCTGCCTCTGCCCAGAGCATGGGGCAGAGCTCTTATATAGTGACTCAGTCAATAACAGCTTATTGCCTACAGGTGTGGAAGCAATAGCCTAGCAGTAGACCAATTACATCATCAAGTATAGGGTCAGGTGAGGATCCTGGCCATAGGAATGTACACTTTCCCCACAGGGGGTGCCTGCTTAGCCTTGTCTGAGTGCCATGACAGCTTTCTCCCCACAGAAAGAGGCCATCAGAAACCACTATACCAACAGCTTCCCTCTTTCCAACAACTCCAGGTGACAGGAACAGGATGTGACCCAGGCGCACCAGTTTCTCTCTCTTAGGAAAATGTAATAGGTACTTAGGGAATTATAGCTATAACTGGACCCCTCCCTTGAACAAAGTAGAGGAGAGGCCTGGTCAGACCAGCAAAAAAAAATTGGTTGGCAGAGGGAAGCTACCTCTGTCACCACCTCAGCCCCTGTTCCAGACCTTTGGGAATTCTGACTGCCACCCTGCTGGAAGCTCCAGGGGTTATCTCCAAATCCTTATAATAACCCCCCACCTGCACTGTTTGGTTTAAGTCAGCTCTAGTGAATTTATGTTTCTTGTGACCAAAGGGGCCTGACATTTTCACAGAAAACCACACAACAAAAGCATACAAAAACAAACATTTATTCACCCTCTCCCCCCACATACACACACACACTCATACAAACATCCAGTGTTTGAACCAGGTTCTTTGTAACTCCATGTGGTCCCAGTGGAAGATTCTTTGCAATCTATATTTTCTCAAGTCCATTTGGAGAAACCTCAGCTTTCAGTTCAATTGGGAACAGCAATGATTCCCTAACGTGCCTTCATGGACTTCATCAGAATCACCTGGAGGAACTGGTGATAAACACACATACCTACATTGCCGAACACCAGCTCCAGAAAGACAGAAGCTGGACAGTTTGAAGAGGATCCTGAAATCTGTGCTTTAAAAACTTTCTCCATGAGATTTCAATCTGCTATTGAATCTACTGGAATCAGACACAGACTGAATTAATGTAATTTATGAAATTCCTCCTTAAGCCTGTTTTCTAATTTAATTTTAACTTTTTTAAATTGATGTATCATTGATATACAATCTTATATTAGCTTCAAGTATACAACAGTGGTTCAATGGTAAGCACATTATTAAATCCTCACCCCCATAGTACAGCTACTATCTGTCAACATGGGAAGATGTTACAGAATCACTGGCTATGTTCTCCATGCTATCCCTGTGATAGTACTATTAACCTACACCATGATGAGAATTTTTATGCCCCTTTATCCCCCTCATTCTCCCCACCTACCCACCCATCCCAAACCCTCCCCCATGATAACCACCAGTTCCTTCTCAGTGTCTATAAGTCTACTGCCGTTTTGTTCATTCTGTTTTATTAGCCTCTTTGTCAGATGGAGGTAGGGTCTCTATCAAGTCCAGGAGATGGATTTGAAGGCATTTTTGTCTGGAAGATGGAAAGAGCATAGTCTGTGGACACACAAAATAGAGCACAGTGAAGTCTGGGTTTGTCGGAGCACATGTAAACATGCAGTCAGGCCGAAGGGACCTTTCCACATTGGCCACTTGAGCTGGTCAAATGACCTAGATCAATTTGCTTTGCTTTCTTAGCTCTGCAGACCCAACCAAAAAGAAAAAAAAAAAAGTGTATGTGTGTGTGAGTGAAGCAACAAATATACCTTTTATTTTAGAAACAAAAATATCATTTCGGACCCAACAATAGCCGGATCCCTGTGAATGAAGGGTTTGCATATTTTCCTGTTTTAACGGTTCTAGTATAAACAGTCCAAGCCCAGGCCTGATTGTCAGTAGGTCCTGAGCAGCCCAACTGAAGTGCTGGAAATGACTCCTTTAACCCTGAGAACCTGGGCCCGGCTTGATGCCAGGATTCAGGCTTGTGTTTAGCAGTAGCAGTGGGGTCAGGAGTTGAGGGAGAGGGCAACTGCCGTGATCCCCAAGACCAGAGCTAATGCCAGGAGCAACAGCAGCAGGGGCTGCAGAGGCAGCAGGAGTAGCTGCCTTGTATGGAGGATATTTTTGTACAAGCACCAGGCTAAGTGATGTAATTATTTATTGCAATTTTTAGGATGAGGTTCAGAAAGGCTGAGCAGCTTTCCTGAGGTCACACAGTTTCTAAGGAGGAAAATCCAGGATTCAAATGAAGGCAAGTTTGACTCCTATTACAAGGTACTGCACACAGAAACCCGGGGCACATCCTGTGTGCCAGCTGGAGATACAGGACTTTGGTCCTAGAGGCAGCCCAGGGCAGCTTTTCAGATACATTGCTCGTCCCTGCTTTCTTTCAAGACGTTTCTCCTGGCATCCCAGATCCACTGGTCTCCAGCAAAGGGAGAGAGCTGCAAGCAGGATCTGAAAGGCCCTCTCCCAGTTCAAGACAATCCCAAGTTTCTCAGTGAATCCTTTATGCACTGAGAGTGGTACCATGACTCTCCTTTTTGGGTTAGCAAAGGACTCAAGATTTATTGATCAACTACTGATGATATATTTAGTGACCCAGAGAGTAAGGCTAAGGAGACTCTCCTGGACCTGAAACAAAAAGAATTATGCTGTTTATATAAAAATATTTATGGTTCACCCATATGATAGATTATTAAGCACTCATTTAAAATCCTGTTTCAAAGAATAAGATATAAAAACTCATGGTGAAAGATTAAAAGAAGCAGGATACAAAATTGCAAATTCTACATTAAAGTATTTTTTAAATTATGGAAATTAGATTTGCGTTTATTAAAATATACAAATAAAAGAACAAAGGAAAGTCACCAGTATGTTAGCTGTGGGGGAGAGGTGGGGTTACCTGTAATTTTTGTTTTCTTTGCACATCTTAGTGTTTAATTTCTCCAATTTTCTTCAATTTGAGTACAATTCTTTGTAAGTGGGGGAAAAGTGAAAATAAGAAAAGCCCTAATATATAGCACCGGAAGTGTATAAATGTCATTACTAATTTTCAGTCCTCCTTGGAGTTCAGCAGGTGGAAGCGTTTTGCTGCAAACTGCTTAGGGCGTATTTCAAGGGCGAGTCTGGAGGCGTCTTGAACCAATTCGGTCACCACTAGGCAGGCCCTGTGCAGTGCGGGTCTGGAAGCTCTTTCGGCCCTTGAGGCCCTCTTAATTTGGTTGGGGAGATCAAGTGTTATGCAAGAACTAGAGGCAGCCAAACGCCAAGGTGATATACGGCCTTGGGAGTCAATCGGAGTGGGAGCGCAGGCTTTTCTGGGCTTAGGCCGTGGCCCCTGGGTTGCCAATCAATGTTGGGATCCTAAAAGGGGCCTGAGCACAGCCTGGGGCTCTCCCAGTGTCCGCCGGTGGCCGGCGGGGACGCGCCAGGCGGACGCCTGCGGGTTGCGGCTTCCCACTCTCCCCCCGCCCCCCGCCCCTCTCCTCCGCTAGGGCCAGTTGGCAGGGGATCCCGGCGGAGGCCCCAGAGCAGCTGGATGCCAGCGCAGGGTTTGGGCTCTCTTAGCAGCCCTCTGGTCTGAGTACCCGGAGTCTCCGGTGCTGGCGGAGGGCCGGGGCCAGAGACTGAGAAATATAGAAGGGTCTCGGCGGTGGTTGAAGGTGCAGCGGCCTCTCCTACTATCCAGCTAGAGTGGAGTCGCTCACTCTGAGCTATGGTGCAGCCTTGCCGCGCGCGATCCCCTCTCGGGGCTGCTGTGGGAGACGACGATGTTGTCGCTTGGTGCCAGCAGAGGGCAGTCTCAAGGCTGTGTGGCTGCAGGCGACCTCTCCGTGCTCCAGGCTCCCTTCTTGCGCCCAGGCTCTTGTAGGGTCAGGGCGGCCTTGGAGGCCGGAGACCAGCGACCTCAGTCTGCAAGAGCCGGACAGCGAGGCCTAAGGGCATCCAGCGAGATGTGGTCAACCTACAGCCCTCGGGCAATCTCAGTCTCCGGAGAACTAGGGCTTGGGGCTGGGGGTAACCAAATACCTTAAGAGTAGAAGTAAGAAGCAAAACCCAACACATATCAGGAATACATATATTTAAACAACAGATTCCAAGCGTGAAAGAACTTCTTTAAAATTATGGTATCATTAATATACAATCACATGAGCAACATTGTGGTTACTAGATTCCCCCGTTATCAAGTCCCCACCACATACCCCATTACAGTCACTGTCCATCAGCGTAGTGAGATGCTATTGAGTCACTACTTGTCTTCTCTGTGCTGTACTGCCTTCCCCATGCCCCGCCCCCCACATTATGTGTGCTAATCATAATGCTCCTTAATCCCCTTATCTCTCCCTTCCCCCCACCCTCCCCAGTCCCTTTCCCTCTGGTAACTGTTAGTCCATTCTTGAGTTCTATGAGCCTGCTGCCGTTCTGTTGCGTGAAGGAATTTTTAAAATGATGCTGGTGAGAGCTAGGATAGCTTTCACGTCCCTGGCCTGGGAAGTCAGAGGCTAGGAACCAGATGGCTCTGAGGCACCCGCAGGAGAGGTGGCGCAGCAGGCGCTGGCGATCCGTGCTGGGGCCGAGGGACCGTGGTCTAGGGATCCAGACACCGCTAACTGGGGATTCCAACACGACCCTGGCCACTTCCTGGCTGTTGAATTTGGGGCACCTCAGCCTCCGACTAATCACTTCTGTAAAATGGGCATGGTGGGCTCCAGGTCTTACAGGGTCGTTAGAGATTCGAGACGGCAGGAGCTCAGTGAATGCAAGTTCCGTCACCACTCTGCGCGTTTACCTGGCGTGGCTGCCTTGGAGACGCAGGCCTGTCAGGCTGTCCGACCGCGCTGAGCGTGTCTGGCCAAGGCCCTGGTGTCTTCGGGAGCTCTTTTCGGGCATTCTGGCAAGCCCCGAGCTCCCTTGCCCTGGGGTACCTGGGTCACCGAGCTCCGGAAGAGCCGTTTATCAGCCAACGAATTGAAACCCGGCACCGGGCACCCGGCGCGTTGCAGCTCCCGGGAAGCCTGGCGAAGTGCCAAGACCCGTTGGGCCTGGGGTCGCTTGGGGCGCTAAACAAGCCAACCTCTGAGCACATCCTGCAAACACATCCACATTTAACAGCGGGTGGGGCTTTGGCGGGCCACGACCTTTCGCAGACTGTGTGCAAAGGGGCCCCCATTAACTTCTCGGCTTGTCCCCATCTACAGTTTGAAAGGAGAGCACTTTCCAGGGTAGTTGTGAGACTAGTGAAGGAAAACTGTAAAGACTTGTGTAAATGTGAGGCATAATTATTACTTACAAGCAGCTTGCTCCATCCGCGGCTGCAAAGCATGCAAACAGGACAGATGGAAGGAAGAACAGTGTACAAACTTGTGAACATGCACATCACACGTGTGTAAATGTGTATGCTTGCTTCCCTAGATGCATGACAAATGTACACACGTATATGCATGTACATGAGCACAGATATGGGACACCCTCGTGCAGGCGTATGCATTCACAGTCCGCACGTGAACCCGACTGTTTGTGCCTGGAGGCAGCATATGCACACTGTTTAGCCGACCCTTTTCTCTCGTACTGGGCAATGCCACCCGAGGAAGCAGTCTCCTGTGCCGCTCCAGGGTGCAGGGAAAGCCCGGATCCGGTGAGCGACTAGACGCCGCCAGGCTCCTGTATCTCTCATCTACCGGCCCTTGGCAGCTCCAGTTTCAGTGGAGACGGAGATCCCCGAGTCAGCGGATGGGGGCAAGGGGCAGGAGGAGGAGAGGTGGAGGGCTCTCCGGGCATGTGAGGCTGCTGGGCCTCACTTCCCTTTTCTTTGCCTCTCCAGGTCGCTCCCCCAAGGACGATAAAAGAGCTCTAATTCTCCTTTCGGCTCAGGGAAGGTGGCCCGGGCCCTTTACCCTCACAATCTACCTTGAAGGGAGGCCAACCGAGGTTCGCCGTTGGCTTGGGAAAATACGCGGCTGCAGTGCGGGGCACGCACCGTGTGGCTTGCGTGGGAGGCGCGCCGTGTGGCTGCTGGAGGTCCGTCTATCTCACCCGCAGGTCGCCGGGCTCGTCTTCCCACTCTTCCTTCGGGCAGTTTCTGAGCAGCGCCAAACTCACGTCTATTGGGTATATTTGCGGAGAAAAGGGCCCTGGGAAGCCCAAGGCTGCGGCCATGCAAAGGCAATTCCGCAGAGGCTTGAATTCCGCCGCGACCCGCGTTTCTAAATCACAGAGAGCGCTAGGGGAGGGTCACAGATCCTCTCCCGCCATCTCCGCAGATTTGTTCAGTGTCAGAAGAGCGTCAAGCATAAAATCTGAAGCCGAGGGCGGGAGGAATCTCCGGGGCCGGGAGAAGGCGCAGCTGCGACAGGCACCGCGCGGGTTCGGATCCTGTTGGCCAACCGAGCCCAGCCGCCGCGAACGCGTGGCGCAGCCAACGTGGCGCATGATTCCACTTCGGAGAACCAAGTCAGGCAAGATCAGACCGGGGGCCACGTCCCCTCACCTCTCCGGGAGGCTTTCCGTAGGAAAACGTAATGCTGGTGGGAATTGGGTCAAAGAATGTGGTGGAAGAAGACTTTCAGGGGAAGTCGAGACTTGCGAATCGGTGCCTCAGTTGGGCCTGGGAGCGGAGAGCAGCTCCTGCCCTTGTAGCCCTCTTTCGGGCCAGGCCCGCCTGTTGGAAGCGGCCAGTGTGGCCGCCCCGCTGCCCCCTCCCTCGGGATTCCACAGGGCTCTGACCCGGCCTTTATCTCGGCGCGGTCAGCAGTCGTGGGGGCTTCAGGAAAGAAGACAAAGGCGCAGTGTCACTGCGGGCGGGGGCTCTGTTTCCTGACTCTGCTCACACTCCCAGCCTTTAACGGTTGTTGGGGGAAGATTTAAAAAAATATGTGTTGAATTTCCTTTTTTACCCCCTAGAAACAAACAGAAAAAGCAAAAAGCACATTCCCCTTCCCTCCTCATCCATAGAGATTAAAGTTTCCTGGGATTCTGCCCTTTTCTTTTCTTTTTTCTTTTCTTTATCTTTCTAGAAAAGAAAGTTTCCTTTGTACATAGAGGAAATTTTTATTTTATTCGGTTTGATGGTATTATTACTAAGGACAACCGGGTCAGGCTGAGCTCCCAACTTGGAGAACCGGAGCTGGCCTGCCGGCATGGCCGGGGCTCCGGCGGCCTCTGAATTCCTCACCTCTGGAGGCGATCGTGCTGCGCTTTCTCTGCACGCCCAGCCGTCGGGAGCAGGCTGTGGCCAGACGGCCCAATCATTCTCCCCGAATTTTTTTAGAGCTCCGAGCAAGGGCCCAGTCCTCACCCGATGATCTGCGCTTGCCGCGCAGTCAACAGGTCTGCCGACCGGAGGCTCGGCGGCCCGGGTCGTGTCTTCCGAGCCGCTGGCCACACACCGCCCCGGTCCCCACCCGTGGACGGCGCCTCTGCCAGCAGCAGCTCGGCCCATCCCGCTTCCTGCGTTTGCCCCTCAGGTTTCCCGTTTCTCCACGAAGACCGAGGGAAGCCTCTCCTACAAGCGGACCTCAGCAACCTCCCGCCCGGTGGCTAACCACTGCTTTTCTGAAAAAGCGGGAAACTGGTTCGAAGAGCCCCGCATTCCAGAGAGAGACCCGTGAAGGCAGGAGATGCTTGCCCAAGAGCCTGAGAATGGTGGATGCAAGCGCCTGGGTCCGCTCGAAGGTCAGCTGGGTCTTTCTCAGAGAAAACCTCTTACATCGGTGAACGCGGCTTCAGGAGAAGCGAGAAGGCGATTGAAGGAGTCAGTGGCTAGGCCCACTGTGCCCTCAGGGCACGAATATTCACGGCGACTACAGGATGTGCCTCATCCCTTGGGTCAAGGGGCTGGGGCGGGGTGGATGCAGTTGCCCGCTGAGCCCCGACCTGGGAAGATGCTTGGTGGTCTGTGCTCCTGGCCAGCGCAGGCAGGCCTGCCCGTGGCTGCTAGGTTAGGATGCCTGCAGGGTTACTACGAACGTTTCCCTCCCTCCCTCCATCCCTCCCTCCCTTCCTTCCTTCCCTTCTTCCTTCTTATTTCAATAAGGGAAGGAAAACCATACTGACCATCTACTATAAATGGGGTACTTTAACATTAGAACATTTAATTATTTTAATAATCCTGTGAGGTATGCATAATTGCTTCTATTTTATAGATGAGAAAACTGAAATTCAGAATGGGTGCTTTGCCCAGAGTCACACAATTGTTAAAGGAGGTGGCCAGGCTCCAAACTAGTTCTGGGCTGAAGAGGCCCCTATCCTTGTCCTGCAAGGCCACCTCCCTGGGGTGACGTCATCCCAGAACAAGTTTGTCACCAAGCTGGAGCCTGTGCTGCAAAAAGCAGGCACAGCAGAAGTTCCCAGGCTACAGTCTGCTTGCAGCTCAGGCCCAGTTCTGTGCTTCCTTCTCTTCTGCCTGGCTGCCCCTTCACGCACTGAGCTTCTGAACATCCAGACAGTTTTTCCTAACAGAATGGTCTTCTCTCCAGAAAGCAGAAAGCCAATAAGACTGCTTGCTTGGCTTTAAGATGCCTTAATTTTTGGGTTCCCTAAGTCAGAACTGGGGTCATGAAGGTTGCTCCTGGCTCTGGATCCCACCACAGAGGACAGGTGTGGACTCGTGGTCCCATCCCATCCTACAGGTCCCAAGAGCTACTTCAAGAAGCAGGAGCTTCCCTGTGGAGGCAGCAGGACAGGCAAGGCACTGTCACCACCAGCTTATCTCCACAGAGCAGGAGCAGTGCAGGGCTCCTGAGCCACTTCCGAGCCTCTACCCCGTACCAGAGGCCAGGAGCCTAGTGATCCAATCCTCCCTTAAAGGAAGAGCTCATTCGCAGGTAGACTGTCTTGCATCTGACGCAGTTTCCTGGCCAATCCACTCCTGCCCATCTGCCCAAGAAGCATTGGTGTACCCCTGATTTCCACCCACCGCCAGGGAGGTCCTTGCCGCCCAGGGCTCCAGCCTCTGTGAGTGGGAGGTGCAAGCAGGGGCCAGAGGATACCTAGTCTCAGGTGAAAGGTCCTGGGCCTCATGCCCACCCTCACGGGGGATGCTGGGCAGTGAACTTCTTACTCATGCAAGAGGGAAACAGGCGTAGAACACCCTCTGGAGTAGGGTACAGGGCCATCCCAGAGAACCCACTAGGTCCCCATCCCACAGTTCTTGGTGCATGTACTGTACAGGCAAAGATTTCCTTTGGGTCCCCCTGAGAACAGGATACCCTCCCTTCAAGAACCCAATTATTCTGGCCAGGCATTGGAGGTGAGCAAGAATTTGTGCATAAATGTGAGGAGGGGGGCTCACCTTGTCAGTGGTGACTGTGAGGATGTTTACATGCATAAAACATGCACATACGTATTCAATACCATGTGTAGCAACTCATTTTCCAGGACATGCAGAAATTGGACATCCAGACAAGCCCACAGAATATTTTTGTCGACTCTATTTACATTGTATTTACATCCTGGAAAAAATATATACATACACCTACATGGTCTAGCCATCTAGACTAGACTGTATATGCCAAGGCATAACTGTTACATATCAGGAACTCTTTTAAATACTTTTGCCCTCATTTATGGAATTCCTTAATTTATCTTCCCTAACAGAACCCAAGAATGCAAGAGGAAGAGGAGAGAAAGGAATTAAGATATGAAGAAAGTCAACCGTTGCCCTGACTTCTGGCAGTAGGGCAAAATGACCAAACTATAGAGTTTTGGAGAACACCCTAGGGCTGGAATTAGAGACAGATGGCTTCCTGTTGGCATCCATAGGGAAGCAGGGTATCATTTAATTTCCTACTCTCACCTCCTCCAGTCCCTGCGAAGGCCAGAAATCCCTCCCCAGTCCGTACTTGATGAGACTGCCATTCTCTTCCCAGCCTTGGGTACTCTTGTCATTCAGTTCTTGGGGACAGAAAGGGGACCTGTCCTCCAGTGATGGCCTAGTGAAGCATCCTCACTGGAAGCTCTGCTTTCTTCCCTTTTCTGCTTTCTCTGCTTGGGATAGCAGTTGGGGATTGCTGAAAGCCAGCCTTGGAACAGAGAGTCTCAACCAGCTGAAGCAAAGGCTCTTATGTATTCTCTGTGATCATTCAGCAAGCCAGGATTATATGCCCAGAGCAGAACTGCACACATTACCAATGACTTATGAACGTATCACACACATGTGCTCCTTATAAGTACTCCCCTGAGTGTTAGCCATATGATTATTACAATGCGCCAAATACGTGTCCTCTCCAAAGGCAAAAGACAGACCTCCTCTCCAAAGGCAAAAGACAGACCTCCTCTCCTGTCACCAGGACACAACTTGCCATATATGTACACATTTGCAGCAGGATTAGACTACACAATTGCCCATGGGATACATGTTCACACCACAGAAAGCACAGACAAACACGCAGCAGTCCACCTTCCTTTCTGCAACTCCTCTTAGCTGAACAAAGGTGCAGCAGGTTGCCAGAAGCACCCATATACCAGGCCTGACCAGCTTCTCCAGCCTACTCTTCCTAGCTCCACTGGCCTTGGCAAGCTCCAGTCCCTTTCTCAAGGTTATGCTCCTCAAAATGCCCAGGGCTTCATCGTTTACCTTCCAGCCTCGCCAGGGATGCCCCAGGGAGGAGAGGGCGTCTTGAGCTGGAGCCACTTCCCCTTGGGCCCAACTACACAGAACAGAGACGGCACCCTGACTCTTCCCACAGTCAGTGACCACCACTATAGTCTGCAGTGGGTGGGAGGCCTGCAGGCTCCTTCCCTGCCTTGGCCCAGTCACTCCCGGCCCCACTGGTCAGCCGCTGCCGTTCAATCCCAGAGTGGGCGTCGGTAAGCAAAACGAGGATGGGCACGGGGTCCAGCCCAAGCTGCACCGCCAGAGCAGCAAGAGCCGGCTGATACTTGACATCCGGTGGGAGGACCAAAGGCCGACCAACCCTAATCTGACTCTGAGCTACCGGCTACAAACCGGTCAAACACCTCTGTGCCTGCGTGGAAGCACCGATCTTAATTCGTTATTTGAAGAGTCGCAGTAAAATAAAAAGAAATAAGAAAAATTAGATTTCTCCAGCCACTCAGTATGCTCACTCCTCTCTGATACTTGCATATCTCTTACATATATGGCAGGGCAAATGAATTCTGGTTACTGTAAATAATAAGGCAATCGGCCCCTCCTTACATTTGTGTAGAGGTTGGCAGCTTACAGAAAATTTCCGCAACCAACATTTTATCTACTTGGAACAAAGTCTTTTAGCTGTTATATTTGACTGGAAACCTTTCAAAGTAGGTGTACAATATAATGAAACCATGGTCCATTCACCTAGTACGATTGTGTAAGAAATAAAATACAAACTTGGATGGGAGCAAAAATAGAACAAATCCTACCTACAGTAGCGCATGTTGTGAACGAACCACGGCAGATATTCTCTGATGACGTTAAACAGCCGCAACAGATGAGATGTGACAGAAAACAAACACTCCCTGGGAAAACAAAGCGGCAGGGACAACCACAAACGCCCTCCACCGCGGCTACCCGCAACCCTTGTTTATCTAAAAAAGGATGAAATTTTGCTGAAATTCTCCCTCTTTTAACTAGGTTCTGAACAAACCAAGGCGCGATGGAAATAATGTAAGTCCGTGTTAAAAGAAAGAACAAAAAAAATTTATTCGGGGAATTGACAAGACAAACAACGAACATCAAAACAACAAAAGTGCTCTAGTTCTCTCTGGAAATTTGGTTCTCCCAACGACACACTAGAGAACAACCAGGTCTAGGGTTTGCAGGCCGGCAGGCTCCGGGCTACAATCCCGCCTGGTCCGGCTGCTGCCAGGTTTCGCATTTCTCCTGCCCAAGGTAGGAGAAACAAACGTTTGAAAAAGAAAAATCAGGGAGAGGACTAGCCGTCCCTGAAGCGTCTGCCAGGCAGACAGGGATCTCCGGGCATTTGGGGCTTGCATCGGAAGATCCGGGGATATTTGTTTTTTATTTATTTTTAGGTAGGTAGGGTGGGGGGGCAATCCTACAATTCGTAGAGGAAACCATCTTTTATGAACATATTCTATCTCTATGAACATAGCTTTTTGAGGGCCGGACAGGAATTCTACTTCAAATCTCCTGGAAGAGAAGATTTTCACGTTTTGCTTTAGCAAACTCCAAGACCACAATACTTGGCTGGTTTTCTCGGTGAGTATTTTTCCTTTAAAAACGCTATTTTAAAAATGTTATCTAAAATAGCCTTCCCGATCTTTTTTAAAAATAAAGATTAGCCAGCTGCCTGGGCCTGGAGGTGCTCGAAGCGCCAGGATGGAGAGGGGAGGAAAGCAGCTCCTCTCCGAGCCGGTACACAGTGTAAACGCGGGCGTAGGCCACCAAACTAGGTGGCCCTGGCTCCCAGCTCCGGCAAACCCCTGCCCTACCCAAGCGGCTTCTGAACAGCTCCAAGAAGGTACACGGAGCAAACACACTTTCGTACATTTCTCAGGCGGCGCGGATCTCTTTGCTGGCCCAGACCCGCGCTTCTAACCAAGGATTGCGCCGCAGCCGGGCAGAAAAAGCCCGGCACGAGCGCACCGACCTGTGAAAGGAGGCCTAGAGGTCTGCCGACGCCGGGCTGAAACTCGGCCCTGAGCACTTCCTCTCCGCCGTGAATTTTGACATTGGGTGTCCAGCCAGAACGCTGGGACGCCGGGAGGAGACGAGGCCTGCAAAAGCGCGTGGAGAGGCGGCCTGCAGGCCCGAGGAGCGTAAGGGCAGAGAGGGCAGGGAGGCAAGCACAGAGGGAGAAGCGGATAAGACAAAGAGGAGAGAGAGGAACCAGGGGAGCGAGGAGGCGCAGAGGGGCCGTGGGCGCTGGCTCAGGAGGCGGCCGCACTGGGCACACGGTCCGGCTGGCGGCGGTGGCTGAGGCCAAGGCCGGCGCCGCGTGTCCCTGCATCCTCGCATCCGGCGTGCGCTGGACTTTCACAGATCCAGGCGCGAGTGCAGCGCGCTGGTTTTGCTGTCGTGGTCCCAGTAAGAGCAATGCATCATGGCGAGCTCGGGCTGCCGGGCGCAGGCGAACTGCAGACCCGGCGCGTTGGTGGGCGCGGGCGCCGGGGGTGCGGCGGTTGCCGGGCTAGCAGGGCTAAGCTGGCCTGGGGGCGGTGCGGCGGCCCCGTGGTGTGGCGGGGCTGGCGGAGGTGCGGCGGCCGCGTGCAGATGGTGCGCGTGCGGGTGTGAGTGGGGGTGCGGCGGCGGCGGGGGCGCGGCCGGCGGGCCTCCCAGGCCGTTGTACGAGTTCACTACTCCGGGAGGCAGCGCCATGCTCTGCACGCGTGAATACGGCCCGTACGAGGCAGCCGGGCCCGCTAGCCCCTTGACCACTGCTGCCGCACCTGGGCTGCCCGGGCCCGCGGCTGCAGCCGCCGCCGCCGCCGCCGCAGCGGCCGCTGCCATCTGACAGGAGGCGTAAGGCATGGGTGAGGGTGGCTGCGGTAGCGGCCACGAGTTGTTGAGGAAGCCGGACTGAAGGTACTTGGGCGGCGCCAGGTAGCCGTAGCCGTCGGCCCCCGCGCCCGCCACTCCGCAGCCGCCCGCGGCGCCTCCGGCCCCAAAGAGCCCCTTGCCAGGCTGGAAATGTGCGGGTGGTGGCCGGAAAGGCCGCTTCATGCGGCGGCGGCGCCTGTAGTTGCCCTTCTCGAACATGTCCTCGCAGGCCGGGTCCAGGGTCCAGTAATTGCCCTTGCGCTCGCCGCCGCCCTCGCGCGGCACCTTGATGAAGCACTCGTTGAGGCTGAGGTTGTGGCGGATGCTATTCTGCCAGCCCTTCTTGTTCTTCTCGTAGAAAGGGAACTTTGCGATAATGTACTGGTAGATGCCGGACAGTGTGAGCCTCTTCTCGGCGCTCTCGCGGATCGCCATGGCGATGAGCGCCACGTACGAGTATGGGGGCTTCTGGGCCGGGTCGGGCTTCTCCGGAGCAGTCCCGGCGCCCCCGCCGCCGCCGCCGCCGCCCTTGCCCGGGCTCGGCGGCGGCGGCGCCTCGGGCTCCTTGGCTGCGCGGCCGCCCTCCGGGGCCAGCAGGGCCCCCGCGGCGTCCTCGGGCTCAGGGTAGCTGGCCATCATGACAAAGCCTGCGCGCCGCGGCCGGGCAGCCCCTGCTCCTTTCCCCTGGCGCTGGCGCTGCAGAGTCCGGGCGCACAAGTCCGCTCACCGCCGGGACTCAAACTTCAGGAGACTGCGGATGCCGCCCGCCCTCGCTCGCTCGCAGGCGGCCTCTCGTTCCTCTCCTCTCTTCTTTCCCTTCCCCTGGGGAGCGGCCGGCGGGAGTGGAGCTCAGCCTCTGGCCATGGGGAGTCCGTCCAACCGAGAGGGGCTCAGGCCCCGCCGCCCCTCCCCGCTCGGGCCAGTCCCCGCCTCGGTGGGTTTTCTTTTCTGCGCTCTTCCCCTCCCCCACCCTCCGGTTTCCCGAGGCACGACCCGCGGACTCTGGCGGAGCTGCCTCCTGGAGTCCCTAGTGCGCCAGGAGCCTCGCTCTGTTCTGATTCGTATGGGCTCCGCCGAGTTCCGCTTGCGTCAGGCGCCTTCGCCCCTATAGCGGGGCTGCCAGTCGCGCACGGGCGAGTTCATCTCCAAGTCACTTTTTGTAAACGCCCCGCACAGCCCGGACCGGCCTGCCCCCGCCCAGAGAGCTTTGGCGGCCCGGCGGACAGCCGGCCTCACGCTCTCACAAGCCCTTGAAATCTGCCGGTGCTCGCTCCGCGGACTGGGTAGGGGGATGCCAAGGGTCCCGGCGGGGTCCGTCCGCACTGGGCCGGTGCACGGGGAGCCCGGGCCCTAGCGAGGAAAGGCGCGCCCGCCTCCTCGCAGCTTTCAGGTGAAAGAAAACGATTCCTTTGCTCTCCGCTTTGCGGCTGTCTTGGGGCTAAACTTCTAGCTCAGGGCTGGGGGGAGGGGCGGGTCGGCGAGGGGGCTGGACGACGGTGGGGTGGAGAGAGCTGCGGGGTGGCTTTGGGAAGATCAGCCTAGAAATGCGTGTCATTGAGTGAAGAAACCTCGGCCTGGTCTAGCCCTCGCGCTCTGAGTGCTGGGCGGGATGGGGCTGGGGAGAGGATCTCGGGGAAGAGGCGACCAGGGCCTCTGCCTGAAGCCTCTCGGCACTTCCTTGCGCTGCCCCTGGACCTGGAAACCAGACCGCTCCTCAGCATGCATCTACGTTGTGTCCTACGGGTTGCATGCGTGCTTTAACGCCACCAAGTAGACCCCACTCTGCTCCTGCGCCGACATAGGTGCGAATGTTGCCGTGGGACTTTGGAGGACTGTATTATGTTATGTGCTCTGGTATCGCGTACAGAGGTTATGCAGATGGTCTGTCCTTGAGCCATGTGAGATACCAGCTGCCCAAGTACACATGTGCTGGTACACAAACACAGGTATGCCCACGTACAAGGTATGACATTTGTATTTATGGGGCAAAACACGGTTTATATTTATGTAATGGTCTATGTGTATCAGGTGTCAGAGCAAACGTGGTTCATGGGTATTGCATCCTCTTTCTTTTCCTCTCTGCCCCTCTTTTTTTCAAAATTCCTTCTGCCTCCTTGCCAGTGTGTGTGTTCTACTGCAGACTAGGAGGAAAAACAACAAGCTGTGAGGGAGGCACTTGTCCAGATCTCTCTCCTGACAAGACATTTGTTGCGATCTTTCTCCAGGGCTGAGGGGTGACTTCTCATCAACGTTCAGCAGAAGTCTAATTGGAACCCAGTTACAGCTCCAAGCACAGTGACTGTCTCAAGGGAAATCAGCGGTGGCAAAAAGGTCAGGTGTGCCTTTTCACAGTCAACTTAGCCCTAACAGAAGTTTGCAATCACAAAGTGTGAAAGAGAAGGTCTGTGTTTTGGGTACTCAGTACCCTGGCGCTGAGGGGGCGGGATACTTTGTGGAGGAAGGTGGGCTGACCATCAAGCCTGAGAGAGTGCATGGTTCTCATGCACACACCCACACAATGTCAGGCCCCAGGCCAGCCAGTATTATTCTGCCTCTTTGGGATTAGCAGAGTTACTTACCCAAGTATATGCTTGGGAGAGAGTGTGATTGGCATGGCTGACATGGCTGGCCCAATGCCTGTCACTACCTCCTTCTCAGGGCTGCCCAGTCTCTGAGGAGGTCTGGAGAACCCTTAGAAGCCTATAGCCCCAGCATCCACAGGCCATCTGTGTGTGCTGCCTGTT
>JAQQAC010020790.1:16580877-16613411 GCA_029783875.1 Phataginus tricuspis
GCAGGGCCCCAGCTCGGTGACCTTGGGTTGGTGCCCACCTCCTGGGGCCGGGCGCAGCTCTCAAGACTCTCCGACCCTGGTTTCCCCGGGGCCCGCGGCTGCAGCTCCGGAGCCTCCGGCTCCTCCGGCGGGTCTTCCCGCCCGAGCGCCGTCCGCGACGCGGTGTCAGAGACTCGCCGACGAAGGCGCGAGCAATTCACTCGGTGAACTGATGCAGGGAGACGCCTCAGCATCCCGGCGGCCAGGCCCTGCTAGGTGAGCGGCCCTGAGGCACGCAGCGCTTCCCTGGCTCAGCTCGGCTCATCCAGGACCCTGGTCCCCGTTCCTGGCGGGACCCAGAAATACCCACCCGCTTCCCGCTTCCCGCGGGGAAGACCAACCAAGCTCGCTGCTCCTTGTGGGTATGGCCTCGGGCTCGCACGGCAGGAAAGGGAAGCTGGAATGTGTTTATTAGTCCATCCCCACATGGCTCCGCACCTCAACCACTGTCAGCACTACTGCCGGCTTCCCCCAGTCCATGGACTCCAGGTCCCTCCACTCAGGTCACATTCCTCCATGCACTTCTCTCTCTGTCAACCCCGGATCCTGCCAGTTCTTCATATCCCCACTGCTCTCTCACACTCACTTGTTACATGCATAGTTCATATCCTGCACATTTTGCTGGAAAACTTGTCCATCTGATGCCAGGGCTCTAAGCTTCTTCATACACTCGCACACCCAGCTGTCTCATGACACAGAGTGACTTCTTGGCTCCATGTTTGCAATTCTGACTCCCAGAAGCCTGTTGATTCTGATGTCCTTGGCCTGTGGTTAGGGTGACTGGGCTGCCACCTGGATGTTCCCATGGTGAGGTGGCTGCTCAGAGTTCTTTTGAGAAGCCCAGGTGCAGAACATACCCCCGATGCACTTTAACACACACAGGCTTCACCTCAGTTTTGTAGCTGGGCTTGCTGCCTGCACTGACAGGCTGAAGCCTGAGAGGTTGCATGGTTCTTGTGCACACACCCACACAATGTCAGGCCCCCGGTCAGCCAGTATTATTCTGCCTCTTTGGGATTAGCAGAGTTACTTACCCAAGTATGTGCTTGGGAGAGAGAGTGAGAGAGTAGGGAAGAGGAAGGAGGGGGGAGAGAGGGAAAGGAGAGGGAGCAGAGGAGAAGCCTACCCACCTACCCATTCTGGGGAAGAACTCACAGATGAGAGCTGTTTCCAGTTGTAAATATCTTATTGAATGTCTCCATGAGTGGCTGGGCTGGGAGGCAGCCGGCCAGAGTTCTTGTCTCCTCCTTACCTCACTAATGTGGGGTGTCCAGTCCCCTAGTACTTCTTTGCCTCAACAGATGTGTACCCTACTATCTACCAGACAGTTGGAGGCCTTTCTCCTGGTTGAGCCAAACTCAGGGAGAAAAGGCAGAGGGTGCTGGTTCCTGAGCCAAGTGAGGACCTCCTCCTCCGAAGATCTCTGAGATGTGCCCAGAAAGAGGATTCTGGGGTGGCAGGAACTGCTGACCAGCTTCCTCTGGTATCCCATGGCCATGACTTCCATGGCCCATAGCTACTTTGTTCAGCCCTGGATAATTAGTATCCAGCCACTATTCCCCAATGCATGCTTGCAAATGTGATATGTTACTGTTTAAAGTTGCCCTGTTGCCTTTCTCCACACCCGGACTTACAAGCCTGATGGGCAGAGACTCTGGACTCTGCTTCTCATTCAGTGCTTCCCACTAGGATGGGTTAAATGCATAACATTGGAATTGGGAAATGGTTCCAGTATGCAGAGAGAATTGAGAGATGCTGCTTTCTTTGTAAGCTAGAATTTTCAAGAAGGTACTGCAGGTGGGAAAGAGTGGCTGGGTCATAGAGGGCCAGTCCAGGATCCAAAAATTATCTGCCATTTGGGGCTCTCTGTTCATTACTGCTGCACAGCCATGCTGCTGAACCTTAGGCAAGGATACAGGACACCTTTCTGGTTCCCTGATCATGGTGAGGATCTGTCTGAAACATTTAAACTGAAGTTTACTAGAAACAGGCCCCTGCATCTATGGCAGCTGGCTTGCAAGGGAAGGCCTGCTGTCTGGAGTCCTAAGCAGGCCTATGAGGGGATATCTGAGAGTCTTTCCTCTTTGTCCTCATTCCCAGCTCAAGTTTTTCTCCACAAATGGGCACCAGCTGAACAGCCTCCATGGAGGAGAGCAGTTTTAGGTGCCTAGCTTTGATGAAGTCCAGGGAGTAGGGCTGAGTTTTGTGTTTCACATTACTGGCCTTCTGAAGGAGATAGTGCTCATGCCAAAAAGATGTGTGTGTGTGTGTGTGTGTGTGTGTGTGTGTATGCTGTATGCTGCATAACTTACATATGGTAAACAATATACATCTCAAGTGCACAGCTTGATGTATTTTTTTTTATTAAGGTATTATTGATATACATTCCTATGAAGGTTTCACAAGAAAAACATTCACCCATATTATCGAGTCCCCCCCCATACCCTGTTGCAGTTACTGTCCATTAGTGTAGTACAGCTTGATGTATTTTTACATATAATATCCTATGTATCCACCAACCTGATCATGGTATGCAATGTTAACATTTCTGTCACCTTAGAGGTTCTCCTTATATCTTTTCCTTCTCAATATCTACTCCTGGAGGTAACCTGTATTCTGATTTCTCTCACCATAGATTAACTTTGCCTGCTTTGAGCTTCACATGAATGGGGTATATAATATGTATTCTTTTGTGTCTGGTTTCTTCTGCAGAACATGTTTTTGATATTAATTCATCTTGCTACATTTATCAGATATTCATTTTATTGCCATGTAATATCCACAACTTGCTTATCCTTTCACTTATTGTTGGGCATTGTGTTGTTTCCGGTTTTGAGATATCATAAAAAAACTGCTGTCAACATTATTGTGCATGTCTTTTTGTGATGGGCATTTCATTACTCTTGAGTGACTACCTAGGAGAGTAGGCATATATTTAGTTTTAGAAGATTCTGCCAAACAGTTTTCCAAAGTAGAAGAACAAACTACAGACCTGCTATGAAAGGGCTTTTCCTCACAGATAGTATTCTCTAAAAACTGCTGTGTACCTCCAGTTATTATCATTATAATCATTATAAAGGAATAAAACAGCTATCCTTTATTAAGCACTTATTTTTTATTTTTATTTTTAATTAAGGTATTGTTGATATATAATCTTATGAAGGTTTCACCTGGGCAACATTGTGGTTTCAACATTCACTCATATTATCAAGCCCCTCACCCCCACCCCATTGCAGTCACTAACTATCAGTGTACTAAGATGCTGTAGAGTCACTACTTGTCTTCTCCGTTAAGCACTTGTTTTTGAGCCATGGACTTTACATGCATTCCTCACATTTCATTTTTATAACAAATCTAAGGAATCAGTACTATTTCCATTTTATAGATGAAGAAGCTAAGGCTCAGAGAAGTGAAATACCTTGCTGAAGGCCTCTAGTCCATAAGTGACACTTTGACTTTGGAGGCCTGAGTTTCACCTCTGCATATGTGCACCTATTTGTCCCTGAAGGTCAGGAAGTCCTTCCTTCCATTTGACCAAATCTAGCTGTTAATTTATGAGACCCATTTCCTATAACCTCCAGTCCTCCCCAAATACATTGTCACACAGGCTGAGATCTGTGTCCACACGCATGTGCACCCAGGCTTTCTCATAGCCATGTATGCTCACTGTGAAGAAGGGGATGGGGGCCTCAAAGCTTTCCAAGCTCTGGTCTCAGCAACCAGATGATGGTGTTCCTCTCAGGAAACTTTTGGAAGATAGGATTAGGGACAAGTCTGTTTCTGGATGCTGCAGAAAAGACTTTAGAAGCCATTCTCCCAGGGGAGAGAAGGGCATTTGGTCTTCCTCCCAACAAGCACCTAACCATGCTGCTTTCGGGGCATCGTCCTGGGGCACCCCTTCATCCTCAGGGTTCATCTGGGGATATTCACCTTTTCCTAGAAGAAGATGGTTGCCTGGAGATACTGCACCTTGCTTGGGAAAGTGGTTAGTGGGGAGGGTTTGTGTGGTGCAAGCAAGGGGAAAGCATGAAGTCTGGAGAACTGTGCTTCTGGCCAAAGTGCTGGACCAGCCCTTCAGGGAATGGTCAGTCTGAGAGGGAGAGTGAAGAGCCCTCTCAGGACCGTGTCCTGAGGGCTTCATTGCCAGGTAACCAAGCCCCTGGGCTTGACTAAGGGGAGTGTGCTGCCCCTGTGGGTGGGGATGATATGCGGACTCCTCTGTCTGTGCAGCTGGCCCCTCCTCAGGCCTCCTTTTAGACTAATTGAGGCCTTGCTGGGCTCTGGGTTTGTAATTGGGAATAATTGCTGACAAGCTGCTGTGGTGGCACAAGCAGGCTTTTGTTGGGGAAACAGTGGTCAGGATTTTGGGGCTTTGGGTGGGAACAGTCCAGGATTCTAGTATGTTCTGTTCCAGGCACCTCTTGGCCCTAGCCTTTTGCTAGAAGACAGCACTTCTGAGGAATGGGGACTGGCAGGATGTCTGAACAGGAAAGGACCAGCTCGTGAGGGGGATGGGAACTCAGGTCCAGAAATCTACGAGGTCTGCTCTGGGCCACAGATGGCACAGAGGTCCTGGTACTGTCATTGATGCACACTCCCTACAGGCTGGGAGGCACTATGGTGGAGTGGTTAACACAGACCTCTGTCCTAATTCTTACAAATATCAGCCTGGGAAATTATGGAACCCTGCTGAGCATCAGAGTTGTAGAACTTTATCATTTTCTGAATAGGTAATATATTCACATATGCCAAAAATTTTAAATATAGAAGGCTTACAGTGAAAAGTCTCCCTTTCACTTCTACTCCCATATCACCTTTCTCACAGAAAGCCAGTGACCCTGGTTTCATGCATATCCTTCCAGACATATTTTATGACTATACAAACATATGTACATATCTTTTCCTGCCCTCCCTCACTTTCTGCACATGGCAACATCTAACGCACAGTGTTCTGTACACTAGAAAATTTTCCATATTAGAGCTGCATAGTATTAGGTCCTTTCCAATCTTTTGCTTTTGTAAACAGTACTGTCGTGTATAGTCTTGTACACATCTAATTTTGTAGTATGTGCGTATATCCGTAAAAAAGGAATTCTAGAAGTGAAGAGGTGGGTCAAAGGGTATGTGCATTTGTAACTTTGATAGATGTTACCAGGTTGCCCTTCTTATAGAATGAATCAGCCCACATTCCCCCGGATGTGTATAGGGTTCCTGTTTCTCTGCAGCCTCACTAACACATCTTTTAAAAAAAGAAACATATCTTAGAGATATAATTAAAGACCCCTTTGTACCCTTCCTTGACTCCTCTCTTGTCCCTTTTGAGGAGGTACATTTGGCACTTAATAGTCCTATAGCTGTTTTTATTCTTGTACTACATGTGTATCCACACCAGGCAATACTTAGTACTGTTTCATGTTTCATAACTTTATATAAATGGTATCCTGCTGTTGCAGAAAGACACGTGCTAGCTTTTTCATTCAACCTTATGTCTGTGAAAAGTTCCTAGTTGATACACAAAGACAAGCTCCGTTCATTTTCACTGTGTTGCGCCATTCTATTGTATGAGCACACCGCAGTTTATTTATCCACATTCCTATTGAGGGACACTGGGATTGTTTCCTATTCTTTACTGTTACCAATAGTCTTGTTATGCACCTTCTTATATATGCTAGTGCTCATGTGCTCCAGTTTAGTAGGAAGTGGGACACTGGATCAAAGGGTAGAGACATCTCGAACTTTACTAGTTATTGCTGAATAGACCCCTGCTTCTTCATCTGTAAAGCAGAGAGAATGATGCCTGTATGCCGGGAAGTCAGTGTCAGTGAGTGAGGTGGATGGTGGAGTGGGACAATGTGGGCTGGGATCGCAGCAGATCTAGATTTAAATTCTGGCTTTGCAACTTATTTGCTGTGTGACTTTGGGCCTGTTATCTAGCCTCTCTGTGCCTCAGTTCCCTCATATGCAAAACAGTGATGGTAGTGGCTAGGAGGTTCCTGAGATTAAGATTCTGTGTGAAAAGTAGTATGGGGTCTTGGCAGAGAAGAAGCACTAAAACCCCCCAGCAATTATTAATATTAATATTGATATTAATATTATGTCTTTGATCTCTTTGTCTCTTAACCTGTTATTGTGGTACATTTCAAGCCTATAAGATAGGAGAGAGAATAGTACAGTGGATCCTCATCTGGTTTCCTCTACATGCCCTGATTCTTTACCAATGAAATTCACTCTTTCCCAATGAGATTCTTTTGAAACCAATTCCAGACATTGTATCTATTACTTCACTTGTAAATATGAGCTTATATCCTTAAAATATAAGTACTTAAAAAAAGTATAGCCAACATGCTATCATCATACCTAAAAACTGAGAGAGATTTTTTAGTATATCAAATGCACAGTTAATGTTTTCTCAATAGTCCCAAAAGGATTTTACAGTTGGTTTGTTTGAGTCAGGATCCAAACAAGATCCACACATTACATTTGGCTAATATGTCTCTTCAGTCCCTTTTAACCTATAGACCTCTCTCCTCTCTCTCTCTTTTCTCTCTTGTAATATATCTGTTAAAGATAGTGGGCCATTTATCCTACAGAGTTCCTCAAAGCCTAGATTTTGCTGATTGCATCCCTGTGCCATCATTAAACATTTAATGTATTTCCTGTGCACTAGTAGATCTAGAGGCTTGTTTAGATTAGGTTTGATATTTTGGCAAGGATACTTTTCAAGCAGTGCTGCATAATTCCATCAGCAGACACTGATTCTGGTTTTTACTCTTTTGGATTTTAACAACTATTGATGATCGCTGTCTAGAGCCATTATTTGTTAGGGTTCATTAGCAAAATGGCAATATTCTATTTTGTCATTCCTTCTTTATTGATTAATTGGGCTATTCCATAAAGAAAACCTTCTCCTTATCAACCATTTGACTACTCTGAGTTAGAGTCCTCAAAGGACAGAGAGGATGAATGATGGATTCTTCTTATATTCAGTGACAATGACAGTGGAACTCCAGTTGATCATTTAGGAAATGGATGATTTTGTGGGTCCTGATATTAGGCAGTGTCTCCCACCCAGAGAAAAGAAGAAAAGAAAGAATAAATGAACAACGGCACCAATACCCCAATCACATTCTTCAGTTCTTCACACATATTTGTTGGACCCCTTTTCTGTGCAATGGCTATTCTGGGTGTGGGGGTGTGGAGAGGAGCAGTGCATGATTTCTGGCCATGGAGAGCTCCAGGTGACAAGTACACAATCTGAACACAGCTCCCTCGGCCCAAGTCACAGGTACCATAGGAGGCAAGAGGAAGAAAGGAGAGGTTCCTGGCTGGGTAATCTGGGAAGGCAGGGCAGGTAAAGGTCAGGTCCCCAGGAGAGGCCACAGTAGAGCTGAGCTGCTCACTAAGGCCACTGAAGGTGCTGGGGACCGGACAGCAGCATGTCATTGCTTTCATCAAGAGGCACTTTCAGCTGTGTACCTATTAGGTGTCCAGGTATATGCCAAATGCTCTAGTGGGCATAAGAAAATACCAAGTTTCTGCCCTGAAGAATTTTCTTCAGCCTGATTAGGAAGAAACACACCACACACTTGACCACAACAGATCAGTAAGCATTGGGTGTATTCAACAAACTTTCCATAAGTGTTTACCCTGCATGCCAGAAGCAGGGCTGTGAAGGCGAGTTGGACATGTCCCTACCTTCTACAGGCCATTTGGCCAACTCGACACGTCCGTGTTCTGGGTGCTCGGTGTTCCTGTACTTCCCTCCTTCCTTCCCAAACTAGAGGTACAACCTTGGTCGTGTGGGCTTTCAGCCTGCCCTACATGTGCATGGAAAGGCAGCCCACCTATCTGCATCTTCTCAGTCGCTTGCTGTTCATCCTTCAAGTCAGTTCAAGAGTCACCTCCTTTTAGAGGTCTTGCCTGGCTTAATCCTCTACATCAGGAGTTGGAATGGGTGTTAGAGCTCCCATGACACCTTGTCTGTGCTTCCTTCTATCTCAGCAATTATTACACTCTGCTGTAATTTATTTATTGATTTGTCTATCTCCTACGAGGCTGTGAACTCCATGAGGTAAGTGGCTGTGTTCTTATCATCTTTGTATTCTTAGTGCCCATGTATCTGTTTCTGGCAGAAAATGTTTGTTGAATGAATGTCTAGGATTCCAGATTTAGTGCTGCTTCTTTTAGGTGAAGATTTAGTCTGAGAAAAGATTAGACATTCAAATGACATTAGTCATTGACACTTTAGTGAAAATCAGTCTGGGATTTCACTACAGTTCTGTGAGAGGTAGATAATGGGAGGGGGAGGGAATCTAGGACAAGTGTTAGGGATCCACACGTGTGTGTTCATGGATAGTGAGTGCATGAAGAGGAGGGGAATTCAGGATGGGAGAGCGTCCAGAAAATCTCTGAGGCAAAGACTCGGGCAATCTCTTCAGACTTTTTAGGGTAGAGGAAGGCAGGCACAGCTTCCGGGTGTTTCAGGCCTAACTCGTGCCTAGGGGGCAGGGCGCTGTCCCACCGTGAGTCCCTGGGGCCGGAAACAGGCTCATTCGAGCGTGGGGCGCTTCCTCGCTTTGTACCGCGTCACTTCCCCTCCGAGGCCCTCCGGAAGCGGCAGAGGCCAGACCGGTGTTATCTTTCCGTGCCCGCGCAGGAAGCCCGCAGGGAGACCGAACCCAGCACGCTTTGCCTCCCGGCCCAGGCGTGGCGTGTGGGCGCAGGCGCGCGCACCCAGAGCGGCCCCAGCGGGCTGCAGGGTCCTGCACATCCGTGCCTCGCCATTTTCCATCCTCTTGATGCTCTCGGCCAGCCCACGGCCGCTGGCTTTCCCGCGCAGTAAGACTCTCAAGCTCTCACACTGTTCTGTCTGCGGAGCCCTGCATCGGATGCCCTTGCCAGCAAAAGAATAAAGGTTCGTCCTGAGACTGCAGCTTCTCTGTGGCCGCTTCCGGAGACTTTTTAACAGGGTCTTTCAAGGCCCAAAGAAGGCGTAGCCAAGGCGTTCTTAGGTAGTGGCGACACTGGAGACGAAGTCTAGATGGAGGAACTCCTTGCTTGGGGATAGCTGGCACTTCATTAAGGACAGGCGGGACTGCATGGCCCTAATTTTTGATGAGAAATGGGTTCCCGGGGGGTTCTGGGAGTGGGCAAAGGCTTCTGGGAAATTATATGTCAAGTGATGGTCTTTCCTTTATCTGAATTGCATATGAATAGAGAACACAATCACAGAGGCTTGGGTGTACCAATGTACACAATTGCACATACATACTGCCCACACATGTGTGTGTGCCTTCGTTTGTGTGCAGGATGCGCTCATGCACACGCACACATACACACACCCCTTGTCTCGAGAGGTCGGGTCTTAGGAAATCTGCCCATATAGATTGCCTATATATGGCAGGTTGTGTTCACTAAACACTTCTTGACGTGTCTCCATTTTTTAGGTTTGGGAAGGGGATAATTTTAAGATCTCACCAGATTTTCTTTGGTTTCTGGGGCTTTGGGGAAAAATTTTTTGCAAACTTTATATGAGCCATCTGGGAGGAGGCAGCTTCTACCACATATGTGAGTTTTCTTGCAACTGCTGCCCCCCAAGGACTTCCTTTAGGTACCACTCTATGGTTGGTAGAATTTGTTATTCATTTATTCTTGCATTCAAGTGAGCATATCTAGGCACTACCTAGATGTGCGCTGGCCTGGGAATCTGGAGAAGAAGGCTTTGTTCTTGCCATTGGGGGAGTACAGTTTAGCAGTAAACAGAGAAATTCACTTACGGATGGTAAGTATGGTGATGGGGGAAGGTTGAAGCTGTGGAAGTGTCGGGGAAGTCTTCCTGAAGGAGGTAATGCTGGGGCTAAGTTTTGAGGGTTGAGTAAGAGCCAGGGAGGTGTGGGGAAGACATTCCAGTAAGAGGCAGCATGTGTGTAAAGGCCTAGAGCTGAGGGAAGGAGCGGTGCTCTTAGGGGATCACCAGTGGCTGGGGGTTGGCATAACCTGGTATGGGGGAGGGGTGGCAGCGGTGGGCAGGGAGGCTGGACCAGCTGACAAGGCCCAGCCACTGAGGGCCTAGGATGCCTCTCTGAGGGACTTGAACTTTATTCTGAGGCCAATTCAGGTGTCAGATGGAAGTGGAAGGCAGGAAGGTGATTCTGCTTGCAGTGTGGTGGTTGGGTGGAGAGTGCCACGCCCACGGTGCACAGAATCCAGGTGAGAGATGATGGGCCTGCACGGGCAGGGGGAGGAGAAAAGCGCACACCTTGAGAAACATGTAAGATGTGACATCTATGAGACTTGATGACTGACAAGGACAGGAGTGAACAGCTCCTAGGTTTCTGACCTGGTCGATAGGGCATAGGATTTGGCCATTCCTTATGACATTAGATGGGGAAGGCTGGAGGCGCATGTTTCTTGATAAGAGGATTATCTCTATAGAACATGTGTTTGAGGTGCTCGAGGGGCATCCAGGTAGAGATGTCTGAGCATGCATACCTGGACTCAGGAGACAGGATCAGGCGTCGTTAACCTCTAAATGGGACAGTATGAAGTCACCCCGGCAGTATGTGGAGAGAGAGACAGACAGGAGAACATTAAAGGAAAGAGATGGGTCGAGTTGGGAGCCCTGTAAAATGACTGAGTAGGAGCAGCCAAAGAAGTAGGTGGTAAACAAGAGTGGGCTGTGTTTGGAAGCCTTGGGAAGACAGTGGTCAGGGCCTACTCAGGACATCCCCTCACACCTACTCTCTCTGGCTTCCCAGGCCTGAGGTGCTTTACCCCTTAGGGGGGCGATTGGTATTTTAGTGGTGAAGAAGTCTCTCTGGTGGTAAAAATTCAGATGCTGCAGTAGACTCATTGTGGGACACAGGTGAGGGTTTGTTAATGTGCTTTAAATACTCATAGTTACTATTTATGCCACTCTTATTAGGTGTTGGCTACTTTACATGCTTTATTTCATTTAATCTTCAAGCAACTCTTTTCGGATAGATATTATTTCCCCCACTTTACAAATGAGGAAACTGTGGCCCAGAAAGATTGTCTTGTCCAAGGTTACACACTGAGTTAGAACTGGAGCTGGGATGTGGTGTCAGGTCCTTTTGCTTTACATAGCCCAAGGCTTTTTTTCCCCATTTCTTTTACTGCTCTGTGTTTTTTTTCTTAGCACGCATTCAGTGGTGGCTGCCTCCTGGATTGGCTTCTGAGTGTGGTCTGGCTTGCTCACACCCTCCAGGTCCCCAGACCGCAGAGACTTCAGAGGAGGCCTGTATCCCAGATTAGTCCTAAAGACAACATGCTCCTGAAGAAGAAAGAGGAGGTCTAGGCCCAGCCGAGTCCTGTAATGGGAAGGGCTTCCCGAGAATCAGTGGGGAACTTCCTCCTGGGAAAGCCATGAGAGGGGCAGTTCCTCTTCTGGGCCAGGCATCAGGGAGTCAGGGCCCCAGCTGTTCCTGCTCAGCCACCCGCAGCCCTGAGCGCCCACCGGAGACAGGAGGCCCTGCCTGCTCACTGCTCATTGTCCCAGCACCACAGTGCCGCTTCCCATGCACCTCCTGTTTATACAGGAAGCCCCTGCTCTGGGATGCCACCTCCCTCTCCTGATGGCTGGCTACAAGCTTTAATTTCTCACAGGCAGCCTCAGTGAGTGAGGACTACAGTAAGCGATCACTGCTCAGTGACTTTAAGAATTAATACAGCAGAGTGGGTAAAAGCACAGTCTTTCTGTATGGCTGCCCTGGATTTGAATCTGGTCACTCATTAGCTGTATGACTCTATGAATGCAGGTTCCTTCTCTACAAGATAGGAATATTATTCCTACCTATCTCACAGGTTTGATGCAAGGATAAATAAAATATGGAAGTAAAGTGCCTGGAACATAGTATATTGCTCAATAAATTATAGATCTCATTGTTGTTACTTGTTCTTAACCTCCCACTTTTAGTTGCACCAAATTTCAGCTGTGTTCCAGCTGCAGGTGATAGTTTTAAAATATGGCCTCCAAATTCTGTGACAATCCTCCCATTGAGAGGTAGGGTCTATGTCCCCTCCTCTTGAATCTGGGTAAGGCTTGTGATTATCTTGACCAATATGGTACAGTGGAAATGACACTGTGTGACTTTCCAGGCTTTTTTTTGGTTGCTGGAACACTTACACTTGGAGCCTTGAGTCACCATGTAAGACTAACCACTCTGGAGTCTGGCAGTCAGTGAGGATTGTTCTTCTTTGGATGATGCCAGAAGAGGGGTGGGAATAATTTTTTTCCAGTCCAGTAAAATTTATTAAGTGGAGTTTCAAAATGGTAGGCAGAACTCAAATTGGAATACCCTCCTTCACCAACAGTAGATGGCAAGAATTAAAAAGGTAAAATAATAAATGCACTTAAATTATGAAGGGATGCTCTTGGTAGACCCAAAATGATGAAAAATTCCTGGAATAAAGAAGTAAATGGAATGTGACAACCATAAGCTGAAGTGCTTCTGAGTTCATGCCCAAAACATATGCAGAATTATATCTCAATAGAGATGCACATAATAAAGAATTACCATCCACTAAATATTTGCCAAGCACTTACTATGTGCTAAGCCTTTGTCACTACTATCTGTATTTTTACAATCAGTGCTTATTTAGATTTACCTACATGTTTGCATTTTCTTTTCTCACCCATTCTTTCCTTCTTAGTTCAGTTTCCTTCTTCTTGAAGTATATAGTTTTATAGTGCTTACGCCAAAAGTATGTGAATAGTCTTTGCTGAAATTAAACATTTTTTTCATTCTCCCTCTTAAATGTTAATATAGGTGGATATAGAACACTGAAGTTGACAGCTATTTTTCCTCAGCATATGGAAGAGAAGATACTTGGAATGTTCTACTATTTTCTGGCATCTGTAGTTGCTGTGGATACATCTGTGGTAAGCTCAGTTGTTCCTTTGTAGGTAATGTGTCTATTCTCTCTAGTTGTTTTTCTTTATTATTTTTTTTCTCTAGTTGTTTTTAAGATTTTAATTTGGTGTTCTGCAATTTTAATATCATATGTACAGGCATGGAATTATTTTTATATAATCGGGATTGGAGTAATTCTTCCTTATGAAGAGTCATATTTTTCATCATTGTTGAGAATTCTTTTAATATTATTGAGAATATCTTTTAATATTACCTCTTCCCCATTCTTTTTGTTCTTTCCTGTTAAAAATTTGTTGGGTCATCTCATTCTCTCTTGCTTTTCTTTTATCTTTCATACTTTCCATTGCTGTATCTCTCTGCAGTCTTATGGGTGATTTCCTCATAGGTGTTTTCTATTTCAGTAATTCTCTTTTCAGCCCCATCTAACCTACAATTTTACCCATCCATTAAAATTTTAATTTTGGTGACTGTATTTTTTCATTTCCAGAACTTTTACTTGTTCTTTAAAAAAACCTGCCTAATATTTCATTATGGTTTCTGTTTCTTCTCTTTTTCTCTTCTATTATTTTAAATATATTTATTTTATAGTCTTTCAGAATGTTCAGTTATCAGAAGCCCTTGGGATGCCATTTCTCCTATTTGTTGTATTTGAAAACTTGCTCATGGTAACTTTTTCTTTGTATGATTTGCCAATTTCATTGGTTACTTCTTTCCCTGTAGGAATCCTAGATTGCCTGAGTTGTAGGAATGACCCACCAGAGAGGCTTTATTTTGGTTTTGCCAGGTGCCCTGGAGATATCACCAGCTTGGGAAGTATTTTTTGTTTGGTTGTTAATTTTTTAATTTGGAATTCCTGTACAATGTGGGTGAAGTAGGTCCAACTCTAAACCATCTCCTGGTGCAAGCTTGGAGTTTTGATTTCTCATGGGAGACCAGGAAGAGACAAGCTTTATTGCTATGTTTCCAGGCTGGTGGGGGAGTTTTCCTAACCCTCTTTTCACTAATGGTGCAGCTCTTCAAAAGTCTGGGCTTTATGCAAGATTGCCACTCCTAATTCAACTTGAGTGATCCTAAAGCCTTGTCTGTTGTCCTTGTAAGAAGGTTAGAACTGAAGCTTTTTACCTTTGGAGATGTTTTCCAGTCTATAAGGCTCTGCCCCCATCTAGGGTTTTTTCAATGTCAGCTCATGTGCTACTCATTTGGCTTTCAGTTCCCTCTGTTTCTGGTATCTAGGAATTTCTCTTTCTTGAGAGCCAGAAGTTGGGAAAAATGAATATTTTTTACTAGTTATTTTAAAATCTAGAATATCTGTGAGTTTGTAATGGAAGACTCTTTTTCTCTTTTATAGCTTCAGGTCACAGTGAACCTTTCCAAGCCCTTGGCACATGGTCTCTGATATCACTGTCACAAGAACTCTGTGACACAGATGTTCTTTCATGCATTATGATATTGAGACTTGCCAAGTTTATGTCTGGTCCCAGATCAGACAGGCCTTGTCAAGATCTGAACCCATGTTTCTCTGATTCCATTTAATGTAGCATTTGGGAAGTTATTGATAATGATCTCCCCATCATTTAATTATAAAATCTTCAAACATGATTCATATACTATCCACCAAGATTCTACAATTATCATTTTGCTGTATTTGACATGATTCATATACTATCCACCAAGATTCTACAATTATCATTTTGCTGTATTTGACTTATTATATATTTATCCAGGTACCCATCCTTCTATTTATCCATCTATCCACCTATGCTTTGATACATATTTTCAAAATTAAGTTGCAGACATTAATATTATTCATCTCTCAGCAGTTTAGCATGAAAACAATTAACTAGAGTTAAATATTTGTTCATGGCTCTTCTTTCCCCCTAGGTACAATTGAGCCAATATTAACTCTACCATCTATAAGTTTTAACTAATGCATACACCTGTGCATTAGTGTGTGTTTCATGCAAATCTATATTAAGCTATAGAACATTATCATCTCTGCAGGAAGTTCCCTCCTGGCCCTTCTCAGTTGAACTCTGCACTCACCCAGAGGCAACCATTCTTTTGATGCCCCAATAGACTAGTTTTGGCTGTTCTAGAAATCCATGTAAATGGATTCTTACTAGGTATACTCTTTTGGGTGAGTATTCATTTATTCAGCATAATGATCTTGAGATTAATTTATATTGTGTGTGTGCATATCAGTAGTTGGTTCATTTTTATTTCTTAGTAGTATTTTATTGTTTGGCTATAACACTACCATTCTCCACTTGTTAGACACTATATTCAACTTTTGGATATGATGATGCAGCTGCTAGAACATGTTTATAAATACTGTTATTTTAACAGTTTCTATGACATGAGGGTGAGGAGAGTGTAATAGCAGCCAGATTGCAGTTAGTTGAGGGAGATGAGGAAGTGCAGAGAATGAACATAGACAGATTTCTTAGGATAAATAGAGGAAAAGTAGGAAGAGAAAGAGTAGTAGTGAGGGATGTTCAGGGGTCAGGGAAAGCGTGTAGATATATACCATATATAATATAAATAATCTTATCACAAATACATATTTAATATGTAATATAAACAACACATTTTTTTAAACAGGTGGAAAGATCATCTTTTTTTATTATTAAAGTATCATTGATATACAACCTTATGAAGGTTTCACATGAACAACATTGTGGTTTCAGCATTCACCTATATTATTAAGTCCTCAGTGCCCCCATTGTAGTCACTGTCAGTGTACTAAGATGCTATAGAGTCATTACTTGTCTTCTCTGTGCTGTACTGCCTTTCCTGTGACCTACCTTTATTGTGATTGCTAATTACAGTGCCCCTTAATCCCCTTCTCCCTCCATCCCCACCCACCCGTCCCCACCCCTCCCCTTTGGTAACCACTAGCCTCTGCTTGGAGTCTGTGAGTCTGCTGCTGTTTTATAAACAAAATATCATTATGAAGTAAATATATATGTATAAATACATATTTATATTTATTGGGAATAATATAAACATATTTGTATGGGGGGAGAGGGAAAGGAGAGGAGAAAGGGATTGGGAATGCCGGCTTCCTGGGACAGCCCTTGGTTGCCTTCTTCTTGGCCCTGGGCCTCAGATTCTGGGCAGAGCCCATGGTCTCTGTGGCTGCTCTCTGGCTTCTGTTGGCAAAGTCTTGGTCCCTGCACCTTTTCCCCTGCAAGTCTCATGTCCAGGTTGGCATCAGTTGTTTTGAAAATTGAAGGGACAGCAGAACTCTGTCCTGGTTGTCTGCTTAGGCTGTTGATACTCTGAGGGAGACAGCAAGTGTCAGTGGGAAATGGGATGGTGGCTTTGGCTGGGCAGTGGGGGAAGAACCTGCTGAGAATAACTGGGCCATCTCTTATGTAACGATTACATAGGCCTTGCCATGGGAAAACCCCTAAGATTCCTTTCAGGTCTAAGAACTGTGACTTGGGGAAGGACTGGTCCTGGTTTGAGATGCTGGGCCAGATCACCTGCTGACAGACATACAGCAGTCAGGAGCAGAGGCCAATGCATGGATCTGCTTTTGTTCAGGTTTTGTTCTCAAGATTGTTGGATTGGTAAGAGAAGGTCTTTTTACAATAACTTGGGCTTCCTTGGGTGCAGGCAGGCAGATTGGACCAGGGAAGTTTTGTGATTCTTTTCTTAAATTTATTGGAATATAGTTGATATACGATATTCCATTGGTTTCAGATGTACAACATAGTGATTTGATAATTATTTACATTACTAAATGTGCATCACAGTAAGTATACTTATCCCCTGTTACTATGCCAAAATATTACAATATTATCGGTTATATTTTCAATGCCGTATTTCCCTTCCTGTGACTAATTTATTTTATAATTTGAAGTTTGTAATGCGTTATCCCCTTCACCTATTTAACCTATCCTCCCAGCCCCCAGCCCCTATACTTGTACCACATCTTCTTTATCCATTCATCTATTGATGGACACTGGGTTGCTTCCCTATCTAGGCTATTGCTATGAAAATGAACTGGATCACTGTCTTATACGATAAACAAAAATAAACTAAAAATGAATTAAAGACCTAAATATAAGACCTGAAGCCATAAAACTCCTGGAAGAAAACTTAAGCAGTAAGCTCTTGAACATCAAGATTAGGAATATTTTTCTGGATATGTCTCACCAGACAAGGGAAACAAAAGCAGAAATAAACAGGTGGGACTACATCAAACTAAAAAGGTTTTATACAGCAAGGAAACCATCAACAAATGAAAGGGAAGCCTACTGTATGGGAGAATATATTTGCAAATGATATGTCTAATAAGGGGCTAGTTTCCATAATATATAAAGAACTTACACAATTCAACACCAGAAAAACAAATAATCTGATTAAAAAATGGGTAGAAGACCTGAACAGACATTTTATCAAAGAAGAAATACAGATGGCCAACAGACACATGAAAAGTTGCTCCACATCACGAGTCATCAGGGAAGTGCAAATCAAAACTGTGATGAGATCTCACTTCACACCAGTCAGGATGGCTAATTTCAACAAGACAAGAAATAACAAGTGTTGGCAAGGATGTAAAGAAAAGGGAACCCTTTGCATTCTTGTGGAAATGTAAACTGATGCAACCACTATGGAAAACACTATGGAGGTTTCTCAAAAAAACTAAAAATCAAAATGCCATACAACCCAGCAATTCCACTTCTGGGAATCTACCTGAAGAAAACAAAATCACTGACTCAAAAAGATATATGATTATTCTGATTATTCTTCCTAACCATCCCTTCTGGGTGAGGTCAGGCTTGTTATGAAACACTTTTCCCACTCGGCTCTCAATATTGTTCTTTTTTGCTTTATTGACTTACATCACACACACACACACATATTTTTCCCTTAAAAAAATCACTTTTCTGAGGCATAATTTGCATATGAAAAAGTGCACCTATTTTAAGTATATACTTTGAGGAGTTTTAATATATTTAAACACACATGTAATGAGCACCTCAGTTAAAATATAGAACACTTCCATCACTGCTTTGTGCCCCTTTCTAATCAATTACCTGTTCCTTGCCTGACTCCCCAGCCCCAGAAAACTACAGATTTGCCTTTTGTCACCATAAATTAGATTTGTCTTTCTAGAGTTTCATGTAAGTGGAATTATATGTTATGATGTCTTTTGTATCTGGCCTCTGTTGCACAGCATAATATTTTGTAGATTCATCCACATTGTTGAGTGTATCCCTAGTGCATTCCTGTTTGTTTCTGAGTAGTATTCCATTATGCATTTTAATCCTAATTTACCGAATAGGTAATATGGACGCATGATTAAAAAATTTAAAAGTACACAAGTCTTTTCCACCCCATTGCCTAACCAGTCAGTTCCTTTTCATAGGCATCCAGTCTTGCCAGTTTCTTGTGTAACCTTTTGAGCTGTTTTATGCGTTTAGAAGTGTGATCTTCCTCCTGTCCCTGAGACAATAAATCTAATTTTGTATATGTGTGAGTATAATCTTAGAAGTGGAATTGCCAGATTAAAGGGTCATGAACATGTAATTTTGACAGATATTGCCAAATTGCCCTCTATAGAGGTAACAGGGATCCCCACAATGTTTTTTTTTGCAAGATTGAAACAGAAAAATGAAAAAATTGGATAATACACACTTGGTTATTACAGACTTTTTATGGTAATGGAAGTGGATTGTTTTGAAGAAAGAGACCTTTATTTAAGTATGCAGAAAAAGCAAACCAGCAGAAAGATGGCAGCATGAGAGGTGAGACAGAGGCTTCCTCCTAAAACCGCATATAATATGAAAATATAATTAATACAACTAATCCTGAAAGAGCAACAGGAAACAGGGCTGCGCCAGACTGCATACAGCTGGAGAAAAGAATAAACTTCATAGAACATGGTAAGGTACCAAAGCCATGGCCTGGCAGGACCCAAGCCCTTCCCCCACCCCAGCTTACCAGTGGGAGGAAGCAGAGTGGGGGAGTGGAGGCCTGGGGCTGCTGAATACTGAACTCTGGAGATCTGATCTGGGAGCACAAACCTACATTTCATGGTACTCTTGTGATTAGGGGGTTGGAAAGCTAAGACAGGCAGAATACCTGGAGTGGCTGAGATTCCAGCTGCTTGTGGAAAGCAGGGATCCATATCCAGCTGCTCTGGGACAAAAGAAAGGTGGACAGTCTGAGAGACTTCCTAACAGCAAGAGGGCTGCTAAAGGGGCAAGGATTGCACAGAGCTTACTGCTCATGAGAAAGGACAGGTAGACAGAATTGTCTGGGTGCCCTCTGCCCAGCAGGTTAGGAATGTTCACGATCTTCAGGAGCTACAGGTCCCTGGCTGGCTACAGAGCTCCAAGGACCCACTCTGTTATACGCAACCTACTGAGCCTTTCTCCCAGCCAGCCCCATGTGGCTCGCAAACCGGCAAACCCTACCCTGGTGTTAGGCCAGCCAGAGGGAAGCCCCATCTACAGCAACTATAAACGCAAAGCACAGAGGCTTATACATGTGTACTTGGCCCACTTGTTCTGGTTGTGGAGACAGGCATAGCATCTGGGAAGCAGGAAACAGCTCTTTCCTCCCCCCAGGAACTAATACCACTCCCCTGAGACCCCTGACATTGCTTCAGGGGCTGAGCAGCTCCAGAGAGTAGAGCTTCTGGGCACTAGAGGGTGCCATATACAAATATGAAACACAAAAGGAACCTGGTTCAAAGTAAAATTATGAATACAACCCCTGAGAAAAATTCAAATGAAATCAACCTCATGAATCTGCCTGAAAGGGATTTCAAAATAAAAACCATTAACATGCTCATGGAGGTACAGAAAAATATTCAAGACCTCAGGGATGAATTCTGGTCAGAGATCCAATCAATATGGAGCACAGTATCAGAAATAAAACATACAATGGAAAGTTTTAAAAGCAGATTAGATATAGTGGAGGAGATGATAAATGAAATAGAAATTAGAGAAGAGGAATACAAAGAAGCTGAGGCACAGAGAGAAAAAAGGATCTCTGAGAATGAAAGAATATTGAGAGAACCATGTGACCAATCTAAATGGAACAATATTCACATTATAGGGGTACCAGAAGAAGAAGAGAGAAAAAGGGATAGAAAGTGTTATTGAGGAGGTAATTGCTGAAAACTTCCCCAGTCTTGTGGAGGAGATAGTCTCTCAGGGCATGGAGGTGCACATATCTCACAATACAAGGGACCCAAGAAAGACAATACGAAGACATATAGTAATTAAAATGGCAAAGACCAAAGATAAGGACAGACTATTAAAAGCAGCCAGAGAGAGAAATAAGATCACACACAAAGGAAAGCCCATCAAGCCATCATCAAACTTCTCAGCAGAACCCTTACAGGCCAGAAGGGAGTGGCATAATGTATTTAATGCAATGAGGCAGAAGGGCCTCTAACCAAGAATACTTTATCTGGCAAGATTATCATTTAAATTTGAAGGAGGGATTAAACACTTTCCAGATAAGCAAAAGCTGAGAGAATTTACCTCCCACAAACCGTCTCTACAGTGTATTTTGGAGGGACTGCTATAGACGGAAGTGTTCTTAAGGTTTAATAGCTGTCACCAGAAGTAGTAAAACCATAGTAAAGGAGGTAGAACAGTTAACTACTAAGCAAATGCAAAATTAAATCAACTATCCCCAAAGTCAATCAAGGGATAGACAAAGAGTACAGAATATGATACCTGATATATAAAGATGGAGGAGGAAGAAAAGGGAAGAGAATAAAAGAACCTTTAGACTATGTTTGTAATAGCATATTAAGTGAGTTAAGTTAGACTCTTAGATAGTAAGGAAGTTAACCTTGAACTGTTGGTAACCACGAATTGAAAGCCTGCAATGCCAATAAGTACATACCTAGCAATAATCACCCTAAATGTAAATGGTCTGAATGCACCAATCAAAAGACATAGAGTCACTGAATGGATAAAAAAACAAGACCCATCTATATGCTGCCTACAAGAGACTCACTTTAAACCCAAAGACATACACAGACTAAAAATGAAGGGATGGAAAAAGATGTTTTATGCAACTAATAGGGAGAAAAAAGCAAGTTGCAGTACTTGTATTAGACAAAATAGACTTCAAAACAAAGGAAGTCACCAGAGACAAAGAAGGACATTGCATAATGATAAAAGGGTCAATCCAACAAGAAGATATAACCATTATAAATATCTATGTGCCCAACACAGGAGCACCTACATATGTGAAACAAATACTAACAGAATTAAAAGGGGAAATAGAATGCAATGAATTCATTCTAGGAGACTTCAACACTCCACTCACTCCAAAGGACAGATCAACCAGAGAATAAATAAGGAGACTGAAGAACCAAACAACACATTAGAACAGGTGGACCTAACAGACATCAACAGAACTCTACACCCAAAAGCAGCAGAATACACATTCTTCTCAAGTGTACATGGAACATTTTCAAGAATAGATCATATCCTACACCACAAAAAGAGCCTCAGTAAATTAAAAAACATTGAAATTGTACCAACCAGTTTCTCAGACCACAAAGGTATGAAACTAGAAATAAATTATGCAAAGAAAATGAAAAATCCCACAAACACATGGAGGCTTCACAACATGCTCCTAAATAGCTAATGGACCAATGACCAAATAAAAACAGAGATCAAGCAATATATGGAGACAAATGACAACAATAATTCAACAACTCAAAATCCATGGGATGCAGTGAAGGCTGTGCTATGGAAAGAGGAAAGTATATTGCAATACAGGCCTACCTCAGGAAAGAAGAACAATCCCATATGAACAGTCTAATCTCACAATTAACAAAACAAGAAAAAGAAGAACAAATGAGGCCCAAAGTCAGTAGAAGGAGTGACAAAATAAGGATTACAGCATAAATAAATAAAATTGAGAAGAATAAAACAACAGAAAGAATCAATCAAAGCAGGAGCTGGTTCTTTGAGAAAATAACAAAATAGATAAACCCCTAGCCAGACTTATCAAGAAAAAAAGAGAGTTGACTCACATAAACAGAATCAGAAATGAGAAAGAAAAAATCACTATGGATACCACAGAAATACAAAGAATTATTAGAGAATACTATGAAAAATTATATACTAAGAAACCAGATAACCTAGAAGAAATGAACAGCTTTCTAGAAAACTACAACCTTCCAAGGCTGACCCAGAAAGAAACAGAAAATCTGAACAGACCAATTATCAGTGGCAAAATTGAATTGGTAATCAAAAAACTACCTAAGAACAAAACGCCTGGACCAGATAGCTTTACCGCTGAATTTTATCAAACATTTAGTGAAGACCTAATACCCATCCTCCTTAAACTTTTACAAAAAATAGAAGAAGAGGGAATACTTCCAAACTCAGTCTAGGAGGCCAGCATCACTCTAATACCAAAACCAGTCAAAGACACCACAGAAAAGAAAACTATGGACCAATATCCCTGATGAACATAGATGCAAAAATACTCAACAAAATATTAGCAAACCAAAGTAAAAAATACATCAAAAAGACCATCCATCATGATCAAGTAGCATTTATTCCAGGGATGCAAGGATGGTACATTTGAAAATCCATCAACATCATCCACCACATCAACAAAAAGAAGGACAAAAACCACATGATCATCTCCATAGATGCTGAAAAAGCATATGACAAAATTCAACACCCATTCACGGTAAAAACTCTCAACAAAATGGGTACAGAGGGCAAGTACCTCAACGTAATAAAGGCCATATATGACAAACCCACAGCCAACATTATACTTAACAGCGAGAAGCTGAAAGCTTTTCCTTTAAGATCAGGAACAAGACAAGGATGCCCACTCTCCCCACTTCTATTCAACATAGTACTGGAGGTCCTAGCCACAGCAATCAGACAACACAAAAAAATACAAGGCATCCAGATTGGCAAGGAAGAAGTCAAACTGTCCCTGTTTGCAGATGACATGATATTGTACATAAAAAACCCCTAAAGATTCTAAAATTCATATGGAACCACAAAAGACCCCAAATAGCCAAAGCAATCCTGAGAAGGAAGAATAAAGGAGGGGGGATCTCACTTCCCAACTTCAAGCTCTACTTCAGAGCCACAGTAATCAAGACAATTTGGTACTGGCACAAGAACAGACCCATAGACCAATGGAACAGACTAGAGAACCCAGATATAAACCCAAGCATATATGGTCAATTAATATACGATAAAGGAGCAATGGATATACAATGGGGGAAATACAACCTGCTCAACAGCTGGTGTTGGCAAAACTGGACAGGTACATGTAAGAGAATGAAACTGGATCATTGTCTAACACCCTACACAAAAGTAAATTCAAAATGGATCAAAGACCTGAATGTCAGTCATGAAACCTTAAAATTCTTAGAAGACAACATAGGCCAAAATCTCTTGGACATAAACATGAGCAACTTCTTCATGAACATATCTCCCCGGGCAAGGGAAACAAAAGCAAAAATGAACAAGTGGGACTATGTCAAGCTGAACAGCTTCTGTACAGCAAAGAACACCATCAATAGAATAAAAAGGTATCCTACAGTATGGGAGAATATATTCATAAATGACATATTAATAAGGGGTTGATATCCAAAATATATAAAGAGCTCACACACCTCAACAAACAAAAAGCAAATAATCCAGTTAAAAAGTGGGCAGCAGATTTGAACAGACATTTCTTCAGTGAAGAAATTCAGATGGCCAACAGGCACATGAAAAGATGCTCCACATCGCTCATCATCAAATTAGCAAATTAAAACCACAATGAGATATCACCTCACACCAGTTAGGATGGCCACCATCCAAAAGACAGACAACAGCTAATGTTGGTGAGGATGCAGAGAAAGGGGAACCCTCCGACACTGCTGGTGGGAATGTAAGCTAGTTCAGCCATTGTGGAAAGCAACATGGAGGTTCCTCAAAAAACTAAAAATAGAAATACCATTTGACCTGGGAATCCCACTTCTTGGGATTTACCCAAAGGATACAACTTCTCAGATTCAAAAAGACATATGCACCCCTATGTTTATTGCAGTACTTTTTACAATAGCGAAGATATGGAAGCAACCTGAGTGTCCATCAGTAGATGAATGGATAAAGAAGATGTGGTACATATACACAGTGGAATTTTATTCAGTCATGAGAAAGAAACAAATCCTTCTATATGCAACAACATGGATGGAACTGGAGGATATTATACTCAGTGAAATAAGCCAGGCGGAGAAAGACAAGTACCAAATGATTTCCCTCATTTGTGGAGTATAATAATGTAGGAAAATTGAAGGAACAAAATAGCAGCGGACTCACAGACTCCAAGAAGGGACTAGTGGTTACCAAAGGGGAGAGGTGTGGGAAGGCTGGTGGGGAGGGAGAGAGAAGGGGATTGAGGGGTATTTTGTTTAGTTCACATGGTGTGGGGGGTCATGGGGAAAACAGTGTAGCACAGGCAAATAGTGAATCTGTGGCATCTTACTACACTGATGGACAGTGACTGCATTGGGATATGGGTGGGGACTTGATAATATGGGTAAAAGTAATCACCACATTGTTTTTTTATGTGAAACCTTCATAACAGTGTATATCAATAATACCTTTATAAAAAAAAGCAAAACAGCAACAAAGCTACTTTGCAAACAGTGTGGGCTTCAGTTTCACACTTTGTGAGTGTTGAGTGAACCTGCTTTCAGCCAGTCTTTGGGACCTGCTGCTGTCACTTCTTATGAGGGGATAGGCTTCAGGCCACCTAGGTGCGACTTGCAGTTTAAGCTGTTTTCTGTTCACAGTGGCTTGCTGGGTACCTGACCTGAGATGGACTGGCAAGGGCCCCAGCCTGCATCGGGTCTGAGAGGGATCAGTTTGGCCCACAGCGTCCATCCTGACTCAAGAATGGGAGCAACTGGGTTGGATGGGCAGCAGGTGTGTGTGTGTGTGTGTGTGTGTGTGTGTGTGTGTGTGTGTGTGTGTGTAAACAATCCAGATGCTTTTGTTCCAGTGGCTTGTTGTGAAGAGCTCTTAGGGACAACAGTGAGTTGCTACCTCGGCTTATAAAGCCCAGAGTGGTCTGGCCCTGCTGGCCCCCCAACCTCCTCTGAAGCATTCAACATGGGCCACTTGCACTCCAGCGACTCTGGCGTCTCAGTTCCTGTCTTCATGTCTTCACCCTTCCCAGCTTGTGCTGTTCTCTGCATTTAGAAGCACTCCCTTATGCCCACCTGCCCCTCAGCACCCTGGCTACTCCTAGTTAACATTGATTCATCCTTCAGGACTGACAGGGCAGAGCTGCCTGGTGTGCTTCTCCTAGAGCATTTGCCACCTTTGTGCTTATATATTTCTCCAGTTTGACCCTTAGTGTCTATTTTTCCTCTTGCCCCTTAAGTGTCATGCAGGCAGGGATTGTATCTGTCTCATGCACCACTATATTCTCTGTGTTCTAACAGATTAGCACGTGGTAGGTGCTTGGTAAATGCTTGTGAAGTGAACACATGAGGAATTTTGTTAGCACAAACTTATAGCCTGTAGTCAGAAGTGGGGGTGAATTCTGTTTCTGCATCTTGGCAAGTTACCTAACCTCTCTGAGCTACAGTATCCCCATCTGAAAAATGGGTGTAATAACACTGTGTCTTGGAGCTGTTGGGACTACTTGGAAAGTGCTGGGTGCATAGCAGGCTCTTGAACGCTGGTAACTATAATAGTAGCATTGTTGATGTGAAGCCAGTAAGCACACTTGCTCACGGGCAGCTTGTGATCCTGGTGACTGGTGACAGCTGACCTCAATGTGTGGGGTCAGGCTGGGCCACAGGTGGGGGCTCTGTACCCCTGCCCCAGGAGGTGAGAGGGATGCTGGAGTTGGGGGTTGAGGAGGTCACTGTGCCATTTGGCAGCTGCCTGCAAGACCTTGGAGGGAAGACAGCCCTGGCTCCAGTCACTGGCTTCTGCTAGGGCAGTGGAGGGGAGAGGCAGGGAGCCATGGGAACAGGGGAGGCGGGGAAGCCACATGGTCCCAGGAAGCTGCAAGCCCTGCTGGCAGGCAGGAAAGGAACTGAGGAGAATGTCAGGGCTCTGGAGGGGATAGGGTTTCTGCCGCCTCCAGCTGCCCTAAGCTGCCTCTGCTGTTTTCCAGAGGGACCCAATTACCACCCCCTTGAGGAGCCAGCACTGCCAGAGATCCCAGGGAGATAGGAGGTGGCTCCCAGCAGGGCAGCAGGGATCTTTTAAGCTCCCATAACCATACACCTGTTCCTGATCATCTGAGATTTTGGGCCTGGCTTGAGGAAAACGGTAGAACTTCTGAACATGGCCCCTCAGGTCTCCATGGAGTCTCAGGCTTTCAAATGTTCTCATAAGCACTGGTCATTTGATCTCCACAGCTTGGGAGCTGCCTGGAAGGGTTGTTGGCCTCTTTGGACAGAGAGTGTCCCTGTGGTCCAGAGAGAGGGGAAACCAGTTGGCTACAGTTATCTAGTGAGCAAGTGATCCAGGACTACTGCATCTGTGGGGACTCTTCCCCAAGCCACTTGATCCACCAGTCAACATACAGTTAGGCTATCAAACTTGCCACAGGCCCCACCATGCCTTATTGTGCCACCAGGCTTGCATCCCTCATTTTCCTGTCTGGTCTGTGAAGATACTTGAGCAGCAGCCCCTGCATAGTTTTATCCTATGGACTATGGAGGGTACAGGGGAAGGCAGGGTGTTCTCTGTTCCCAAGACATACCCTCTGAGAAAGTAGCACATCAGGTTGAGTAAAACTATTAGGAGGCTATGTTACATCAGGCCTGGGGACACTGGGCTGGGCTTTGAACTGAGTCTCCATGAAGGATGGTTAGGCTGAGAGAAGGGAGGGTATAGTAATGGGGAGTTGACACCAGCAAGAGTGGGGAGGAAAGAAGGGATGTCTTTCACAGGATGGAGAGAAGGCCTCTCTGTGTAGAGTGGAGGGAAGTTCAGAGGTTACATGGCTTTGAATCCATTCATACTACAGATGTTACTGAGGACCTACTATGTGTCAAATACCTACTAGGCACTCTATATATCCTAACTGCTTTCATCCTCAGTATAGCCATGGAGGTAGATATTTTTCCCATTTCACAGATCAGCAAGTATGAGTGTACAGATGAGGTATAGTGAAGTTAAATGACTTGCTCAAGCCCAGCCTTCCAGACTCCAAAACCCATGCTTTTCTTGTACAGAAGTCTTCTGGGGAGAAGTGAGTTCTGGGTACATCTGTGGGCAGATGAGAGGATAAGCCTTAGAAGGCACTGGGGGTGGCAGGAACTGCCTGAGGAAAGGTGAGGAGGCAGGCCCATGTTGGCTGTGCGTGGCAGTGAGGCAGAAGGATTGATCGGTGCAGAGCTTCCTGTTCGGGCTCCCACACCTCCATCAGGGGCCTTGTTTGGCCCATTCCAGGGCCCAGCCGCGTGTTCCACCTGCTAACCTCTCCAGCTGGTTCCCATTATAGACTTCCTGCTACTGCTAGGCCCTTTTCTGGTTTTCCACCTTTGCATCTGCTGTTCCCCCCACCTGGATATCATCCCCTGTCCTCTCTACCTCTCCAAATCCTGTCCCTTTGTGGTCGGTCCACTGGGAAGTTCAGCTCCTCCAGGAAGCTCTGTCCTTTACTGTAACCTCTTTCTCTCCTCTGCACTCCAGTTGTCCTAGTTCTTTGCTGAAGGTGCCTTGGCCCCTTTCCAAAGTCTGCCTCATCTCCCCAGTTGATAAATCCCCCATATTCTGTCAGGGCCACAATTCCAACCCACTCTCTGCATGCCCCACTGGCCTCATGGGCCATGGTGACCGTTGATAAAGCATTTGCTGTAGGCTGGGCAAGGGGCCAAGCCCTTCACACAAATTTCCTGATTTAGTCCTCATAGAATGCCTTGGATCCTGATGAGCTCCGAGTGTAGAGGTGACTTGAACAAGGTCCCTTCCCACAGAAACCCACAGGAAGAGATGCGAATGCAAGATAGCGTGGGCCTGGCAAGGTGGCTGGCCCCTTTGCAGATGCCTTATAGCACATTCCTTCTTATTTTACTGCTTTTTCTCTGCCTTTAATCAATTTCCACTTGGAAAGTGAGCCAGGGTGGCTCTGGTTTGAGATGGTACCCATCTCTTGGAGTCAAAATAAACTGATCTGGGGTGATGATGATGGGATTGTGGGGACCCTCACCAACCCCAGCTGCCTACAGCTCAGGTGTGCAGCCCCAGAGAAGCCCTCAGCCTGGGCTCTGGCCTCACTGAGGCCCTGAGGCCCCCATTCTCTCGCTCAGGCAGGATGAACCAGCCTGGAGGCAGGCAGCAGAACAGGAAAGCCGGCTTCTGGCCGGCTCCTGACAGGGCATCTCTGGGAGGCCCCCGGCTCTCCTAGGCCACTGCTCTGCTGGGGAAGCCAGGGATTAGGAGCCTAATTCCGCTGAGAATCCTGTTTTTCTTAGCCTCACACAGATTGCTCTTTAGGAAAGGCCCCTCATCTAATTAGCCTGAGTCAACAGCTCCATTTATTTGGACACGTGATGTTATGAAATGGGCTGCTGCTGGTGTGTTTTCGGACTGCATATCTGGGCTGCCCCTCCAGGATGGCACCAGGAGGGAGGTGCTGCGGGCCTCCTGGCTGGGGTGAAAGCCCAGCCAGAGAGGGGTTCCAACCAAGCCGGAAAGGGAAGCCACAGGTTTGCTAGCCAGGCTGGAACTGCTCACTCTCAGGTTTCATAACAAGAAAGTGACCCATGGAGTGTCCACATATCCAGCTTCCTCTCGCGCTGGCGTTTCTGAAGCAAAATAAAGAAGGGATTAGGGGCCCTTTGACTAAAACTCCTTCCGCTGTCCCTGGTCAGAATCAAAAGGGACTTGTTTAAGGGGATTTTGATGGTGACAAGCCCTTTATCACATCTGTAAGTACCCAGAACTTTCTGAGGAAAAATGAGCAACAGTAGTTAGTATTTTTTAAGCATTTACTCCGTGCAGTGTGCTAAGTGTATCATAAAATAAGTCACACACACACACTTACCCCTTGCTCTTCCCTCACATTGTTATCCCTTATCTGTCTGGTGAAAATAGAAGCCCCCTCCCTCTCTCCCACATTCACACCTCTCCCCACTCTCTTCCCCACCTCTAGTTTGGTGTTTGTCTTCCAGATGCATTTTTTGAGTAGAAAAATTCTAATTTTATTTTCAGGTTAATTTTTTTAAATTGTCTTATAAATTATTTCAGCCATCCAAAAAGTATAATGACTAATATAAGGAATACCTGTGAAACGACTACAAAGACACATATATTGAATTCCTGTCCTGTGACCCGCCCCTTGCTGTTCACAACCCATGCCTCAGAGGTGACCACTATACTACATTTGGTGTTTATCACTCCCATGCATCTCTTTATACCTTTACTGATTACATATGCATTCCTAAGTATCTTCCAATATTATTTTTGCATGTTGATAAACTTTATAAAATATTATATTGAATTCTTCTATACTCATCTGAAAATTACATTTATGATGAAGAATATAATGAAGTAAGCTCATATTGCTGTACTTTATCCTAGTTCATTCATTTCAATGCTGAATTGTATTTCATTCTATAAATATGCCATAATGTATTTATCCTTCTCACATGAATGGAAGTTGAGCTTTTTTCCAATTTTTCACCATTACACACAATGCTTTTATGAACGTTCTTATCCATGACTCTTGTGCACATACTAGTGAGTTTTTACAGAATGCATTCCTAGGGGTGGAGTTACAAAAGTATAAAAAATGCACATTCCCATTTATCCCATGGATAACCCTCCAAAAGGGCTATAGCAACTTATTCTCTAATAAATCTTCATTTATCCATCATAAGATTTTCATTCTGCAACACCAACTTCTGGCGATTTGGGCACTGATTTCAAGAGAGGATATTCTTTGCTGCCAAGCTTGCTGAGGACTGTGTGTCAAAGCTTCTGAGCTATGCTGATATCGGTTCAAAGGCAGGGACACTAGCCTACCATGATATAAATGGATCCCATTCCCCACAACAAGCCACAGTGGTTGCTCAGCTTGAGCTTTAAGCGTTTTTTTCCTTCTAACCCCCAACTGCTAGAGACCTTTTATTTTAAACATAGCTTCCAACCGTAATGGAAGGGTCTGCCTTTCATGACAAAGGAAGAGATGCATTTATCTAAATGCGATCTGTTAGCAGGACTGATTGCAACCCTATTCATAAGCTCCTGGTCTCCCTGCACCCTGATTACATTATTATCCCACTACAATGTGTTGTAGGACCACAGCATCCCAGGGCAAAAACACTGTATTTCCATTTACTCCCTCTTTCTTGAAATTAATGAAATACTGTGATGCATCAGAATGTAGTTTATTAAAATAAGTCAGGCTATGTAGTGGCCAGGACAGATTCAATAGAAACCTATGACAGAGGATTGTTTCAATGATGCAGACCTACTGTCCAGAGTAGTCTACCCTAAATTGTTGTTATCTTACTACTGGGATTTCCTTTCCACAAGAGAATTCATCTGCAATCTACCTGGGAACTGCAATCCCTCAAATGAACTGGGAGTTCTTAGGAGGTTTTAAATCATTTTTTTTGTGTTTATTTATTTATTTTTTGGTAACATTAATATACACTTAACATGAACAACATTGTGGTTACTAGATTCCCCCCATTATCAAGTCCCCACCACATACCCCATTACAGTCACTGTCCATCAGTGTAGTAAGATGCTATAGAATCACTACTTGTCTTCTATGTGCTATACTGCCTTCCCTGTGTCCCCCCCACCCCACTACATTATGTGTACTAATCATAATGCCCCCTTTTCCCCTTATTCCTCCCTTCCCACCCATCCTCCCCAGTCCCTTTCCCTTTGGTAACTGTTAGTCCATTCTTGGGTTCTGTGAGTCTGCTGCTGTTTGTTCCTTCAGTTTTTGCTTTGTTCTTATACTCCACAGATGAGTGAAATCATTTGATACTTGTCTTCTTCCACCTGGCTTATTTCACTGAGCATAATACCCTGTAGCTCCATTCATGTTGTTGCAAATGGTAGGATTTGTTTTCTTCTTATGGCTGAATAATATTCCATTGTGTATATATACCACCTCTTCTTTATCCATTCATTTACTGATGGACAAGGTTGCTTCCATTTCTTGACTATTGTAAATAGTGCTGCAATAAACATAGGGGTGCAAATATCTTTTTCAAACTGGTCTGCTGGATTCTTAGGGTAAATTCCTAGGAGTGGAATTCCTGGGTCAAATGGTATTTCTATTTTGAGTTTTTTGAGGAACCTCCATACTGCTTTCCACAATGGTTGAACTAATTTACATTCCCACCAGCAGTGGAGGAGGGTTCCCCTTTTTCCACATCCCTGCCAACATTTGTTATTGTTTATCTTTTAGATGGCGGCCATCCTAACTGGTGTGAGGTGATATCTCATTATGGTTTTAATTTGCATTTCTCTGACGATTAGCGATGTGGAGCATATTTCCATGTGCCTGTTGGCCACCTGAATTTATTCTTTGGAGAAGTGTCTGTTCATCTCCTCTTCCCATGTTTTAACTGGCTTATTTGCTTTTTGTTTGTTGAGGTGTGTGAGCTCTTTGTATATTTGGGATGTCAACCCCTTATCGGATATGTCATTTATGAATATATTCTCCCATACTGTAGGATGCCTTTTTGTTCTACTGATGGTTTCCTTTGCTGTACAGAAGCTTTTCAGCTTGATATAGTCCCACTTGTTCATTTTTGCTTTTGTTTCCCTTGCCCGGGAGATATATTCATGAAGAAGTTGCTCATGTTTATGACCAAGAGAGTTTTGCCTATATTATCTTCTAAGAGTCTTATGGTTTCATGACTTACATTCAGGTCTTTGATCCATTTCGAGTTTACTTTTGTGTATGGAGTTAGACAATAATCCAGTTTCATTCTCTTACATGTAGCTGTCCAGTTTTGCCAACACCAGCTGTTGAAGAGGCTGTCATTTCCCCATTGTATGTCCATGGCTCCTTTATCGTGTATTAATTGACCATATATGCTTGGGTTAATATCTGGACTCTCTATTCTGTTCCACTGGTCTGTGGGTCTGTTCTTGTGCCAGTACCAAATTTTCTTGATTACTGTGGTTTTGTAGTAGAGCTTGAAGTTGGGAAGCGAGATCCCTCCTGCTTTATTCTTCCTTCTCAGGATTGCCTTGACTATTTGGGGTCCTTTGTGGTTCCATATGAATTTTAGAACTATTTGTTCCAGTTCGTTGGAGAATACTGTCAGTATTTTGATAGGGATTCTACTGAATCTGTAGATTGCTTTAGACTGGATGGCCCTTTTAAAAATATTAATTCTTCCTAGCCAAGATCATGGGATGAATTTCCATTTATTAGTATCCTCTTTAATTTCTCTTAGGAGTGTCTTGTAGTTTTCAGGGCATAGGTCTTTCAGTTCCTTGGTTAGGTTTATTCCTAGGTATTTTATTCTTTTTGATGCAATTGTGAATGGAATTTTTTCCCCTTCCAGATGCTTTTCTATGCATGTATGTACATATACATCATTAATTATTTCTAACCATAAAAACCCTTTAAGGAAAATAGTGTTATCCC
>JAQQAC010020790.1:16613911-16666071 GCA_029783875.1 Phataginus tricuspis
ACTTCACAGATGAGAAAACTGAAGTGAAGAGGGGCTAAGCAACTTGCCCAAGGTCATACAACTAGGAAGGAGCAGACCTGGGTTTTAAATCCAGGCGTGTGTGACTTCAGTGACCACCTTTAACCCCCAGGCTCAGGGGATTGTCGTGTGCTTCTTACCTGGCCTCCTCGCCGCCCCTTCTCCATACTGTTATTAATTTTGCTAAGTGGGTCAGTCAAGGTGGGCATTCAATACACTGGGCCACGTGGAAGTCACCCTGAATAAATGGGGCAGGGGCTCTGTTCTGTTGCCTCTTTTCCATCCCCTGACCTGGATTTACAGGCAACCGCACTGTTTTACCTGGACCCCTTTCTGCTTTGTGCATACTAGAGCCAGACAGAAAAAAAGGACCAGCAAGGGTGCCATTGCCAAGCTTTCCCTAGATTACAGTTGGTCAACATGCACATACCCCAGATCACAGAGGACTTGGGACTCAGTGTTCATCCCTTTTTGGCCAAATAAAATATTGTTATGAGCAGCAGCAGTCTGGCACAGAGTTTCAGGGTACTTACTGCACATGGGGGTCTGGGAAAGCAGCTGGTCGGTACCTACTCCTGATTACGAGGTAACTGCAGTAGAAGGAACGGTCTCCTAAATGTTTTCCTCTTTATAATGGGGGCTCTTGGCCAGGAACTGCTGTGTGTGTAAGATACCAAAACTCATTCTCAATTGATGTCGTCTGGAAAAGCAGAGGACTGGGAGAGGCAGGAATCCAAGAGACATGACTTGTTGATTAAAAAAACAAATTCCAGGGCTGGGCCTGGAAGTTTCTTAAAAAAGGTAATGGGACTTTTTTTCCTGTTGAACTTTCAAACCTTTCTGACCCTGCACTTTGTGCTCTGGAGTTTATCAGGAACACCGGGGGCCAGGAGTATAGCATGAACAAAGTTACTGGGACAAAACTGGAGGCAGGTCAGCCCTCCACAGGAGAGTCCCAAGGGCCTGCAGGCAGCCACTGCCACCAAGAACTTCTAAGGCCAAGAAAGGGAAGCCTCAAAACCAAACATCCCTGCGCGGGCCCAGGCAAATGTGTTCTTCATCAGGGAAGATACAAACAAAGTTTATTAAAAAGCTTTCTGAAGGACATTCCAAATCACCAGCAGGCCTCTGTGAGGTGACCGTCCATTCTCCTGTGGACTCTTATTCCAGCTTCACCGGAGCTTTTCAAACATCGAGTCACCAATGTGCCGAGGAAGGAAAATAAACAGGGGGCTCCAGTGGGCAGCCTGGCGCTCAGTGCAGGCCTGCCCTTTCTGACACCACAGCTGGCAGGGTTGATAGGAATGACCCAGGAACCGAGTACAAACAGGGCAGTGAGGCCTCTTGGGCTGGGGGTGGGCACCCCAACCCCCATGTTCCTAATGGCAGCCCACCAGGCAGAGGAAGGGCCCCTGTGGTTGCAAAAATGGCAGCTTGGTACAGTGGAGTGAGCTCTAGACCAGGAAACTCATGTGTGTTTTGCATTGTGGGAGAAGGGGAGGCCTCTGCTTCCAACTAACTGGACATTTCCTCATCTGTAAAACTAGTGATTTTTCCAATAGATGGGAGTAGGGTTGCTCTTGTTTAAGTAGGGGCAGGAGGTCCCAGAGCTGGTCCACATGTTCCCGCAGCATTTCAGGATACTCCATGGGATCCTAGCGCCTTGCTGAGCACGGTTTAACATCCAATTCTGGTTTTTAAATGAAGATTTTATGACTTAAAAGTAATCTGAATATACAAGTGAATCCGTAAGCAAGTTGTGAACCACAGCATATAGCAACACCAGTACAAGGGACAGAGAACTCTCTCTAGAGTCAGACAGGCTTGTATTGCTGCCACCAACTTGTGTCACTGTGGGCAACTCTATTGCCTAAACTCCCAGAATCTCATGAGGAGGTTTGTCCCACACCGTTAATGTGAGCCTCTGTGCTCAAGTCTAAACCATTAGCAAAGAGTGTGATACATAGGTGGTACGTGATAACTGCTAGCTACTGTTATTTTTATTTGTTGGGCATGTCCTAGGGCTCTAGCATTGTTCAACATTTTTGGGAGACAGGGAGCTATCTCCCAAAGGGGAGGAGGAAGGAGAGAGAGCCCACGATAGGCAGGATGAACTTTTCTGCTGATAAAATGACACCTGTAATGATTTATTGAGAGCTTTCTGTGAGTGGGTACTGGGTATGGAGACATAGTAAGTTTCCTGTGAAACACCCTCACGCTGCAGGTTACCATGCTCCTTTTCTTACAGGGGAGGAAAATGAAGCCTGGGGAGATTCAGTGACTGCCCAAATCCCAAGTCCTGTGCAATAGATTGGAAGCTTGTGTCCCCTCCGAATTCATATGTTGAAACCCTAATACCCATGTGATGGCATTAGGAGGTGGGGCCTTTGGAAGGTGATCAGGTCATGAGGGCAGAGCCATCGTGAATGGCGCTAGTGCCTGATAAAAGAGGCCCCAGAGAGCTCCCTTGCCCCTTCCACCTTGTGAGGATGCAGTGAAAAGGCAAAGCCGTAAACCAGGAAGTGACCATTTACCAGACACCACGTCCTTGATCTTGGGCTCCCCAGGCTTCAGAACTGTGAGAAATATATGATTGTTGTTTATAACTTACCCAACTGATGGCATTTTGTTATAGTAGCCCTAAGACTAAGGCGTCCTGTAAGAGAAGGGGCTGGGACTGATAAGTCGGGGCTCTCAGCCCTGAAGGGCCACAGCTCCCCAATTCTGGGGCAAGGAGTGCCTTTCTTTTAAGTCACAATGGTCATGGTCTTAACACAGCAGCCCAACCAAAGCTGCCAATTGCAATGTTTGAGAAACTTCCTGCCGTGGTGATATGTACAGGCCAGGGAATGATTTTGCCAGTTTTGGAAATCCCAGCTTTCTTGGTTCTAAACTTGTGATTCTCAACCCTGGCTGTGCATTAACATCACCTGGGGAGCTTTGAAAAATCCACACCACACAAGCCACCCAGACCAATTACATCAGTGTCTCTGGGTGGGGCCAGGTATTCTGTTAAGCTCCCCACTGATTCCAAAAAACATCCAGGCCTGAGAATCTCTCTGAAGGGAAAAAGCTGGTTTGGGAGCTCTGTTCTCTTCCACTGAGGGGCGGGGCTGGGGGCTGGGAGTGGGGGTTTTGAGGCATGGATTGGGCTTGGGTAGGGGGGCAGCAGGAGGGGAGAGATCAAAGGCTACCGAGGAATGTGTGGAGTGTATGGCACTGAGGCTCAGACAGGTTAAGTAACTGGATTCAGGTTGCACACAGGGCAAGTGGCAGAGCAGGAAATTAGACAATTGAAGTGGTGGCAAAATGACTGGAATCTCTTGTTATGGGGAGACCCCGAGGGTAGCCTGGTGGTAGAGCTTCCTGAAGACCTAGATATGCATCCGACTCTCTTCCCAATCCCCCTTTTACCCAGTCAGCCTCATCTGCACCCAGGGCTTCTATCATCACCTGACTTCCAAATTTCTTTTTTCAAACCAGAATGTCCCTTGAAACCTCAGACCTTCAGCGACTCATCTGACATCTCTGTTGGATGACTCCAAGGCATTCAGGGTTTCACATGCCCAAGACTAAACTCGTAACCACCTCCTCCCAGTGTGGCCCTTCTGCAGAGTCCCAAGCCCAGAGAAAGGCTCCAGGAGTCACACTTGATTGCACCCTTGCTCACTGCCCGTGTGCATCACCCACGCTCTCAGGCTGACCTAGGTACCCCTGCATCCTGTTCTCTCCTCTCCATCTCCATTCCCACTCCCTTAGCCAAACTACCATAGTCTTTGGCAATTTCCTCTCTTTATTTTTTTCTAATTTATTCTTGCTTACATGATTCTTTGATTTCTGTCTGCCTCTTCCACTAGCTTATATACTGGGTAAGGACGGGGACTAGCTTTTTTGATGACTTCTGAATCCCCAGCACCTAACACCTTACCTTGGCCTTAATCAATGTTTGTTGGGTACATAAGTGAGTGAATCCCTTTATTTCCAACTTTTAATTCATTCTGGGAGTTGTCGATATAATGGCTGTTCCATTACAGCTTGTTGCTTTTCAGACTGAAATCAGGGATGATGTGCTCAGATAACTCTGCATTCCACAAAGTCTGGGGCAAAAAGGTCTTGTCTATGGAGGCTGAACAGAGGGTCTGAGGAGACCACGTGCTTTGAGGTGAGACACAGCCACACAGCAGGGCAGGTGAATGTGTATACACATGCTTGTATTCATCCTTGGCCAGCTCTTGCTTAGTCCGTAGACATTTTTATTTGGAGAATCAATTATGAAGTCAATTCCCTCACTGTTTCTCCAATAATGTAGCTAATAAAAAGAAAAGCTATTTTGATGATGTCTGGTTTTCAGCTAAAAGGAGGGTCAAAATGGCAATTTTAGCAGCTGCCCTTTCAAAGTGCTTCTCTTGGTCACAGCCGTTCACAGGGGGAAACCTGATGATTCCAACCCCATTCTTGATATTGGCTCCTGCCTGAGGTGACAGATTGTGTTACCTCTGGACCAGGGCATCTGTGGGTAGACAGCAAGGTCAGGTCAAGGTTGCATCATGCAGGCTCTGTTATCAGAACACAGAGCAACCCTTGCCCCCTCACCTGTTCCAGTGAAGTACCAGTCAAAATAGTGGGTCTCTGGGATTCTGGGAGAAGCAGGCCATGGGAGGAAGCCCCAGGCCCTGAGCTCTTGGTGCAAGCTTCTCTTTCAGAGCCTCCTCCCCTAAGATTCTTCTCCAAGGAAACTATCTCAGCCTCGTGGTTGCTACTCTAACTGTTGCTTTTACCCTAAGTAGATGGAAAAGCCCTTGAGAGCAGAGTGCAGACCTTTACTGTCTAGGCCTTTGTGGGTGCTTAGGAGGAACTGAATGTACCTTGTGCAGCAGAAGAAGTGTGAAATTAATGAAGTTGTTAGAAATAAAGTGCTGGAGTCAGAGAGACTAAGTCTGCCTCCTGAACCTGGCCCTTCCTGACTGAGAGCTTTGGGCAAGTTACTTAGTATCACTGAGCCTCAGTTTTGTCACCTATAAGATGGGCCCCACAGTAGTAGTTGTTTTCCTCACATAAGGTTTTGTGAGGAGGATTCAGAGAGATAATGCATATAAAGCACAATAAATGCCAGTGTGTGGGATAAATGAGCGTGGGGGTGCCCCTCCTTCTTGGATCGGGGGTCAGAGGAGAGGTTGGCACACCCTGGAACCCGGTGGTGGTGGGGTCTCAGACCTTCTAAATCTACCAGTCCTTTGGATCTGATTTCCAAAAATAGAAAATAGAGACCACTGCCTTTTACTGCCAAGGCCTGGATTTAGAAACTGAAATGTCATCAGAAGACATAACACAGATTACAGTATCCTTAGCCAACAACTCTCTTATTGCATATATATCAGAGATATAAGAACTTAATTTTATTTGTTCTTTAACTGAACCTTTTTATTTAAGTATATTCTTTGAGGCTCTTAATCCATCAAAGAGGTATGTAAAAGAAATCCATCAATTGTTCTTGGGCCCTGAAGAGTAAATAAAATCACAATGCTTCAGTTTGTTAGGTTAAACTCCAAACGCCCGGTTTTAAATTGCTAACAATCCCTAATAAGGTCAAGAAAACAGTGATCGCCTAAGAGCTCTAAAGAGGTTCTTGTGCACAACCAGGCCCTTGGTCAGGTGTGAATACAGCTGGCAGAGATCCCATCAGACTGAGAATCCCAAGGTGTGGCCTGCCTTAGAACTCTGCAGATTTATGGCTCCTTCTTAGCCTGCCATCTTGTGGCAGTTGCTCTGAGGTGAGTCGGCCTGTGGGTAACTGGCTTCCTAACTTCCCCAAATACCTCCCCTGTGAATTATATAGTATTTGCATATATTTGAATATAGGTTACTGGGGTCCTCATTCCAGCTGTAGGAAAAGTGAAATGAACAAGATGATCTCAGAATGTGACCTTCTCCAAGTGGGACATTCAGGCCAGCACAGAGTGGCAGATTTCCAGGTGACATGACCAGGGAGTATGGTGCCCAGGCAGTAGTAATAGCTACCATTTATTAAGCATTTGCTATGTATCTGATATAGCTTAGCATCTCCCATATATTAATCTGTTCAATACTAACAACAACCTTCTGAGATAAGCTCTGCAATCTCTCTATTTTATAGATGAAGAAATTAAGGTGTGGAGAGCTTAAGGCAGTTGCCAAAAGTGACAGAGCCAGTGTGTGGTGGAATTGGGACTCCAGACAAAGTATTTCTAACTTTAAAGCATGTGCATTCCTGAGTGGGCTGCAGAGCCGCAAAGCCCTGGAGCCTGCTCAGCTACTTGGGTCACTGAACTTGGCTCAGTCACGTAACCTCTCCTACTATGTTTCCTCCTCTGCAAAATGGAGCTTCCTCACAGGGTAATTGCAAGGATTAAATAGGGTAATCGATGTAGTTAGCACAGTGTCTGGCACAGGTGAGGGCTCAGTAATGTGGGTTTCTTCCTTCCCTGCTTGGGAAGGGAGAAATGGGAGGGGCACCTCCCTAGTCGGTCCTCCTACCATCTGGGCCTCTTCTCCCTCCCTTGGCCTCCACAGGATCCTTTGTATTAACACCACTAGGCATTTGATTTCTGAGAGTTTGAGCCATTTCTCAGTTTAATCATCTTGGCTGCCTGGGAAAGGCAGCACTGGAGAGAGTAGAGAGCCTTTGGATAGAATTTTGGAGACCTTGGTTCTAACCCAGTCTTAGGTCTGAGGCTTGGACAACTGCTGTCTCTCTGGGCCTTAGTTTTCCCAACAATAAAATGGAGGATTTATCCAGATCCAGGACCAATGTACACATGTAGTCCATGTGCAGCCACCCCCTGGTTCTGTATCTATCATAGACATGATCCATCAATAGTGTTCCTTTGTCGCTGATCCTGGCTGTGGCTGCAGAGACCTCCCCCATACATGAACTAATCACTGCCAACTGGTTAGAGTTCTCTGGAGAAGTGATTCTCAGTGTTTTGGGGGGCATAAACTGATCAGTGAGTCCTTTCCACATGCAGATTCTTGGACCCTACCACAGGATGCCTGGAGTGGGACCAGGAATTTACAGGTTCAACAAGCTTTCCTGGGAATTCTGCTGTGGCTGGTCTGGTGCCCGCTCCATGGGAAATACAGCTCCAGAGTTGGGAAGCTCAGAGTGGAAGTTAAAATAACAAAAAGGATGCCTCGGTTTGCTGGAGTTGTTCTCTAGGAGGTGAGGTCTCCCTTCGCAGTTCCCAGAGTCACTGCATCTGTGAGGGCGTCCCCTGGAGGACAGCTCCCACCACCCCTCACTGGCTGCCTCCACAAGAGGCCTGATCCTCTGCTGACTGTGCTCTTAGGTTTCTGTGCTCTGATCTGTGAAGTCCACATAGAAAGCCGTCAGGCCAGGGGCATTTCCCCTTTTATTTCAAGTAAAATGGGAGTGTTGGGGGTCTAGGTTGCCCGTGCTGCTCACCACCAATTATCCTGTGTGGACCGTGTGTTGCTCTGTCAACTCCATCCACAAGTATCCTTGAGGAGGGGCAGCCAGGAGCGGGTTGGCTGAGGCTCAGCCAGGGTACTCTGGTGGAGGTTGGTCCTGATGTTGGCTGTCTACATGATTCCCAAAGCAACTGCGTGGAAGGTGAAACACTGTCAAATATTTGGGAATTCTTTTTGGTATGTTGCTAAACATAGAGCCCTTCATGAATACCCATGTATGAGATGGGCATTGAAATACTTCATCCTTATGTTTCAGGATGTGATAATGCAGCTTGCAAGTGGATGACTGATTAAAATGTATTTCTGGGTGATATTATTTTACTTCATTGTCACACTCGTCATTGTGGCCATGCTGAATCCATGAATTATTAAGAGACAGTTGGATTTTTGAGCTCTTGTTAAAAATTAAAAATAAATCCAATTAAAAATTATACTTTCCTTTTCCTCCCAGGGTCTTTTCCCTGCAACTAACAAGTTCTGACTACTTCGTGGGCTTCTCATGAGGATTAAACAAGTTAACATGTGAAATATGCCTAGTGAATTCTCATTTAATGAGACACAATCTTTTTTCAGTACTACTACAGTAACTATACTCCTGTTAACATAAACCCACCAGGCCAACCCCTTAATTATCTCAAACCAGTGGGGAATTATCTGTGCTACAGACATTAAATTCTCAGCCAACAGAGCTCTTATACTTTGAGAAAAGGAGGTTTTTGTACCTTCAGCCACCTGGGACAAGGAGGCCATGCTGGACTTTATAAATAAAGCTCAGTGGGCACAGTCTAATTATTCCTTGGTCTCCTGAGCTCAGAATTCAGAACACCAGCTGGTGATTGTCAGTCCACTATATGGCCCATGGCCACTGTTTCTTGGGTTCTTTTTCTCCTTTTTTATGGGGCCCCTCCCCATTCAGATATTCAGGTAACTGTCTCTGCTTCAGAGAATCTTCTCTTGTCTCTCTTCTAGCTTGCTGCACTAAATCTGTTGGGCTCTGGGGACAAGCAAGACAGATAATGCTGTTAAACCTGCATGGAAACGAATCATAAGTGTATTCAGCAACAGAGGGCTGCTTTTGCTTAATCCCAGGTTGTTAGTGATGATGGGGGGAGCTAGACTGTTGAGCCAGTATCTTCCAGGAAAGCAAAGTGTTTCCTGGATCTCACACTCCAGCCTAAGGACCAGTTACATCCAGCCATCGCTGATTCAGCACCCAGCTTGGTCAGCCTCTAACCAGCCTCCCGCCTGGGCTCATGCTGCCCTAGCTTGCTCAGCCTCTCAGAAGTGAAACCAGATGGCCAGGGAGGGCAGTGAGGGAGACCCACAAGGAGACCCCAGGGAAAACCAAGCTCCTGGTCCCACCCACTGCCCCAAACTGCTTCTGAATCGGTTTATCCGTGAACAAACCCAAAAATTCCTTTTATCTCCCAATCACCTAGAATCTGATCCTTTATTTAGTCCCGAAACTCGGAAACTAATCTTTTATTTATCTCTCCTGTAATCCCACTTCAAGCTGTGTATGGAATATACCGCTTGGGAACAAACCTCTAGGATTTCAGAAGGACCCTCAGTCAGGGAAGCTTGAGGGCTTAACTTACCAGGGAAAGTAAAACGAGGGCCAGGATGTTTTGGTTCCATGTGCAAACTGGAGAAAGAGTGCCGCTCATTTGGGCTTGTGTGAGGGAGAATGTGCCACAGGCAAGCTCCCTAATCACCAAACCACAGTAGAGGGCGGGAAAACGGCTGGCATGATGTCAGGCCCCAGCAGGGCAAGCTGGCTGGAGCAATCTCCCAAGCTTCCTTTAGTGCTGCCGGCTCGGCCCTCAATCACTGACAGGCTGCTTGGAGAGAGCTGCTTATTGCCCGGATGGCAGTCAGCCTCTCTCGGTGGGTTGAGGGCCAAACTGCATGGAGGCCCACCCACAAGCCCTTCCCCACCAATCCTGCCCGAGAAGATCTTGTCCCTGGAGGTCTCCCAGACCACCACCTCTGCTCTCTTTCACTCATTCTTGCATTTCACAAGCATTTCCTGAGTGCCTGCCGTGTGCCAGGCTCGGCTGGGGCTGGTTATTCAGAGGTGTGTCCCTGCCCTCGGAGCTAACAGACCTGGTGGAAAAACAGTCAGATGTGGAATAGGCACTGAACTGAACTTCGGATGGGAGGAGTGGGAGGGGCCGTTCGGGGCTTAGGAGCTCATACTGGGAGAAGGAAGGTAGTGTTGGCTGTCCCAGGCTAGTGAGCTGACTGGCGGAGGAGGAGCAGAAATTAGCAGGGGTGGGGGGCAACGAGTGTCTTCACAAACGCCTCTGTTCTCCCTGGCTTTTCTGCTTCCTCATGACTCTCTCCAAACCTTAGTTGCTGACTCAGGCCTCACAGCTCCCTTTCTGGAACTGGGCTCTGGGCTCAAGTCCTGGGGTCACCCTCAGAATCAGCTGGCTGGTCTTCCCTCCCAACCCCCTTCTGGGGAGGCACTGCCCAGTCTTGGTCCTTCATTCACCAGCTCACTCTCCTGTGTACTCACACATCATTGACTCACACTCCATGTCAGCCAGGCTCCTTGGGGCTGGCCCTGCACCCGCTGGCCCCCCCCCGGGAGCCATCCACTTTGCTCACGTCTTCTCTCCTTCAGAACTTTGCTTCTTCCCTTCACCAGCAGTCCCTTGGCCTGGGCCAGGCCTTGCTCTGGGCCCTGGCTAAGTGCTAGAGGGGAGCCTGGAAGACAGCCATGGGGGTGGGCTCAGGGAAGGCTTCCTAGGACAGGTGACACCTGGGAGAGTCAGGCCGAGTAGGAGTTTTCCAGGCGATGTTGCTCTTCTTTCCCTTCTACTTCTCCTGCTTTTCAGCCTCCATTCTGGCCTGTCATGAATGTTTCCCTGCTTCAGCCTCTGAGTGTGGAGCTGAGAGAGCCCTTGGAGATCTGCTAGTCCACACCTGCCCATGTGTGGGATGCAATAGTGAGGTCCTGTGAGCGGGAGGGATTGGCTGAGCTCCTCTGGGCGGCTGTCCTTCTAGGCCTCACCTGAAACAGTGAAGCTTCAGTGTTAAGAGCAGTGAGACTTTGGGCATCCCATTTAAACATCCTGTGAATCCCAGTTTTCTCATCTGCAAAATGAGGATAACAATAGGGTTGGTAGCAGCTTGATTAAATCATGTTTGAGAAGTGCTTAGTACACAGCAGGTGCCCATTATCAATTGCTATTATTGCATTCCCTGTTCAGCCCTGGCCCAGGTAGTAATGGTCAGTGGTTAGGGAAGGCATGGAAGTTTCTGGAATGCTGTGTCTGGAGGTCTTGGGGAGGGGAGAGAGAGGCTGGTGGGTAAGGCCTCTGACATGGCCTCAGGGAAAGTGCATCTTCTCCCTCCTACCTAAATTGGATGGACAGGAGGATGGGAGTGGGACCAGAGGGCGGCATGTTCATGCGCAGTCATTTTCTGGAGTCTTTACTGATTTGACAGGAAAAGGAAGAAAACTCCAGGAAATGCCCAAAGGCCCCTTCTAATGAGTGACAGGGACTACTCAGTCATTCAGTTCTGCCTGTTTTTAGGGTTCTCCAAGCAGGGCTTAGAGCCTGTGTCAGCCTCAGATTGATGAGTGGATTTAAAAGGAGCCCAGTTCAGAAGAGAGATCATGTTAGAACCAGGTCTCTGGGACACAGAGGGACAATTGATTCCTCAGATGATTTCTGTGGTCCCACACACACTAGCCGATAAACCTATCCAGAGAGGCACATTCCCACTTAATGTTCCTGCCTCTCAGCTGCTCCACTGCGTCGTTATCCTGTCCACAGTATCTTCATTTCTTGTCCTTACCCAATCCCACCATCCTTGCTGCTCCCTCACCTGACCTTAGGTAAACCAAGTTAGAAAGCAATCATTTCTCAGAAGAGCGAATTTGAAGAAAGAGTCTGTTTTTCTTTCTTAGCAGCAAGTACAATTTCATGCAGTGCCTTCAAACAAAAACACTGTACATTCATGAATAGAAGAAACTAAATCACAATCTAATGTTCCCAAAGAACTATTTTTAGATTCTGATTTAACATGGAGGGAAACAAACAGAAAATCCCACCTCAGCAATGGATAAAGGAAAATGTTGAATTAAAAGTTAAAAATAAAACTTTCTATTGTTAATTTTCCTACCCTTTTCTTTTTGTGTGTGTGTACAACATAATGATTCAATATATGTATACATGGCAAAATGGTCACCACAATAAGTCTAGTTAACATCTATCACCACACAGCTATAGATTTTTTTTTATTGTGATGAAAACTTTTAAAACCTCCTCTATTAGCAACTTTCAAATATACAACACAGTATCACTAACTATAGTCACCGTGCTACACACCACACCCCCAGGCCTTATTAATTATCTACCTGGAAGTTGGTACCTTGTGACACTCTTTGCCTATTCCCACTAGCCCCCTCCCCACTGGCTCTTGCAACCACCAATCTCTTCTCTGTATGTGTGAGTTAATTTTTGTTTTGTTTTTGTTTTAGATTCCACAGATAAGGAAGATCATATGGTATTTGTCTTTCTCTGTCTGACTTACTTCACTGAGCATAATGCCCTCAAAATCCATCCATGTTATTGCAAATGGCAGGATTTCCTTCTTTTTTTGGCTGAATAGTATTCTGTTGTGTATATTCTGCCACATTTTCTTTAACCAGTCTTCTGCTGATAGACACTTAGGTTGTTTCCATGTCTTGGTTGTTGTAAATGATGTTGCTGTGAACAGAGGAGTGCAGTTATCTTTTTGAGTTAGTGTTTTTTGTTTCCTTGGGTAAATACCCAGAAATGCAATTGCTGGGTCATATGATAGTTCTATTTTTAACTTTTTGAGTCACCTCCATACTCTTTTCTATTGTGGCCGCACCATTTACATTCCCACCAACAGTGCACAAGGGCCCCCTTTCCTCCACATCCTCGCCTGTCAGTGCTCGTCTTTTTGATAATAGCCGTTCTAACAGCATGACGTCATTCTCACTGTGGTTTTGATTTGCATTTCCCTAAGGATGAGCCATGTTGAGTACCTTTTCATGTACCCGTTGGTCATCTGTGTGTGTTCTTTGGAAAAATGTCTATTCAGATCTTTTGCCCATTTTTTAATTGTTTGTTATTGAGTTGTACGAGTTACTTATATATTTGGACACTAACTGCATATCAGTTATATGATTTGCAGATATTTTCTCCCGTTCAGTAGGTTGCCTTTTCATTTTGTTGATGGTTTCCTTTGCTGTGCAGAAGCATAAAAGTTTGATGTAGTCCCTTTATTGATTTTTGCTTTTGTTATCAAATTGAAAAAAATCATCACCAAGATCAATGTCGAGGAGCTTACCATCTGTTTTCTCCTAGCAATTTTATGGTTTCAGGTCTTATGTTCAAGTCTTTAATCTATTTTGAGTTAATTTTTGTGTATGATGTAAGATAGTCTCTAGTTTCATTCTTTTGCATGTAGCTGTTCAGTTTTCTCAACAAAACTTATTAAAGAGACTGTCCTTTCCCATTGCATATTCTTAGCTCTTCTGTCATAAATTAATTGGCCATATATGTGTGGGCTTATTTCTGATCTCTCTATCCTGTTCAGTGGTCTATGTGCCTGTTTTTATGCCAATATCATACTGTTTTGATTACTATAGCTTTGTAGTATAGTTTGAAACCAGGGAGTGTGATGCCTCTAGCTTCATTCTTCTTACTCAGCATTGCTTTGGCTATTTGGGATTTTTTTTGTGGTTCCATACAAATTTAGGATTTTTTTGTTCTGTTTTGTTAAAAATGCCATTGATATTTTGATAAAGGTTACATTAAATCTGTTGACTGCTTCAGGTAACAATTCTTCCAGCCTGCAAGCATGAATACCTTCCCATTTACTTGTGTCTTCTTCAGTTTCTTTCATCAGTGTCTTACAGTTTTCAGAGTACAATTCTTTCACCTCCTTGGTTAAATTATTCCTAGGTATTCTATTCTTTTTGATACAGTTGTAAGGGATTGTTTTTTAATTTATCTTTTTAATTAGTGTATAGAAACAACTCATTGTATATTGATTTTGCATCCTGAAACTCTACTTAATTTGTTGACTAGGTCTAATAGTTTTTTTTGGTGAAGTCTTCAGAGTTTTCCATATATAGTATTATGTCATCTGCAAATGTGACAATTTTACTTCTTCCTTTCTAATTTGGATGCCTTTTATTTCTTTTTCTTGCCTGATTGTTCTGGCTAGAACTTCCAGTGCTATGTTGAATAAAAGTGGTAAGAGTAGGTATATGGCCTTTATGGTGTTGAGATACAGTTCCTCTATCACCACTTTATTGAGTTTTTTCTATTGTAAGTAGATACTGAATTTTGTTGTCAAATGCTTTTTCTGCCTCTATTGAGATGATCATGTTTTTCCCCTTCATCTTCTTTATGTGTTTTGTCACACTGATTTGTGGATGTTGAATCATTCTTGTATCCCTTGAATAAATTCTACTTGATCATGCTGTAAGCTCCTGTTAATGTATTGTTGAATTTGATTTGCTAATATTGCATCTATGTTCATCAGGGATATTGGTCTATAAATCATTTTTCTTGTGGCATCTTTGTCTGGTTTTGTTATCAGGGTAACACTGACTCTGACTCTAACCCTAACCAATATCATGAAGTTGTGTCATTGTGATACACCACCTAGATTCTCCTTTCATTTTGTTTTGTTTTGTTTTTAGGTTCCCCAAAGAAGTGAATCGTATGGTATTTGTCTTTCTCCACCTGGCTTACTTCACTTAGCATAATAACCTCTAGGTCCATCCATGTTGTTGTAAATGGCAGGATTTCTTTCTTTTTTATGGCTGAATAATATTCCATCATGTGTATGTACCACATCTTCTTTATTCATTCATCTATTGATGGACACTTGGGTTGCTTCCATGTCTTGGCTATTGTAAAAAATGTGTCAATAAACATAGAGGTGTGTGTATTTTTCTAAATTGGAGATTTTGTTTTCTGTGGGTAAATTCCTAGAAATGGAGTTACTAGGTTGTATGGTATTTCTATTTTTTTGAGGAACCTCCATACTGCTCTCCACATTGTCTTTACCAATTGACATTTCCACCAACAGTGTAGGAGGGTTCCCATTTCTCCACATCCTTGCCAACACTTGTTATTTCTTATCTTTTGGATAGTGGCCACTTAACTGGTGTGGGGTGATATCTCATTGTGGTTTTAATTTACATTTCCCTGATGATTAGTGATGTCAAGCATGTTTTCATGCTTGTTGGCCATCTGTGTTTCTTCTTTGAAGAAAATTTGTTCAGGTCCTCTGCCCATTTTTTAAACTGTTTTTGGTGTGAGGGGTATGAGTCTTTATATATTTTAGATATTAACTCCTTATCAGGTAAATCATTGATGAATATAATCTCCCATACTGTCGATTGCTTTTTTGTTTTGTTGATGATGTCCTTTACTTTTTAGTTTAGAAGATTTTTAGTTTGATGTAGTTCCACTTGTTCATTTTTTGCTTTTGTTTTCCTTGCCTGGGGAGAGGCATCCAGAAAAAAATTGCTCATGTTTATTATGTTCAAGAGATTTTTGCCTATATGTTATGTTTATTATGTTCAAGAGATTTTTGCCTATATGTTATTTTAAGAGTTTTATGGTTTCATGTCTTATATTTAGGTCTTTAATCCATTTCAAGTTTACTTTTGTGTATGGAGTTAGACAGTAATCCAGTTTCAGTCTCTTGCATGTAGCTGTCCTGTTTCCACAACACCATATATTGAAGAGATTGTCCTTCCCCCATTGTATATTCACGGTTCCTTTATTGTATATTAATTGACCATATATGCATGGGTTTATTTCTTGGTTCTTTATTCTGTTCCATTGATCTATGGGTCTGTTCTTGTGCCAGTACCATGCTATTTTGATTACTATAGCTTTGTAGTATGACTTGAAGTCAGGCGTCAATATCCCTAGTTTTGTTCTTTCTTGTGATTGCTTTGGCTATATAGAGGTTTTTCATAGGTTCATATGAATTTTAGGATTATTTGCTCTAGTTCATTGAAAAATGTTGTTGGTATTTTGATAGGGTCTGCACTGAATCTGTAAATTGCTTTGGGCAGGATGGTAGATTCTTCTTTAATGAGAGTTGTTCCCATAACCAGCAGGAGAGCCATTGACAGTCTTCACCTGTCATTCACTCTAGAAACTGTCTCAGCTGGAAAAAGCTTCCTTGACCAGGGACATAGCTCTTTCCTGGTCTCTCACACCCATGAATGATTGATAAGGGACTTTGGGCTATTTCAGCCTGACTTGGGACAACTCTGACTAGTCATTCTAAATCCATAGCTCCCAAAGAGGTTGGCTGAGGCTATCACTGGACCTGAAGCACCTCAACTTCTCCTTCTGATCACTGATTTACTTTGCTTCTCTTTCACAAGGCTCTTCTTAATGAATATTTTTCATGCTAAAAAAAGTCATACAAATAAATTCATAATTACAAAACGAAGAAAAAAAAACCCCACCTGGAATGGAGAGATGCATGGGGAGGTGAATGAAAGGGATAAATTGGAGAAAATTTAAGATGAGCTTGAGTCAAGAGTAGGGATGAAACTAGAGGAATAGAGCTGGCTGAAGATGGAAGAAACAGCTCATGAAGCAGAGGCAAGGAATGTAAAAATCCGTGGTTGGCTATATGTGGTCTACTCTCCTTGCTAAAGGTCCTTACCAAAATCTGCTTTTGTAAAATGGTATCTTGCCTTGTATTTATACTATATTTCTCTGATTACTATTGAAAGTTGTTGTGCTTCCTGAATGAGGACATTATTCTATGTCCCAGAACTATGTATATTCTTGGAAATATGCTTCTTTTCCCTCTCTTCTGTGCTGGAAGTCTTGCCACCTCTATGTGCAGTAGGGTCATGAATCTTATCATGCCTTTTACTCTTGTCCATGGTGGGAATCTGTTCATCCCTCATATACCAGATTAAAATTTTCAAGCACTCAGTACATGCTATTTTCTCACTCCCTCCTACAACTTTTCATTTCACCTTTTGGGGCTCATGATCAATCACAAAACTAAAAAATCTTCAACTTCCCTGATAGTCCCTTGAAATTTCAACTGTAATTGAAACCTTCTTCTTCTGAGTACTTTGCTTTCTGAAGCTGGGGGTGAGATGTAAGTTCTTCTTGTTCTTCACTGTTGCTTCCCAACCATCTTCCGTCCTTCCTGAATTTCACATCATCAGAGTATAACCACACTCCAGTCTGTCTTGGCTTAGTCTTCTGCCCTCTTTCCAACTCCAGGGCTTCTCTCCCTCACTCCTTAAATGCTCTTGGCTTTCTGTCACTCTATCCCATATTGATGCTCTCAGAAGTTTTGGTGATTTTAAAATACACTTAGGTGGTTCTTCCAGAACACTTGTATCGCCATCCTATACTACTTCCATGTAATCCAGACCCCCAGGTCTCGTTTCCTGGTTAACATCTCCACTTGGATATGTAGCATGCACTTGAAATAACACATGTCCAAAATCGAATATATCTTATTTTTTTCTGTATCTGCTCCCCACAAGGTATTTCCAATCTCAGAAAATAATAGTTCCATCTTTTTTGTGCTCAGGCTCCAAACTCTCAAGTTACCCTTTGAGTTATCCTTGACTTTCTCTCACTTTTTTTTGTCAAGAAATCCTGTTTTCTTTACCTTCAAAATATATCCAACTGCATGCTGCTTCATATCAATCATCTTGCTACCTTAATGTAAGGCAGCATTATCTCTTATGTGAGTTGCAGCACATATCAAGTCAGTCATTTTCAACTGTTTTGTTCATGGCTGTTTTCCTGAAGTTTGGAAAAGTGCCTGGTGCAAGCATACTTCAGAGTTATAGTGGTTTCAATTCCAGACCACTGCAATAAAGCAAATATTGCAATTAAGTGAGTCAAATGAATTTTTTGGTTTCCCAGTGTATATAAAAGTTGTGTTTGTACTACAGTCTATCAAGTATGCAATAAAAAATGTACATACCTTAATTTATAATACTTTATTGTTAAAAAATGCTAACACCACCTGAGCTTTTAGTGAGTCATATAATCTTTTTGCTGGTGGAGGGTCTTGCTTTGGTGTTGATGGCTGTTGGCTGAGCAGGGTGAAGGTTGCTGAAGATTGGGGTGGATGTGGCGATTTCTTAAAATAAGACAATGAAGACTGCGGCATTGATTGACTCCTCCTTTCAAGATGAGTTTCTCTGTAGCATGTCATGCTATTGATAGCACTTTTTAAAATTTTGCTATTGTTAATGTACAATTACATGAGCAATATTAGGGTTACTAGACTCCCCCATTATCAAGTCCCCACCACATACCCCATTACAGTCACTGTCCATGAGTGTAGTAAGATGCTATAGAATCACTAGTCTTCTCTGTGTTATACTGCCTTCCCCGTATCCCCCACCACTACATTATGTGTGCTAATCAGAATACCCCATTTTTCTCCCTTATCCCTCCCTTCCCACCCATCCTTCCCAGTCCCTTTCCCTTTAGTAACTGTTAGTCCATTGCTTTGTTCCTTCAGTTTTTGCTTTGTTCTTATACTCCACAGATGAGTGAAATCATTTGATACTTGTCTTTCTCCCCCTGGCTTATTTCACTGAGCATAATACCCTCTAGCTCCATCCATGTTGTTGCAAATGGTAGGATTTGTTTACTTTTTATGGCTGAATAGTATTCCATTGTGTATATGTACCACCTCTTCTTTATCCATTCATCAACTGATGGACACTTAGGTTGCTTCCATTTCTTGGCTATTGTAAATAGCACTGTGATAAACATAGGGGTGCATATGTCTTTTTCAAACTGGGATGCTGCATTCTTAAGGTAAATTCCTAGAAGTGGAATTCCTGGGTCAAATGGTATTTCTATTTTGAGTTTTTTGAGGAACCTCCATATTGCTTTCCACAATGGTTGAACTAATTCACATTCCCACCAGCAGTGTAAGAGGGTTATTAATAGCATTTTATCAACTTTTTTCAAAATGGGGGTCAGTCCTCTCAAAACCTGCTTCTGCTTTATCAACTAAGTTTATGAAATATTCTAAATCCTTTGTTGTCATTTCAACAATCTTCACCGCATCTTCCTTCATGAGGAGTAGATTCCATCCCAAGAAACCACTCTCTTTGCTCATCCATAATAAGCAACTCCTCACCTATTCAAGTTTTACCATGAGCTTGCATCAATTCAGTCACATCTCCAGGTTCCACTTCTGATTCTAGTTCTTTCGGTATTTCTACCACATCTGCAGTTACTTCCTCCACTGAAATCTTGAACCCCTGAAAGGGTTGGAATTAATGAAGGTTGCAATCAACTTTTTCCATTCTCCTGTGAATATTTGAGATTTTGACCTCTTCGCATGAATCGCAAATCTCCTTAATGGCATCTAGAATAATGAATCCTTTCCAGAAGGTTTTCAATTTACTATGCCCAGATCCATCAGAGGAATCAATATATATGGCAGCTATATCCTTTCAAAATACATTTGTTAAAATGAAGACTTGAATGTTAAAATGCCTTCTTGATCCATGGGCTGCAGAATGCATATTGTGTGAGTAAGCATGAAAAAACATTTATCTCATTGTACATCTCTCTCTGTTAGAGCCCTTGGGTGACCAGGTGCATTGTCAATGAGCAGTAATATTTTGAAAGGAATCTTTTTTTTTTGAGCATTAAGTCTCAATAGCAGGCTTAAAATAGTAAACCATGTTGAAGACAGATATGTTGTCATCCAGGCTTTGTTGTTCCATTTATAGAGAACAAGCAGAATTGATCTGATATAATTCTTAAAGACTCTAGGATTCTCAGAGTGATAAATGAGCATTGGCTTCAACTTAAAGTCACCAGGTGCATTAGCTCCTAACAAGAGTCAGCCTATCTTTTGAAGCTTTGAAGCTAGGCATTGATTTCTCCTCTTTAGTTATGAAAGTCCTAGATGACATCTTCTTCCGACAGAAATCTGTTTCATCTACATTGAAAATCTGTTGTTTCGTATAGCCACCTTCGCTAACTACCTTAGCTAGATCTTTTGGATAACTTGCAGCTTCTGCATCAACGCTTGTTGCTTCACCTTGTACCTTTGTTATGGAGACAGTTTCTTTCCTTAAGCCTCGTGAACCAACTTCTGCCTGCTTCCAACTTTTCTTCTGTAGCTTCCTCACCTCTCTCAACACTTATAAAATTAAGGAAAATTGGGGCCATGCTCTGGAGTAGGCTTTGGCTTAAGGGAATGTTGTAACTGGTTTGATCTTCTATCCAGACCACCAAGACTTATTCTGCATCAGCGATAAGGCTGTTTTGCTCACTGGAGTAGCATTTCAATTTCCTTCAAGAGCTTTTCCTTTGCATTCACAGCTTGGCTGACTGGTGCAGGAGGCCTAGTTTCAGCCTATCTTGGCTTTCAACATGCCTTCCTTACTAAGCTTAATCATTTCTAGCTTTTGTTTTAAGGTGAAAGGTGTGAAACTCTTCCTTTCACTTGAATTCTTAGAGGTCATTGCAGCATTATTAATTGGCCTAATTCAATATTGTTGTGCCTCCAGGAATAGGGAAGCTTGAAGAGAGAGAGATGGGGTAATGGCTCGTCAGTGGAGCCATGAAAACACATTTATCCATTGATTTTGTTGTCTTCCATGCACATGTTTATGGCACCCCAAAACAATCACAATAGTGATATCAATGATCACTGATCACAGATCACTGTAACACATATTATTAGTAATGAAAAAGTTTGAAATATTGTGAGTATTACCCAAATGTGACACAAAGACACAAAGTGAGCAAATGCTGTTGGAAAAATGTTGTGGATAGACTTGCTTGATCCAGGTTGCCACAAACTTTCAGTTTGTAAAAAAAACACTGTGAAGTGCAGTAAAGCAAAGCACAATGAAATGAGGTATGACTCTACTTAGGGCATTTAATACATATTTGTTGAATGAATAAGTGATTTTTTTCTATCATTATATATGGAGAATTCTCATTCATTATCTCTGTAAATAATGCTACTTTCCTGTTCTCTGGTGTTTTCCTTCTCTCCCTCCAGCAGTCATGGAGTGGAGCAGCTCCTTCTCTGACAATGTCTCTTTGTCTCCCTTTTATATTTTATGTTTTTACTCTCCTTAGCTTTATGATTTCTCTAGTTCGGTATTTTCCATTTTCAATTCTGTCTAAACTGCTTTCACCTACTCATTGTATTTCTCACTTCCATGTTACTTATTTAATCCCTAGGAGTATTCTTTAGTTCCCTTTTAAAGCTGACATCTCTTTTGACATTTTTTCTTAGCTACACTTATGTTGCCCTCTTTATGTCCTCAATGAAATTAAATTTATTGAAAAACATTTTATATTCGATAATCCATCAATCTCTATCAACCAAGGGACTGATTCTTCTTTTTCTTGTTTTGGATGTCTCTCTTACAGTGGCTTTGAATTATGAGTTGAAAGAAGATACCTAGTTGTGGATATAAAACGTATTCTCCTTGAAGAAAATTTGTTTTACTTTCACCAGGTTCACCATCTACCAGAGAATATCTTAAACCAAATTCTCAGCCCTCAAGACTCCCCAACAGATTGTGTTTCATTCTACCTGGAGCTAAGCCTCAAACAGATAAAATGAAGTGCCATCTCCTTTTGTATCATGAGTTTCTTTTTCTTTTGCTTGTTAGATTACCTATTGGAGGCATCACGTTTTGGATGCCTGGAATTTTTTCAGGGCTATGTGAGCACTGAATTTTATTTTCTCTCCCCCATAAATGGACCATTAAAACCAAAGCTTTAGGTCACCAAAGAATGTTAGGTACTCCTAGGTACCCTCTTGTTTCAGCACCACTTTCATCTCTGGATTTGTGATATGTCATCTTTTTTGGCCTTGTTATATTTCTCTTACATTTTTACAAGCTCTTGTATGTCTTTAAAAATATTAAAACAATTCTAATCCAGTTTCTATAATGCTGTTCTTAAGGATATTTTGGACTATTTGGTTCACATATTGCTGAAGTGGATGTCCTCAGTTATTTCTAGTGTAGATTACGAGGCTTCTGCAATAGAAGACAGTTTTGCAGAGAGGGCTATCTTCCCTCTTCAGAATAATCCAATAATTACGTTGTGACTTGTGACAGATTAAATGCTGTCTTATATAAGGAGGAAAAGAGAAGGGATGGTTGAATTGTGGTGGGAATTGTGAACAAGATGGTAGTATAGGGGGATTCCTTCTAATGGGGGCATAGAGCATTGACAGAAAACATTAAATCATTTTAAATACAGACATCTACTTTCAAAAGAAAGGCAAGACCCCACAGGGACCAGAAACAAAGTAGAGAATCCAATCTCTGAAAGGACAGCAGATATTTTGATGTATTTGTGGTACTGAGACTAAAATATATACTAGCAACTGAGATTTCTGCTCTTTTGAGTGGGCTGAAAATCAGCCTACTGCCAATCATGAGAGGCTGAAGAGGCACTGATCACTCTTTCATTGTTGTGCTTGGGGTTGATCAAAGAAAGACAGACTGAAGCCCAGAATGGTCACTGTGTGATTGCTTGGGGATTAGACCTGTGACATTCCAGAGGCATGAGTTCTAAGAGTTCTAGAAACCTGGGTTCTGAGTTGTGGTCCACTAAGAAACAGAGACTATAAAAATTATAATTGTGGGCTGATTAAATAATATTTAAAAAATTTCAAAATATAAAGGATGAAATACCATCTATGAAGCAAAAATAGGAGTTTATGATACTAAAGGGATATTTTGAAACAAGAAGGAAGTAAAAATCTTGGAAAGAAAAAAATACAATCTTTGAAATGAAAACTTTCTTTTCAAATATAAATAGAATACTGGAAACAGTTGCTGAAAAGATTAGTTAATTGGATTAAGAAATAAAGAAAGCTGGAATTGATAAGGCATACAACACACGTGATATTAGGAATTCAAGAGTTATGGGAGATTGATGGAGCAGTACCATTGTATATCTGATTGGATTTCCAGTTATGGGGATGTGGGATATTCCAAGAAATAGAGCCTAAGATTTTGTGGGATTTCGCCCAAGAGAAATTTCCCATATTGATAGGTAATCAAATTCCATTAAGCCAAATATATAATCTATATATGTAGATTATATATTCTACCCATAGAGACATTATCAGAGTAAAATTATAGGACATCAAAGGAAGAGAAATAATTTAAAATATGCTAAAATGAACAGCTGAATCAAATATAAAAAAATAACAATTTGATTGGCAGAAGACTCCTTGCCTGCAATGACGTCAAAAACTGGCAGAAAATAATGGACTAATATATTTACAGTAATTAAATATCATTTCAGAATTAAGAATAAATATGTAATAAAGCATTTTCAGATGTACAAAGCTAAGAGATTTTACCACACAAAAACATGTTCAGACTTACAGAAGAACTAAGATAGTTTACCATACATAGAATATAGCAGAAAGAAATATTGAAGGATATTCTTCAGCAAGAAGAAAATTGCAGCTAGACTTTGAGTGTGGAATGTAAGAACAAAAAGGTAGAAAATAATTGGTAAATCTAAATAGTATTGATGTTTTCAAAAAATGGAATAATCTAGACTTCAGCTATATCAGTAGTATTTTATTTCTTTTACAAAAATGTGAGGCAAATATGGAAGTACATTCATTTTTTAAAGTTTGATTTACCTAAGAAAAAACTCAGGGTACAATTTTAAAAGTTCAAAATAATGTGGAATAGCAAGAATAGCAAACATTTTACATCAGTCTATCAGTGGAAATTACCAGATGAACACATTTTAAAAAGAAATACATATCCTAGTGCATGTGGAAAACATCTGACAAATACAACATTTATTGATAATGAAAAGGGAACTGACAGGAAGAGAACTTCAGCAGGTGAAGAGCTATGAGCAAACATCATACTAGTATGTATAGTAAAGTAACTATTTTTTTCCAGAAGAGCAGTTGGAAACACCAAGGAGAAAACCATGGCTAAGAGTCTTGATAAATTCACAGGAAAACATACCAGGAAACTCACAACATGAGAAATCCAGTGATTTCTAGATTTGGAGATGGGAGCAGGAGTATAGTGCTGCATAAAGGGTAGAGTTTAAGTGAAAATAACTGACGCAAAACGAGGGGGACGGAGAGGAATGGAGGGGAATGGAGGGACCTTTCTTGTAGAAAAGCGCCGATGTCTGAAAACACATTGGTATCTCTGGGTGGACACACGATTTCAAAGATAAGATCGAGAATCTACTTTCTCTTCCAGATGTCTTCATCTTCTAGTGTCGCCAGTCTGCACAGAAAAGGAGTTTGCACATGAAGTGCTCAATTTCCAAGTTGTAGGATATTCAACGTAAAGGGTGTTGGCCAATTCCACGAAGGGTGTGGTTGTGGGGGGGCAGTTCAGTCCTAGAACAGGCATCTCCGGGCCTTGCACGGAGGACCAGGCAGGCGCTGGGGGCGCACCTGCGGACCTGGATTCGTCGGAGAGGGAGGTAGAGGTTGGAGCGGTGAGTTGAGAAAGGGCTCCGGAAGGCTGAAGCCCAGGTTGAAGTAGAGGGCAGGAAAGCGTCTCTCTGGACTACAGATGCGGGTTGCGGGGCCCGCGGGCTCGTCGGTTCGGCGGCGCTTGGCAGGGCCTGGTTCCCCAGACTGCGGCCTCCAGCGGGGCGCAGGGCAGGCGCTGGGGCTGCGGGGCCGGCTGCCCATCATCACCTCGACGGTGCTGTGGGTGGCGCTCCCGGGACCTGGGAGTGCGAGGGCGTGAGAGCGCCAGGCACTGCAGGCAGTGACAATTCTCGATGACAGGTGAGGCGGGCCGGGTGGGGAGCGGGGCGAGTCCTGGCGTTGCGGGGGAGTCTCCGGGAGGGCTGAGTCCTGGTTCCGTGGGAGCTGCGTCCAGCGTAGCGCCCGGCCTCACCGGTTTGAATTTAAGGCTTCTCAGCACGTTCTGTTTGCGCTCGCGACGGCTGTTGGCGTTGGAAATGACGTCAGCAGAATGAAAGCCTCAAAAATTTCACGTTAAGCTCCGCCCCCTGTGGCCCTGTAGATCGGGGTATCGGTTCAGCCCAGTAACAGTGCCACCTGTGGTTGGTAGGTCGCCATAAAGAAGTACTCTTATAGGCCTCTAGGGGCAGAATACTGTGCAACTCATTATTAGGGAAGAAAAGATGTTTCAGTAATAGTCTCAAATGTTGTTTGACTTTAGGACTGTTTTCCTGTGATTTCAGGCATTCTAGAGAAAAGAGCACACAGACCCCTCCGGCTCCACCATAAAATGGACTCATCCAAATGCTCCATGAAATTTCTTTAACGCTTGGTCTTTTATTTGAGGAGTAATGGAAAATACTGAATTCTTTTTTAGGCAAAGTTCTGTTTTGAAACTAAATCAAATATTTTTGCAGTTTCTCCCAGACAGTTAAGGCTGTTATAAAATTATTAATAATAGCGATAATAATTAAAACAATCAACATAATTAAATCATTTTATTAAGCCCTTATTATGTGTTCACCATTCTAGTGAGTGTTCAAAAAATGACTTTTTCTTTAAAAGCAAAACCGCAACACTTCATTGAAGTATGAGAGACATTTAAAAAAACTACCAGTTTAATGTATACACCTTGAGTTTGGAGATAAGTATACATTCGTGAAACCATTACCACGATCAATGTCATACACAGGACCATCACCTCCAAAAGTTTCTTCTTGCTCTCTGAAAAAAGTACAGTTTTTTGAAGTGGGATTGAAGATGGTGGGTGTGAGAGGTGAGACAGAGAACTCCTCCCAAAACCACAAATAGTATGAAAATATAGTTACTCAATACAACTAATCCTAAAACAGCAACAAGAAGGAAGGCTGCACCAGACTGCATATAGACCTAACTGAACAGAGCCGACCTCATGAAACATGGTAACTTACGAAAGCCTTAATCCGGTGGGACCCAAGCCCTTCCCCCACCCCAGCTCACCAGCGGGAGGAAGAGAAACAGAGAGGGGAGGGGGTGGAAGCCTAAACTACTGAACACCTAGACCTGGAGATCTGCTTTGCCAGCAGAAACCTACATCATGTGGTGCTCCGGAGGTTGAGGAGCTGGGACAGGCGGAGTGCCTGAGAGATGGATTCCGACCGTTTGTGGAGGATGGGATCCATAACCAGCCACTCTGTGACAGAGGAAAGGCAGGCGGTCTGAGAGGCTTCCTAGAGCGAGAGGGCTGGTGAAGGTGCGGGATTTGCATGGAGCTTGCTGCACGGGAGAAGGGAGAGGGGAAGAAGGTTGTCTGTGCACGCTCTGCCCAGCAGATTGGGAACTTTGGGAAGCATCAGGCGCCCCATTCCCCTGGCTGGCTACTCAGCTCCGAGGCCCCTCAGTGTGACACGAAGCCTGCTGTGCCTTCCTCCTGGCCTGACAGCACCGGCTTGCATACCGGCATTCACTGCGCTGGCGTCTGGCCAGGTAGAGGGAGGCTCTGCCTACATCAGCTAGAGACTCCAAGCACAGAGGCTTACACCTGTGTGCTGGGCCGACTGGCTGTGATACTGGAGACAGGCACCACAGATGGGAATCAGGAAACCGATCTTTCCTCCTCCCATGCAGCAGCTCCGCTCCCCAACGACCCCCAACCTCACTCTAGGGGCTGAGCAGCTCCAGAGACTGGAGCTCCTGGGTACTAGAGGGCACCACATAGAAATATGAAATGTCAGAAGAACCTGGTTCAGACCAAAATCTCACAAACCACAGAAAAAGGGCCAAAGGAAACTGATCTCACCAATCTTCCTGAAAGAGAGTTCAAAATAAAAATCATAAACATGCTCATGGAGGTACAGAAAAATATTCAAGAACTCAGGAACAAATTTAAGACAGAGATTCAATCATTCAGAAATTCCATATCTGAAATGAAACATGCAATGGAGGGATTTAAAAGCAGATTAGATGTAGTAGAAGAGATGGTAAGTGGAATAGAAATTACAGAAGAGGAATACAAAGAAACTGAGGCACAGAGAGAATAAAAGATCTCTAAGAATGAAAGAATATTTAGAGAACTGTGTGAACAATCCTGAAGGAACAACATTTATATTATAGGGGTATCAGAAGAAGAAGAGAGAGAAAAAGGGATAGAAAGGGTCATTGAGGAGGTAATTGCTGAAAACTTCCCTAATCTGGGGAAGGAGATAGTCTCTGAAGCCATGGAGGTGCATAGATCTCCCAACACAAGGGACCCAAGGAAGCCAACATCAAGACACATAATAATTAAAATGGAAGAGATCAACGATAAAGACAGACTTTTAAAAGCAGCTACAGAGAGATAAAGGATCAAAAACAAAGGACAACCCATCAGGCTATCATCAGATTTCTCAACAGCAACCTTACAGGCCAGAAGGGAGTGGCATGATATATTTAGTGCAATTAAGCAGACGGGCCTTGAACCAAGAACACTCTATCTGGAAAGGTTATAATTTAAATTTGAAGGAGGGATTAAACAATTTTCAGGTAAGCAAAAGTTGAGAGAATTTACCTCCCACAAACCACCTCCACAGTGCATTTTGGAGGGACTCCTATAGATGGAAGTATTCCTAAGGCTAAATAGAAGTCACCCAAGGAATAGACAAAGAGTACAGAAAATGATTCATAACATACAAAGAATGGAGGTCAAAGAAAAAGAAAAAGGGGGGAAAAAAGAACCTTTAGGTTGTGTTTGTAATAGCATAGGAAGTGAGTTAAAGTTGACTGTTATATAGTAAGAGAATTACCCTTGAACCTTTGGTAACCATGAATCTAAAGCCTGCAATGTCAATAAGTACATACCTATTGATAATCACTCTAAATGTAAAAGGTCTGAATGCACCAATCAAAAGACTTAGAGTCACTGAATGGATAAAAAAGCAAGACCCATCTATATGCTGCCTGAAAGAGGTTCACTTCAAACCCAAAGACATACAGAGACTGATAGTAAAGGGATGGAAAAAGATATTTCATTCAACTAATAGGGAGAAAAAAAGCAGGAGTTGCAGTACTTGTATCAGACAATTAGACTTCAAAACAAAGAAAGTAACAACAGCGAAAGAAGGACCTTATATAATTATAGAAGAGTCAGTCCAACAAGAGGATATAACTGTTATAAATATCTATGCACCCAATACAGGATCACCTACATATGTGAAACAAATACTAACAGAATTAAAGTGTGAAATAGAATGCAATGCATTCATTTTAGGAGACTTCAGCACACCACTCACTCTAAAGGACAGATCAACCAGACAGAAAATAAGTAAAGAGACAGAGGCACTCAACCACATATTAGAACAGATGGACCTAACGGACATTTACAGAACACTCCATCCAAAAGCAGCAGGATGCACATTCTTCTCAAGTGCACGTGGAACATTTTCAAGAATAGATGATATACTAGGCCACCAAAAGAACCTCAGTAAATTCAAAAAGATTGAAATTGTACCAGCCCTCTTCTCAGACCACAGAGGTATCAAACTAGAAATAAATTACACAAAGAAAATGAAAAAGCGCACAAACACATGGAGGCTTAATAACATGCTCCTAAGTAATCAATGGATCAATGACCAAATAAAAACAGAGATCAAACAATTTATGGAGACAAATGACCACAATAATTCAACACCACAACATCTGTGGGACGCGGCAAAGGCCGTGCTAAGAGGGAAGTATATTGCAATACAATCCTACTTCGGGAAAGAAGAAGAATCCCAAATGCAGTCTAAACTCACAATTAACAAAACTAGAAAAAGAAGAACAAGTGAGGCTCAAAGTCAGTATAAGGAGGAACATAATAAAGATTAAAGCAGAAATAAATAGAATTGAGAAGAATAAAACAATAGAAAGAATCAATGAAAGCAGGAGCTGATTCTTTGAGAAAATAAACAAAATAGACAAACCCCTATCCAGACTTATCAAGAAAAAAGGAGTTTCTACACACATAAACAGAATCAGAAATGAGAAAGAAAAAATCACTATGGACACCACAGAAATACAAAGAATTATGAGATAATACTATGAAAAATTATATGCTAAAAACTGGATAACCTAAAAGAAATGGACAACTTCCTAGAAAAAGTTGTCCTTCCAAGGCTGACCCAGGAAGAAACAGAAAATCTGAGTAGACCAATTACCAGGAAAGAAAGTGAATTGGTAATCAAAAACTACCTAAGAACAAATCCCCTTACCAGATGGTTTCACTGCTGAATTTTATCAAACATTTAGTGAAGACCTACTTTTGCAAAAAGTAGAAGAGGAGGGAATACTCTCAAACTCATTCTACAAGGCCAACATCACTCTAATACCAAAACCATTTAAAGACACCACAAAAAAAGAAAATTACAAACCAATATTCCTGATGAACATAGATGCAAAAATACTCAACAAAATATTAGCAAACCAAATTCAAAAATACATCAAAAGATCATCCATCATGATCAAGTGGGATTCATCCCAGGGACACAAGGATGGTACAACATTCGAAAATCCATCAACATCATTCACTACATCAACAAAAAGAAGGACAAAAAACACATAATCATCTCCATAGATGCTGAAAAAGCATTCGACAAAATCCAACATCCGTTCATGGTAAAAATCTCTCAACAAAATGGGTATAGAGAGCAAATACCTCAGCATAATAAAGGCCATATATGACAAAACCACAGCCAATATTATACTTAACAGTGAGAAGGTGAAATCTTTTCCTTTAAGATTGGGAACAAGACAAGGATGCCCACTCTCCCCACTTTTATTCAACATAGTACTGGAGGTCCTAGCCATGGCAATCAGACAACACAAAGAAATAAAAGACATCCAGATTGGCAAGGAAGAAGTCAAACTTTCCCTGTTTGCAGATGACATGATACTGTACATAATAAAACCCTAAAGAATCCTCTCTAAAATTACTGGATCTAACATCTGAATTCAGCAAAGTTATGGGATACAAAATTAATACACAGAAATCTGTTGCATTCCTATACACTAATGATGAACTAGCAGAAAGAGAAATCAGGAAAACAGTTCCATTCACAATTGCATGAAAAAGAATAAAACACCTAGGAATAAACCTAACCAAGGAAGTGAAAGACTTATACTCTGAAAACTACAAAACTCATGTGAGAAATTCAAGAAAATACCAATAAATGGAAACACATCCCGTGTTTAATATTGGTAGAATTAATATTGTCAAAATGGCCACCCAGCCTAAAGAAATCTACAGATTCAATGTAATCCCTATCAAAATACCAACAGCATTCTTCAATGAACTAGAGCAAATCATTCTAAAATTCATATGGAACCACAAAATACCCCGAATAGCCAAAGCAATCCTGAGAAGGAAGAATAAAGCAGGGGAAATTACACTCCCCGATTTCAAGCTCTACTACAACTACAGTAATTAAGACAATTTGGTACTGGCACAAGAACAGACCCATAGACCAATGGAACCAACTAGAGAGTGCAGATGTATACCCAAACATATATGGTCAATTAATATACGATAAAGGAGCCATGGACATACAATGGGGGAAATGACAGCCTCCTCAACAGCTGGTGTTCTCAAAACTGGACAGCTACATGTAAGAGAATGAAACTGGATTATTGTCTAACCGCATACACAAAAGTAAACTCAAAATGGATCAAAGACCTGAATGTAAGTCATGTAACCATAAAACTCTTAGAAATAACATGGCAAAAATCTCTTGGACATAAACATGAGCACCTTCTTCATGAACATATATCCATGGGCAAGGGAAACAAAAGCAAATATGAACAAGTGGACTATATCAAACTAAAAAGCTTCTGTACAGCAAAGGACACCATCAGTAGAACAAAAAGACATTCTCCAGTATGGGAGAATATATTCATAAATGACATCTGATAAGCAGTTGACACCCAAATTACATAAAGAGATCACGCACCTCAAGAAACAAAAAGCAAATAAGCCAATTAAAAAATGGGCAGAGGAGCTGAACAGACACTTCTCCAAAGAAGAAATTCAGATGGCCAATAGGCACATGAAAAGATGCTCCACATCACTAATCATCAGAGAAATGCAAATTAAAACCACAATGAGATATCACCTCACACCAGTTAGGATGGCAACCATCCAAAAGACAAACAAGAAATGTTGGCAAGGATGTGGAGAAAGGGGAGCCCTCCTACACTGCTGGTGGGAATGTAAACTAGTTCAACCATTGCAGAAAGCAATATGTAGCTTCCTCAAAAAACTAAAAATAGAAATACCATTTGACCCAGGAATCCCACTCCTTGGAATTTACCCAAGGAATACAACTTCTCAGATTCAAAAGGGCATATTTACCCCTATGTTTATTGCAGCACTATTTACAATAGCCAAGAAATGACAGCAACCTTAGTGTCCATCAGTAGATGAAACGATAAAGAAGAAGTATTACATATACACAATGGAATATTATTCAGTCATAGGAAGAAAACAAATCCTACCATTTGCAACAACATGGATGGAGCTAGAGGGTATTATGCTCAGTGAAATAAGCCAGGTGGAAAAAGACAAGAATCAAATGATTTCACTCATCTGTGGAGTATAAGAACAAAGAAAAAACTGAAGGAATAACACAGCAGCAGACTCACAAAACCCAAGAATGGACTAACAGTTCTAAAGGGAAAGGGATTGGGGAGGACGGATGGGAAGGGAGAGACAAGGGGGAAAAGGGGCATTATGATTAGCACATATAATGTAGGGTGGGGGGCAAGGGGAAGGCAGTATAACATAGAGAGACAAGTAGTGATTCTATAGCATCTTACTACGCTGATGGACAGTGACTGTAATGAGGTATGTGGTGGGGACTTGATAATAGGGGGAGTCTAGTAACCATAATGTTGTTCATGTAATTGTACATTAATGATAGCAAAAAAAAAGTAAGGTTTTTAATTCTTCAAAATTACTGAAACTCAAGAGTTGTAAAGTAAGTTATCCAAAGTTAAAAGCTAATTTGTGTGAGACGGTGGAATTAAAGGCAGACTTATCTGATTTTAAGTCATGGGCTTTTTACTTATATATTTATTGTATACACCTAGTAGTGGATTGCTTAATTGGTAGTACGGGTCATTTTTCAAATAAACAGGTAGTGACTTCTGCTCTTTCCCAAAATGTTTATTACATTTTACACTCCTGTGAACCGAATATGTTTCCATTTCATCCTTGCCAACAGTTCTTTTTTTTTTCAAAGTAGCTTTTTTTATTAAGGTATTATTGATATAAATTCTTATGAAGGTTTCACATGAAAAAACAATGTGGTTACTACATTTACCCATATTATCGAGTCCCCACTCATACCCCAATGAGTCACTGTCCATCAGTGTAGTAAGATGACACAGATTCACTGTTTGCCTTCTCTGGTCTACACAGCCAACATTTCTTATTGACAAGATTTTTTTTATCTATCAACTTAAAATGAAAGCTTTGATTGTTTTAAATTTTAAAAATGGAAGTATAGTTGACATACAATATTATATTAGTTTCTGGTGTACAACATAGTGATTCAACAATTATATACATTATGAAATGCTCACCACAATAATTGTACTTACTGTTATTGTCAGACTCATTGGTCTTTTCCAACCTGGTTTAGTAAAATGCTATTTCATTGTGTTTTCATTTTGCATTTCTGATTGCCAGTCAAGGTGGATCATTTGTAATATGCTTATTGGCCATTCTTGTGTCTTCCTCTTTGAAAGATTCCTATATTCTATCTATTTTTTTACTTTTAATAAATTGGATTTCAGCATTTCTTCCAGCTTTATGTAGTGTTGGTAGCTTTTTGTTCAAGGACCAACTCAGCATTTCATTTCTCCAAAAAGCCCTTGCTGACTATTTTATTTGAAATGGCTTTCCCAACTTACTCTTTATCTCATCACTCTCTTTATGGCCTTCATTATAGTACCACAATCTATAAATAAGCAACATATTGTTTTTTAAAAATTGGGTTTCAGATATACTGTATACCAGTCGTTTATCAAATGTAGGTGTAGCATATGTCTTTATCACAGTCTCTGAAGACTTTAACATTTGTTTCACAATAATTCTCACCTATTCTATCTTCTGGTGTAACTGTGGTGATTTAATATTCTCATGGATCCCTCCCCATCCTCGTCCCTAATCTTAGCCTCTTAGTTCTCTTTCTCTTCAACAGTTTTGTCTTCCCTCCTACCTATTGACTCATCATACTCTTGACCTTGTCATCACTACAAATTGTAACTCCTCTGTAATCACAATTTCAAATATTTTACTCTTATAAAGCACCACCTCCTAAATTTCTAGCTTTGTCTTTTAAATGTACAAACTCTATCAGTTCTTCACCCCTCTGGAAAAATCCATCTATCCTACCACATTTTCACTGAAACTGTCACCTTCAGTTCTCACTTCCTGTCTTATCTGAAACTTAAATTCCATGGACAGTCATTATAATCATTGCAGTGTTAATATCTTCATCACCCTTTCGTGTCCCCTGCTTTGCTGGTTAGTATATCTGCTACTCTGTGCCTGCACTTATGCAGCTGAATGGGGCTGAAAAAAACAACATCAACACTCAACTCTATTGACTGATCTCATTGTATATTCGTGATCATCATCCTCAAGTGGGCTTCTAATGCTGCCCAGTGTGGACTTACTATGTTGCTGTATTCCATTCACTCACTCTCCTAGATGAACACTGCCTGCTTTCTCCTTTCTCTGCAAACTTCCAATACCTCAACCCTTATTTTTTTTCCTCCAAGATGGTCACCTTGCTGCTTTTTCAGAGACAATAGAAGCAATTAGAAAACATTTTTTAAAATTTCCATAATCACATCTCACCAAGCTTCATTGGGACTATATATTCTGCCTTCTCTCCTGTTGGCGCCTCAGGAAAGGTCTGCTCTCCTAGCAAAGGCCACTCCTTTCATTATTGAAATTGATCGCATCTCATTTTGCCTCCTGAAGAGCATCACTCTATCAAGTCTAGCATCTCTGTCCAGCATCATCAAATTTTAGCTACCACTACTGAATCAATATCTATATATATATAATTGAGAAGTAAGCTCTTCAATCTTAAAACAAACAAAAACTCTCTTGATGACTTCTCTTCTAGTTTTAAACCAATTTTCTCCTTCCTTATACACCCAAACTCTTGAATTAGTGAACTTTATTTGCATTTTCTAATTTCCCTCCTTCCACTCTTTCTTGAACCCACTCCAATCACAGTTCTATCTATGCCAGCCCACTCAATAGAGTCATCAATGATGAACCACATTATGAAATCTAGTGGTTGATTCTCAGTCCACCTCTTGAGTTATGGTCAACTATTGACACAATCTATCACTTTCTCCTTTAAGCATCTTCCCCCTTGGCATCCAAGATCTCACACTCTCCCAGTCTGTTTCTGGCTTCTCCTTCTCAGTTTCCTCAGCTGTTTGCTTTGCATTCTAAAGGTTGGACTATCCCAGGACACTATTCTTGGCCTTATATATTTTTTTCTATCAACCTTCACTGTCTTCCCTTAAGTTCCACCTGCATGTAGGTGACTCCCAATATGACTCTCCCTCTGTACCTTTCCCATGAATATCCAATTGCATTGTCAGCATTTTCTCCTGGATATCTATTAAGTTGAACCATATGCAATTTTCATTCTTTTAGGTCAGAATAGTTAAATAATACCCATTTTATATATGTCAATCTAATAATAGGAAATCTAAATTTGAGCTCCTCATGTTTCCCTAAACCACATTCTTTCAAAAAGTTCCCCATCACAGTAATTGGTAATTCCTTCCTGTTGCTCAAGACGAAAACTTGAAATTATCCTTGAGAGTCTTTCGCATTTCATATCCATTCCACGTAGATATCCTGTACCATAGTACTTCTTACCATCTCTCCTGTTCCCACCCTGCTGCCACCTTCATCCATGTAGTGAATTACTGTAGAATCCTCTTAAGTTGTCTCCTGGCATCTCATCTTTGTTTCTTTTCAGGCTAGTCTCCCCACAATAGCTATAGTGGTTCTATTAAACCTAAGTCAGGTCATGTCACTCCTCTGCTCAAATACCTCCAGTTTCACTCAGGCTCAAAGCCACTAATTTTGTAGGGGCCTGTGGGACTGTAGGTGATCTGGACTTCCCACCACATTATGTCAGACTGCACCTCCTGTCACTCTCCCCCTTGCTCCTTCTATTGAAGCTCTCTGGCCTCTGTGCTTTTCCTAGGAATTGACAGGCATACTTAAACAGATTTGACAGTTGCTCTTCTACCCATTTATTTGTATGCTTCCTCAGTTCTTTCAAACCATTACTCAAAGGGCTCCATCTCAGAGTCTTTCCCTACGCATACCACCTAAAATGGAAATCTCTGACCCTTCTACCTGCTCTCAATCTTTAGCACTTACCAGTATTTAGCATGTTTTCTTTATTTATCTTGTTTACCTTCTATTTTTGCTGCCAGAGTATAAGCTCATAGTGGCAGTGACTTTTAACTGCTCTGCTCTTTCAATATCCCCAGTTTTGGAACACTCTCAGCTGTGTAGTGGGCACTCAAAAATATATATTGAATAAATGAATGATTTTTTTCTTTCATCAACTAAGACGAAAGAGCTTTGTTTTTATGAATCAAATATGTGGATCAGGAGAAAACCTAAGTGGGACCCACAGGAGGGGAAATTGCATTGGAGAACCCCTGAACAGACCCCTAAATATGATTCCATCTAGTAGGTGAATTAAAAATATCCAATCTTCAAAGATAGGAAAGTTTGCCTATCTCAACCTTTTCTCTGAAAGAAGGAGGAACTAAAGGATCCTGTGAAAACTTCACAGTGAGGGCTGGGGAATATATGCCTCTCCTTCATTATGAATTTCTGTGACTGTTACCCTCCTATAGCCATTCTCATCAGCTATATGCATTCTCCCTCATTATGAATCTCTTTGACTATTACCCTCCATTCCATTTTCTCTATTTCCTCCTTCTGGAACTTCACTAATCATATGTTAGATCTTCCTTTCCTCTAATAACTAATATTCTTTTTATTATTTTTATGCCTGGGCCATGCTATGATAAATAATAAGTAGCTTCTCTGACTCTTCAGCTGTTTCTAATGTGTTTAAATGCATAAATTATATTTTTGTTTTAAATACTTATATAGCACAGCTTTGAATGTTCATTTTAATCAATTAAAAAAAAATGACCATGTCATTTTTGGTTTTGTTCTTCAGCCTCGTTTTTTCCTTCTTTGTCTGAGAGTTGATTTTGTTATTTGTTCTTTCAGCTTTGTCTCATTTATGTTGGGTTTTTTCCTAAGTCTCTGCTTTGGATTATGACATTATACTCACTGGAACCGCATTTTTGAGAGGACTTTGAGTCCTGGAATAGGTGGTTGTTCTCTCAGAGAGGACTTGAGTTGTTTGGGGAGTTTCTAGAAGCATTATCAATCAGGGAACCCTTTTAACTAAATTCTTAGTGTCTCCCTGCCTTTCTTTTGTCTCTCCTGTCTATTGCCTGCTTTTACCTCTCCTTTCCTTCCCTCTTCATTTCCTTCTTTTCTTTCTCCTTCCTTTCTTACTTTTTTATAAGGACAGTATGAGTTCTAGACCACAGTCATATGAAGGTGACCCTTGGATTGCACCTCTTTTGGTCTAAGTGGCTTGCCTGGCAAAGGAACCAGAACCCTCATCCCTGGGAGAAAGGAGCCCCTGGTAACCAGTCAATCATCTGGTGCCAAACATATATTTCCCAGCCCTCACTGTCAAGTTTTCAGAGGATCGTTTAGTTCCCCTTTCTTTCAGAAAGAAGGGTGAGATTGGCAAACTTTCCTACCTTTGAAGATTGGATATTTTTAATTCACCTATGATGGAATCATATTTAGGGGTCTATTCAGGGGTTCTCCAATGCAATTTCCCCTCCTGTGTGTCCACTTAGGTTTTCTCCTGATCCCCATATTTGATTCATAAAAACAAAGCTCTAAGCCACTGTGGACTTACCACTTGATCTCTCAGTATTTCCTTTATTTGCTAGGTATTTGGCGACTTTTAAAGATGTTTAAAAAATGTGTTCAGCCCTTTTACATGTTTTGTTCATGAGGATTTTTTTGGCCATTGTAGTCCAAAATGAATGTCTTCCATTCTTTTTATATTTGTAGAATGTGATGCTCTGGGGAAACAGAAATCACTATTTGTAGAAATAAAATCATCATCCTAGGCTAGTACTTGAGGATGATTAATGGCTGACTTTTTATTCTGTTTGACATGGGAGGGTACATGGTACAGTGTAAGTGTGTATGTCTGTGTGTGTGTATGTGAGAATTCTGGTCAAGATGGTGGTAAGCATGGGGAGGAAGTATTCTCTCTGTTGTGGACAGTGAATATAGACAAGAAAAAACATTGAACATGAACATCAGTTCTCAAAACAATTAAACATCTTTACAAGGTCCAGAAATGGAGTGGAAGTTCAAATTTTAAATGCACAAGTAACACCAGGGTTCACTCGAGGAACTGAATCTGAAAATATGTAGTGGCAGCTGGCATTTCCGCTCCTTTGAGAGGGCTGAATTTCTGCCTCCTGCCTGACAGTCTTTGACCAAACTTTGCACACTTGGGGCCAGTTGCTGTAAAGGCTGTGATTTGGCTTTCAGGGCCGGTTCCTGCAGAGGTTATGGGTCAGGGCTCTATTGGCAAAGATGATCTGGTCACTGATTGTTTGTATGTTCAGTCTCACAGCCCACTCCCCTACCCCTCACCCCCAACCTCCTTTTGGTCATTCGCTTATTTGCAAGAGGTGGAGCCATTCAGGGAAGGGTAGATATTCAGTTCTTCACTGCTTAGGGATTGTTTCTTCAGCTCTGTCATCAATTGTTTTGCAAGATCTTCCTAATCTTTTTGTATCATCATGGCTATCATCTGATGAGAAAGTAGCTGTGCGAAGCATTGAAAACTGTGGAAAGAGTGTGACAGACCAGCTCGTGATCACTGTGACAAAGACAAGAACAATGAAGAGTCCCTTTAAGCTGTTTCTGAACCAGGAACCTACTTTCCCAATTTAGACAAATCCCAAGGCTATAAACAGCAACCTTAAGAGAGCCAAGCAGCTTTTTCTTTATGGTGATATATAGCCTATTCCACCTTGCCTGTTTCATTGATCCAGGTACAGCAAGAATTATTAGAAATGGTAACAAATACCATAATGACCAGCTAATAAAAAATCTAGAGTAATCTGATTGTCCATCACTACTGTGCCAATAAGTTGGCACTTATTTGTATTCCATATAGAAAGGAGACAGTATCATTAACAATTTGGCCAGTGTTAATGACAAGCATCTTATAGGGTTTTCTGTTTGTACAGTTCTCACCAATGGGAACACTGCTCTACCTGTTTGTATAAACTATGAGTCAGTAATTTTCCCAAGCCAAATGCCTGAATAATCAAAAGTGGCCTTATTTTGGAGCTTACATCTGAGTCAGAATTTGCAGTCATGGTGATTTATAGAATTAGACTCTCAGTGTACAAATAAGTCTCAGAATCCTGTTCCTCAAGTGCATGGTATATTAGCTTGAGACAAACAGGATCAGGCATTCTGGTCACAAAGGGAGTGGTGTCCAGTAGGGTCACATGGAGACCTAAGAAAAAGGAGTTGCTCACAGCACCAGGACAGAACCAAGGCCTTACATTAGCCTGGGTTATATGTTTGGATCTCTATTAGTCTCTTCCAGTTACCAAGTATTTGGCTCAATTTCCTACCAACATTGTTGAATCTAAATTTAGAACGATGTAGGGTCAGATCAATAGATTATACAATAATTTAATTTTTTTCTGGAGACAAGAATACTAACAGAGGTTGATTTGTTTAAGGTAATTTGTTCACGTGGGTACAAGTAGAAATGCCACTGGCTGTAATTTCCTGTGTTCTCATTTGATGAGACTGAAGTTGCCTAGAGATTTTTACATGGGGATCTGGTGATGGATGACATATCCAGCAATCAGTGAGATTAAGGGCAGCAGCTACTGTTTGGGATAATCTAAGAGTGATGTTTGAATGAGTATGTTTTGACCTAACAATTGAAGTAAGGAGGGAAACAAAGAGAAAAGAGCCATTATGGGTGGATGACACCAGTGGTCTATAGAAAATGAGAAGAAGAATGATTATAAGCAAGCAGACAGATACAAAACAAAACAAGAATAAGATAGGAGTCTTGGTCTGATGCCTTTGGCAGAAGCTATGGACTATATGAGGTTATCTGCTTGTTCTGAAAGTCTTAGGTCAGCTGTGCATTTCTGCTTTTTAAAGATGTATTCAGGTACAGTTGGCAAAAGCTGTATGTATTGAAGGTGTACAATTTGGTGTTTTGATATACATGTACAGGGTGAAATGATCACCACAATCAAGTTAACTAACATAACAATTATCTCACATAATTACTTTTTTAAAAATGTTGAGAACACTTAAGATCCACCCTCTTAGCAAGTTTCACATGTATAATACAGTATTGTAAGCTGTAGTCACCATACTATGCATTAGATCTCCAGAACTTACTTATCTTGCATAACTGAAACCTTGTACCCTTTGACCAACATCTCTCCAGGCTCCCCATTCTTCAACCCCTGACAATCACCATTCTACTCTGCTTCTATGAGTTCAACTTCTTCAGATTCTACGTGTAAGTGAGACAGTGCAGTTTTTGTCTTTCTGTGTCTGACTTATTTCACCTAGGATAATGTCCTCCAGGTTCACCCATATTGTCTCAAATGGCAGGATTTTTCTTTTTAAAGACATTTATATTCCATTGTGTGTGTGTGTGTGTATACCATTAATATGTATTAATATGATATATTCATATTAGTGTATATCACATTAAAACCCATTACTCACTGATGGGCGTTTAGGTTGTTTGTATACCTTGGCCATTGTGAATAATGTTGCAATGAACAATGGAATGCAGCTATCTTGATGAGATACTGATTTCATGTCCTGAAGTGGGATTGCTGGGTCATATGGTAGTTCTATTTTTAATTTTTTGAGGAACCTCCATACTGTTTTCATAATGGCTGTACCAATTTACATTCCCACCAACAGCGAACAAGGCTTCACTTTTTCCACATCCTTGCTAACTCTTTTTAACTTTTTGAACTTGCCGTACTAACAGATGTGAGGTGATACCTCATGTGGTTTTTATTAAAATTTCCTCAATGATTAGTGATATTGGAGTACCTTTTTGTATACTTTTGGTCTTTTATTTGTCTTCTTTTGAGGAATATGTATTTATATCTTTTGTCCATTTTTAATTGGGCTGTTTGTTTTGCTATTGAATTGTTAAGTTCCTCATTAACTATAATGTTAGCTTTGAGCCTGTCATAATATTTTGAATATTAACCACTTTATCAGATAATATGGTTTGCAAATATTTTCTCCCATTTTGCAAGTTGCCCTTACACTCTATTGATTGTTTCCTTTGCTGTATAGAAGATTTTTAGTTTGATGAAAACTTACTTGACTATTTTTGCTTCTGATGTCTGTGCTTTTGATGTCATATCCAAAAAATCATTGTTCAGACCAATGTCAAGAAAATTTTTCCTTATGTTTTCTTAGCAGTTTTATTGTTTCATGTCTTATGTTTAAACTATTAATCCATTTTGAGTTTATTTTTGTATATGGTGTGAGATAAGGGTCCAATTCCATTCTTCTACATGTAGATACCCAGTTTTCCCAGCACCCTTTGTTGAAGAGACTATTCTTTCCCTATTGTGTACTCTTGGCACCCTTTTCAAAATCAGTTGACTGTAAATGTGTGGATTTATTTTTGTGCTCTCTATTCTGTTCCATTGGTCTATATACCTGTTTTATGCCATTACTCATACTGTTTTGATTTCTATAGATTTATAGTATATTTTGAGATCAGGAAGTGTGATACCTCCAGGTTTGTTTTTGCTCAAGATTGCTTTGGCTATTTGGAGTCTTTTGTGATTTCATATGAATTTTAGGATAGTATTTTCTATTTTTGTAAAGAATTTCGTTAGGTTTTGATAGGGATTGAATTTGTGGATCACTTTGAATAGTACATTTTAATATCAATTTTCTTCCAACCCACAAACATGGGATGTCTTTCTATTATCTGTCTTCTTTAATTTCCTTCATCAATGTTTTATAATTTTCAGTGTACAAGTCTTTTACTTCTTTGGCTAAGTTTATCCCTAGATATTTTATTATTTTTATTTCTATTGTAAGTTGTATTATTTTCTTTTTTTCTTTTTTTTTCTTTTGGTATCGTTAACCTACAATTACATGTGCAATATTATGGTGGTTAAACTACCCCCTTCATCAGGTCCCCCCCCACCAACCCTATTACAGTCACTGTCCTACAGCATAGTGAGGTGCTATAGAATCACTACTTGTCTTCTCTGAGTTGTACAGCCCTCCCCGTGCCCCCCCTACCTTACATCTGCTAGTCGTAATGCCCCTTTTACCCTCTTATCCCTCCCTTCCCACCCATCTTCCCCAGTCCCTTTCCCTTTGGTAACTATTAGTCCGTTCTTGGGTTCTGTGAGTCTGCTGCTGTGTTATTCCTTCAGTTTTTTTCTTTGTTCTTATACTCCACATGAGTGAAATCATTTGATACTTGTCTTTTTCGGCTTGGCTTATTTCACTGAGCATAATACCCTCTAGCTCCATCCATGTTGTTGCAAATGGTAGGATTTGTTTTCTTCTTATGGCTGAATAATATTCCATTGTGTATATGTACCACATCTTAATCCATTCATCTACTGATGGACACTTAGGTTGCTTCCATTTCTTGGCTATTCCCTTTTTGGATAGTTCTTTGTCTATAGCAATGTCACTGATTTTTTTATGTTGATTTTGTATCCTGCCATTTTACTGAATTTGTTTATTAGTGCTAACAGTTTTGTTGTTGCGTCTTTAGGGTTTATCACACATAAGAGTATGCCTTCTGCAATAGAGACACTTTTATTTCTTCCTTTCTGATTTAGATGTCTTTTATTTCTTTTTCTAGTTTAATTACTCTGGCTGGGATTTCCAGTACTATGTTGAATAGAAGTGGTATGAGTGGGCATCCTTGTCTTATACTGGATCTTAGAAGGAAAACTTTCTATTTTCTCCCATTGACTATGATGTTAGCTGTCAGCCTGTCATATATGGTCTTTATTGTGATAAGTAAGTTCCTTCTATATATTTTATTAGGAGTTTTTATCATGAATGGATGTTGAATTTTTTCACATGCTTTTTCTGTATCTATTGAAATGATCATGAGTTTTTATCTTTCATTCTGTTAATGTGGTATATCACATTGATTGATTTGGATAAGTTGAACATCTGTGCATCTCCCGGGGATAAATCCCACTTAGTCATGGTGTGTAATCCTTTTAATTAATGTGTTGCTGAATTCTGTAAACTAGTATTTTATTGAGGATATTTTCATCTATATTCATAAGGAATACTGACCAGTAATTTTCTTTCCTTGTGGTGTCTTTGTCTGGCTTTGGCATCAGGGTGATGCTGGCCTCATGAGATAAGTTTGGAAGTGTTCCATCATTTTCTATATTTTTTTGGAAGAGTTTAAGAATGATTGGTGTTGGAAAAAAAATGATGGAATAGGAAGGCAAGGTGGAAACATCCTCCCCCCAACAAACACAAAAGGAAGCAACTACAGCAAAAACAACTAAGCCTGAAAATGACCTGTAGACTGAAGAACACACAACCTATACCTGAGGAAGAAGAGAAAAACATACAGAGAAGGGTAAAGTGGCAGAGCCATGATCAAACAGGGGCACAAGTCCTTCCCTCATGTCAGCCCTGAGACAGGAGGAAGAGAAATGGAGCAGGGAGGGGATAGGTCCTCAGGAACCTGCACACCTGGCCCTGGAGACATGCTCTGGGAGCAGGAGTCCACATTGCATTGGGCTCTGTTGACTAGCAAGGCTGGAAACCAGAGACAGTTGGAACAACTCTGGGAGGCTGAGACTCAAGCCGTTTGTGGAGGACAGATATACTCTGCCAGTCCCACTGAGCCCCAACACAGAAGCAGCAATATGTAAGAATGCCACCAACAGGAGGGGTGCCAGAAGTGGGGTGGTTGGATGGAATTGTGTCCTCAGGAGAAAGGGCAGATGGACTATTTCTTCCCAGCCCTCTCTTGGCCAAAAATTTTGGGCACTCTCAGGAGCTTGAAATTCTCTATCCCTCTTGCTGGTGGCTCAGTACTGGCGTGCTTTCCTGTACACTGCCACACCAGCCCACTTGGCCCAGCAGTGTCAGACTTTGCTCCCTGGCAAGAAAATGGAGGCATTCCTAGCTTTCTCAGCCCTGTCTCACCCCAACTAGAGAGGCAGCTGTATGAGCCAACTCTGAGCACTCCTTCCTCCTTGCAGCTGCAAAGGAGAACGAGGCACTGGAGAGTAAAAAACTTCTGGGCACCACAAGATGCTTTCTTCATAAAATCATTACTCTCTAGACAAGGCAGCATAGCAGATCCATCTGATACAAAGGAAGAAACACAGAAACCCTGAGAAAATGAGGAATATGTTCCAAACAAAACTACAGGATAAGACACCAGAAAGAGAGCTAAATGAAATAGAGATAACCAATCTTCTTGATAAAGATTTCAAAGTAATAGTCATAAATATGCTCACTAAGCTGCAGAAAAGTATTGAAGATCTCAGGGAGGACTTCAACAAAGAGATAGAAAAGCTGAAAAAAAGCTTCTCAGACCTGAAGAACACAGTAACTGAAATGAAATATACAGTGGAGGGAATGAATAATAGATTGCTGCAAGAAGAGGAGACAGTCAAGGATGTGGAAATTAGAGAACAGAAACACAATGAAGCTGAAGAACAGAGAGAAAAAGAATTTCTAGAAATTAAAGAATGATGAGAGAGCTGTATGACAACACCAAATGAAAGGGGTACCAGAAGGAGAAGAGAGAGACAAAGGGTTAGAACATCTCTTTGAGGAAGTAATTGCTGGAAAAACCCCCCAGTCTGGGGAAAGAAATGGACACTCAGGTTATGGAAGTACAGAGAGCCCCTAACAAGGAACCCCAGGAAGACAACACCAAGACATATAATAATTAAAATTACAAGGATTAAGGATAAGGAGAGTATCGAAAGCAGGCAAAGAGAGAAAAAAGATTACTTATAATAAGAGAAACCTCCTCAGGCAATCAGCAGACTTCTAAGCAGAAACTTTACAGGCCATAAGGGAGTGGCATGAAATATTTAATGTACTGAAAAAGGACCCTCAATTAAGAATCCTCTACCCAGCAAGACTAAAATTTGAAGGAGAGATTAAACATTTCAAAAAAAACAAACAAAAGCTGAAGGAATTTATAACCTCTAAACCAGCATTACAGGATATGTTAAAGGTACTTCTGTAGACAGAAATGTTCCTACAGCTAGATAGTTTTCACCAGTGAAAATAAACCCACAGTAAAGGTAGTAGACCAATTAATTGCCAAGCAAGTATAAAATTAAGAGAAAACTCTGAAAATTATAAGACATTCATGAAGAAATTAAAAAAGGCACAAATAAATGGAAATCTATCCCATGCTCATGGATAGGAAGAAACAATATGGTCAAAATAGCCATACTGCTCAAAGCAATTTACAGATTCTTGAACATATGCATGAGCAGTTTTTTCCCAGACACTTCTCCATGTGCAAGTAAAACAAAATAAAAAATGAACCAGTGGGACTACATCAAACTAAAAAGCTTCTGTACAACAAAGGACACCATCAGCAGAACAAAAAGGCAACCTGTAGTATGGGAGAATATATTTGTAAATGATTTATCTGATAAGGGGTTAACATCCGAAATATATAAAGAACTCATATACCACAACACCAAAAAAATCTGAAATAACCTGATTAAAAAATGGATAAAGGACTTGAACAAACATTTTTACAAAGAAGAAATGCAGATGACCAACAGGCACATGAAAAGATGTTCCACATCACTAATTACCAGGGAAATGCAAATCAAAACCACAATGATGTATCACCTCACATTAGTCAGAATGTCCACTGCCCAAAAGACAAGAAATAACAAGTGTTGGCAAGGATGTGGAGAAATGGGAACCCTTTTGCACTGTTGGTGGGAGTGTAAATTGGTGCATCGACTGTGGAAAGCAGTATGGAGGTTCCTCAAAAAACTAAAAATAGAAATACTATTCAAACCAGTAATTCCACTCCTAGGAATTTACCTGAAGAAAACAAAATCACTGCTTCGAAATGATATATGCACCCTTATGTATATTGCCACATTGTTTACAATAACCAAGATAGGGAAGCAACCAAAGTGTCTATCAATAAATGAATTGATAAAGAAGATGTAGTACATATACAGTTGAATATTATTCAGCCATAAAAAAGAAAGAAATCCTGCCACCATTTGCAACAACGTGGATGGATCTAGAGGGTATTGTGGTCAGTGATTAAGCCAGGTAGAGAAAGACAAATACCGTATGATTCCACTTATTTGTGAAATACAAAAACAAAGCAAAAAGAAGGAACAAAATAGCAGTAGACTCATAGAAACCGAGAAGTGCCTGGTGGTTAACATGGGGGAAGGGTTGACGTGGGTGGGTGGGAGGGCGAGGGGGATAAAGGGCACAAAAATTCTCAATCATAATATAAGTTGTTCACTGGGATAGTAGTACAGCATGGAGAATATAGCCAATGATTCTGTAACATCCCTATGCTGACAGACAGTAATTGCACTAGTGGTGGTGAGGATTTAATTATATGGGTAACTGTTGAACCAATGTGTTGCATATTTGAAAAAAATATAAGATTGTATATCTATGATACTTCAATGAAAAGGAAAGAATGATATGTGTTAATTCTTCTTGGAATATTTGGTAGAATTCACCCATGAAGTCATCTGGGCATTGAATTTTCTTTGCTAAGAGGTTTTTGCTTATTGATTCAATTTCTTTTTTATTATTAGTCTGTTCAGGTGTCCATTTCTTTTTTTAGATGTTTTAATTTTTTAAATTTTGGTATCATTAATCTGCAATTACATCTGCAACATTATGGGACTAGACTACCCACATCATCAAGTCCCTACCACATATCCCATTACAGTCACTGTCCATCAGCATAGTGGGATACTATAGAATTACTACTTGTCTTCTCTGAGTTGTACAGCCCTCACCGTGCCCCCCTACATTATGTCTGCTAATCATAATGCCCTTTTTTTCCCCTTGTCCCTCCCTTCCCACCCATCCTCCCCAGTCCCTTTCCCTTTCGTAACCGTTAGTCCATTCTTCAGTTATGTGAGTCTGGTGCTGTTTTGTTTGTTCAATTTTTCTCTTTGTTCTTATACTCCACATATGAGTGAAATCATATGATACTTGTCTTTTCTGCCTGGCTTATTTCACTGAGCATAATACCCTCTAGCTCCAGACATGTTGTTGCAAATGGTAGGATTTGTTTACTTCTTATGGCTGAATAATATTCCATTGTGTATATGTACCACATCTTCTTTATTCATTCATCTACTGATGGACACTTAGGTTGCTTCCATGTCTTGGCTGTTGTAAATAGTGCTGCAATAAACACAGGGGTGCATATGTCTTTTTCAAACTGGGTTGCTGCATCCTTAGGGTAAATTCCTAGGAGTGGAATTCCTGGGTCAAATGGTATTTCTATTTTGAGTTTTTTGAGGAACCTCCATACTGCTTTCCACAATGGGTGAACTAGTTTACATTCCCACCAGCAGTGTAGGAGGGTTCCCCTTTCTCCACATCCTCTCCAACATTTCTTGTTGTTTTTGTTTTGGATGTTGGCCATCCTCACTGGTGTGAGGTGATATCTCATTGTGGTTTTAATTTGCATTTCTCTCATGATTAGCGATATGGAGCATCATTTCATGTGCCTGTTGGCTATCTGGATTTCTTCTTTGGAGAAGTGTTTGTTCAGCTCCTCTGCCCATTTTTTATTTTTATTTTATTTTGATATATATGTAATTTTTATTAAGGTATTATTGATGTACACTTTTATGAAGGTTTCACATGAAAAAACAATGTGGTTACTACATTTACCCATATTATCAAGACCCCACTCATACCCCAGTTCTCCTCTGCCCATTTTTGAATTGGCTTATTTGCTTTTTGTTTGTTGAGGTGGGTGAGCTCTTTATATAATTTGAATGGCCACCCCTTATCAGATATGTCGTTTATGAATATATTCTCCCATACTGTAGGATGTCTTTTTGTTCTACTGATGGTATCAGAAGCTTTTTAGTTTGATATGGTCCCATTTGTTCACTTTGCTTTTGTTTCCCTTGCCTGGGGAGATATGTTCATGAAGAAGTTGCTCATGTTTATGTCCAAGAGATTTTTGTCTATACTTTTTTCAAAGAGTTTTATGGTTTCATGACTTACCTTCAGGTCTTCAATCCATTTTGAGTTTACTTTTGTGTATGCGGTTAGACAATGATCCAGTTTCATTCTCTTACATGCAGCTGTCCAGTTTTGCCAACACCAGCTGTTGAAGAGGCTGTCATTTCCCCATTGTATGTCCGTGGCTCCTTGTATATTAATTGACCATATATGCTTTGGTTTATGTCTGGGCTCTCTATTCTGTTCCATTGGTCTATCGGTCTGTTCTTATGCCAGTACCAAATTGTCTTCATTACTGTGGCTTTGTAGAGGAGCTTGAAGTCAGGGAGCATAATTCCCCCTGCTTTATTCTTCCTTCTCAGGATTGCGTTGGCTATTCGGGGTCTTTTGTGGTTCCATATGAATTTTAGAACTATTTGCTCTAGTTCATTAAGAATGCTGTAGGTATTTTGATAGAGATTGCATTGAAACTGTAGATTGCTTTAGGAAGGATGGCCATTTTGACAATAATAATTCTTTCTAGCTAGGAGCAAGGGATGAGTTTCCATTTATTAGTATCCTCCTTAATTTCTCTTAAGAGGGTCTTGTAGTTTTCAGGGTATAGGTCTTTCACTTCCTTGGTTACGTTTATTCCTAGGTATTTTATTCTTTTTGATGCGATTGTGAATGGAATTGTTTTTCTGATATCCCTTTCTGCTAGTTCATCATTAGTGTATAGGAATGCAACAGATTTCTGTGTGTTAATTTTGTATCCTACAACTTTGCTGAATTCAGATATTAGATCTAGTAGTTTTGTAGTGGATTCTATAGGGTTTTGTATGTACAATATCATGTCATCTGCAAAAAGGGATAGTTTGACTTCTTCCTTGCCAATCTGAATGCCTTTTATTTCTTTGTGTTGTCTGACTGCCATGGCTAGGACATCCAGAACAATGTTGAATAAAAGTGGGGAGAGGAGCATCCTTGTCTTGTTCCCAATCTTAAAGGAAAAGCTTGTCAGCTTCTCACTGTTAAGTATAATGTTGGCTGTGGGTTTGTCATATATGGCCTTTATTATGTTGAGGTACTTGCCCTCTATACCCATTTTGTTGAGTTTTATTCATGAATGAATGTTGAATTTTGTCGAATGCTTTTTCAGCATCTATGGAGATGATCATGTGGTTTTTGTTGTTCTTTTTGTTCATTTAGTGGATGATGTTGATGGAGTTTTGAATGTTGTACCATCCTTGCATCCCTGGGATGAATCCCACTTGATCATGATGGATGATCTTTTTGATGTATTTTCGAATTCAGTTTGCTAATATTTTGTTGAGTATTTTTGCATCTATGTTCATCAGGGATATTGGTCTGTAATTTTCTTTTTTTGTGGTGTCTTTGAATGTTTTTGGTATTAGAGTGATGCTGGCCTCATAGAATAGTTTGGGAGTATTCCCTCCTCTTCTACTTTTTGCAAAAGTTTAAGGAGCATGGGTATTAGGTTTTCACTAAATGTTTGATAAAATTCAGCAGTGGGACCATCTGGTCCACGGGTTTTGTTCTTAGGTAGTTTTTTGATTGCCAATTCAGTTTCTTGCTTATAATTGGTCTATTCAGATTTTCTGTTTCTTCCTGGGTCAGCCTTGGAAGGTTGTATTTTTCTCTAGAGAGAAACAAAGTTGTCCATTTCTTCTAGGTAATCCAGTTTTTTAGCATATAATTTTTCATAGAATTCTCTTATAATTCTCTGTATTTCTGTGGTATCCATAGTGATTTTTCCTTTCTCATTTCTGATTCTGTTTATGTGAGTCAACTCTCTTTTTTTCTTGATAAGTCTGGCTAGTGGTTTATCTTTTTTGTTTATTTTCTCAAAGAACCAGCTCTTGCTTTCATTGATTCTTTCTGTTGTTTTATTCTTCTTGATTTTATTTATTTATGCATTAATCTTTATTATGTCCCTCCTTATACTGTCTTTGGGCCTCATTTGTTCTTCTTTTACTAGTTTCATTAATTGTGAGTTTAGACTGCTCATATGGGAATGTTCTTCTTTTCTTAGGTAGACCTGTATTGCAATATACTTCCCTCTTAGTACGACCTTCGCTGCATCCCACAGATTTTGCGGTGTTGAATTATTGTTGTCATTTGTCTCCACATATTGCTTGATCTCTGTTTTTATTTGGTCATTGATCCATTAGCTATTTAGGAGCATGTTGTGAAGCCTCCATGTGTTTGTGGGATTTTTTCATTTTCTTTGCATAATTTATTTCTAGTTTCATACCTTTGTGGTCTGAGAAACTGGTTGGTACAATTTCAATCTTTTTGAATCTACTGAGGCTCTTTTTGTGGCCTAGGATATGATCTATTCTTGAAAATGTTCCATGTGCTGTTGAGAAGAATGTGTATTCTGCTGCTTTTGGGTGTAGACTTCTGTAGATGTCTGTTAGGTCCATCTGTTCTATTGTGTTGTTCAGTGCCTCTGTCTCCTTACTTAATTTCTGTCTGGTTGATCTGTCCTTCAGAGTGAGTGTAGTGTTGAATTCTCCTAGAATGAATGCATTGCATTCTATTTCTCCTTTTAAGTCTTTTAGTATTTGTTTCACATATTTAGCTGCTCCTGTGTTGGGCACATAGATATTTACAATGGTTATATCTTCTTAGACTGACCCTTTTATCATTATGTAGTGTCCTTCTTTGTCTCTGGTGACTTTCTTTGTTTTGAAGTCTATTTTGTCTGATACAAGTACTGCAACTTCTGCTTTTTTCTCCCTATTAGTTGCATGAAATATCTTTTTCCATCCTTTCACTTTTAGTCTGTGTATATCTTTGGGTTTAAACTGAGTCTCTTGTAGGCAGCATATAGATGTGTCTTGTTTTTTTATCCATTCAGTGACTCTATGTCTTTATTTTGGTGCATTCAGTCCATTTATATTTAGGGTGATTATTGCTCGGTATGTACTTCTTGGCATTGCAGGCTTTCGATTCTTGGTTACCAAAGGTTCAAGGTTAACTTCCTTACTATCTAAGAGTCTAACTTAACTCACTTAATATGCTATTACAAACACAATCTAAAGGTTCTTTTTTTATTTTCCTCTTCCATTCTTTGTATGTTATGAATCATATTCTGTACTCTTTGTCTTCCCTTGGGTGATATCTATTTAGACTTAGGAATACTTCCATCTATAGGAGTCCCTCCAAAATGCACTGTGGAGGTGGTTCGTGGGAGGTAAATTCATTCATCTTTTGCTTACCTGAAAATTGTTTAATCCCTCCTTCAAATTTAAATGATAACCTTCCCGCATAGGGTATTTTTGGTTCCATGCCCTTCTGCTTCATTGCATTAAATATATCATGCCACTCCCTTCTGGCCAGTAAGGTTTCTTTTGAGAAGTCTGATGATATCCTGATGAGTTTTCCTTTGTATGTGATCTTTTTTCTCTCTCTAGCTGCTTTTAAAAGTCTGTCTTTATCTTTGATCTTTGCCATGTTAATTATTACATGTCTTGATGTTGTCTTCCTTGGGTCCCTTGTGTTGGGAGATCTGTGCACCTCCATGGCTTCAGAGACTATCTCCTTCCCCAGATTGGGGAAGTTTTCAGCAATTACTGCCTCAATGACACTTTCTATCCCTTTTTCTCTCTTCTTCTTCTTCTGGTACCCCTATAATGTGAATGTTGTTCCTTTTGGATTGGTCACACAGTTCTCTCAATATTCTTTCATTCTTAGAGATTCTATTTGCTCTCTGTGCCTCAGTTTGTTTGTATTCCTCTTCTCTAATTTCTATTCCATTTACCATCTCTTCTACTACATCTAATCTGCTTTTAAATCCCTCCATTGTATGTTTCATTTCAGATTTGGAATTTCTTAATGATTCAATCTCCTACTTAAATTCATTCCTGAGTTCTTGAATATTTTTCTTTACCTCCATATGCAGGTTTATAATTTTTATTTTGAGCTCTCTCTCAGGGAGATTGTTGAGTTTGGTTTCACTTGACCCTCTTTCTGGGGTTTGTGAGATTTTGGTCTGAACCATGTTCTTTTGACATTTCATATTTCTGTGTGATGCTCACTAGTTCCCAGAAGCTCCAGTCTGTGGAGCTGCTCAGTCCTTAGAGTGAGGTTGGGGATCTTAATGGAGCGGAGCTGGTGCCTGTTGGGAAGAAAGATCTATATCCTGATTCCTGTCTGCAGTGCCTGCTCCAGTGTCAGAGCCAGTGGGCCAAGCACACACTGGTAACCCACTGTGCTTTGCGTGTCTAGGTGTTGTAGGCGTGGCCTCTCTCTGTCTGGCCTGATGCCAGCACAGTGACTGCCAGTTTGCAAACTGGTGCGGGCAGGCTAGAAGGAAGGTGCAGCAGGCTGCATGTCACAGTGGGGGCCCTCGGAGCTGCGTAGGCAGCCAGGGGGATGGAGCACCTAAAGCTCCTCAAAGTTCCCAACCAGCTGGGCACAGCACGCCCAGACAACCATAACCTTGTCCAGGTCTCCCTTCTCCTGGGCAAGAAGCTCCACCCAAACCCCAGCCCTTCAGCAGCCCTCTCGCTGTTAGGAAGCCTCTCAGACTGCCTGCCTTTCCTCTGACACAGAGCGGCCCGATGTGGATCCCCTCCTCCACAAACGGCTGGAATGTCAGTTTCTCAAGCATTCCGCCTGTCCGAGCTCCCCAACGTCCAGAGCACCACACACTATAGGTTTTTGCTCACAGAGCAGATCTCCACGGCTGGGTACTCCCCTGCTCTGTTTCTTTTCCTCCCGCCGGTGAGCTGGGGTGGGGGAGGGCCTGGCTCCCGCCGGATCAAGGCTTTTGTACGTTACCCTGTTTCATGAGGTCGGCTCTGTTTATGAGGTCTATATGCAGTTTGGTGCAGCCTTCTTTCTTGTTGCTGTTTTAGGGTTAGTTGTATTAATTAACTATTTTCATGCTATTTGTGGTTTTGGGAGGAGGTCTCCATCTCACCTCTCACGCTACCATTTTGAGTATCCTGACAGCCTTCTTTTAACAAAATCCTCATTTATTGCACATGAAGCAAGTTCCTCTTTCCTTTATGTGTTAAGGATATCAACCTGTTTTTAACTGTATAGTCATTAAAAAATCGTATCCCTGGTGTTAATACTCAAATTCTATTTTCGTGATTCCCTTTAAAAGATTAATATGCTTATTTTTAGAAAAGTTTTATGTTTATAGAAAATTGAGCAGATAGCACAGAGTTCCCATATACCACTTCTCTCCCATACATATTTTCCTGTATTATTAACATCTTGCATTACTATGGTACACTGTTACAATTAATACACCAGTATTGATGCATTATAATTAAAGTCCATAGTTTACATTAAGGCTCACTATTTGTGT
>JAQQAC010020790.1:16666571-16681889 GCA_029783875.1 Phataginus tricuspis
TCTTTATCTCTTGCTACTTTCTTCGTTTTGAAGTCTATTTTATCTGATACAAGTACTGCAACACCTGCTTTTTTCTCTTTGTTGTTTGCTTGAAATATTTTTTTCCATCCCTTCACTTTTAGTCTGTGTATATCTTTGGGTTTGAGGTGAGTCTCTTGTAAGCAGCATATAGATGGGTCTTGCTTTTTTATCCACTCTGTTACTCTGTGTCTTTTGATTGGTGCATTCAGTCCATTTACATTTAGGGTGATTATTGATAGATATGTACCTATTGCCATTGCAGGCTTTAGATTCGTGGTTACCAAAGGTTCAAGGGTTGCTTCTTTACTATCTGAGAATCTAACTTAACTTTCTTGTTAAGTTGTTGTGAACGCCGTCTGATGTTTCTTTATCTCTCTCTTCCTATTCTTCCTCCTCTTTTCTTTATATATTAGGTGTTTTATTCTTTGCCTTTAGTTGGTATTTGGATGGTCTGCTTTCTTTGCCATGCTTTTATTTTCTCTGGTGATATCTTTTTAGCCTTAGGGGTGTTTCCCTCTAGAGCAGTCCGTTTAAGATATCCTGTAGTGGTGGTTTATGGATGGCAAACTCTCTCAACTTTCTTTTGTCTTGAAATTGTTTAATCCCTCCGTCATATTTAAATGATAATCGTGCTGGATACAATATTCTTGGTTCGAGGCCCTTCTGTTTCATTATGTTAAATATATCATGCCATTCTCTTCTGGCCTGTAGGTTTCTGTTGAGAAGTCTGATGACAGTCTGATGGGTTTTCCTTTGTAGGTGATCTTTTTTCTCTCTCTAGCTGCTTTTAATACTCTGTCCTTGTCTTTGATCTTTGCCATCTTGATTATCATGTGTCTTGGTGTTGTCTTCTTTGGGGCCCTTGTGTTGGGAGATCTGTGGGCTTCTGTGGACTGTGATACTATTTCCTTCCCCAGCGTGGGGAAGTTTTCAGCAATTATTTCTTCAAAGACACTTTCTATCCCTTTTTCTCTCTCTTCTTCCTCTGGTACTCCTATAATGCGAATATTGCTCTGTTTCGATTGGTCACACATTTCTCTTAATATTCTTTCATTCTTAGAGATCCTTTTATCTCTCTCTGCCTCAGCTTCTTTGTATTCCTGGTCCCTGTCTTGTAATTCCTTGATCGTGTCTTGAACCTGGTTCAATCTGCTGTTGAGCCCATCGATGGCTTGTCTCATTTCTGCATTGTCTTTCCTCACTTCCCTCACTTCCTCCCTCAGCTCTTGCACATTTTTCTGTAGATCCGTCAGCATGGCTATGACTTTTATTCTGAATTCTTTTTCTGGAAGACTGTGCATGTCCATTTCTTCAGCTTCTTTTTCTGGGGTGGTGTTTGCCTGAAGCTTTGTCTGTATCATATTCTTCTGTCTTCTCATGACTATAGAATTGGTTGTTGGTAGGAAAGAGAGATAAGAAAGGAGAGAAAGGAAAAAAAAAAGAAATTTCTACTAATAATAAAAAAGTAAAAGGAGAGAGAGAGGAAAAGAAAAGAAAGAAAAAGAAAAAGCAGCAACACGTAAAAGAAAACAGCAACAACAACAACAACAACAACAACAAAAAACCAACAACAACAACAACAACAAAAAAACAAAAAAACACCAAAACGCCCACCGGGGGTGGTTTCTGTGTGAATGCTGTAGGTGGCACTATTGCTCCACTATTCCAGAGCCATGGCCACGTCGCTCCACACGGCCCTTTAAAGCTGTGGCCAGGGTGAGAATGAATGGGAGGCTGTTGAAAGAGAGGGAAAGAAAAAAAGGAAAAGAAAGGGGAGAAAAAAAAACAATAACAAACAAACAAGAAAGCCACTGAGAGTGGGTTCTGCGCGAGTGCTGTAGGTGGCGCTGTTGCTCCACTATTCCAGCGCCACTCTATAGTTCTGGCTGGGTTGGAAACAATGGGAAGCTGTTGATCTCCGTGGGGGTCTCAATGGCAGGCACCCTTTCTCAGTCGCCAGCCAAGGGGTCCAAAGCTCCCCAGGACTCCCAGTGTGCTGGGCTTAGTTTGCGGGGCTATCTGGCTCCTCTACTGAGCTCCTGTCTCTTTAAGACCGCTGAGGTAGAGCGCGCGCTTTTCGTCCCTTTTTTCTCCTTTCTTTTTCCTTCCCGGAGCCTGCCGCGGGCAACTTGCATGTTCCCGGCTGGGACCCTGTGCCCTCTGTCTCTCCTATCTCCGCTACACCGCAGGCTGTGTGTCGGCGCTCCCGGTGCAGACTTCCACTCCCTTCCGGCTCTGAATCCTCTCCTCCCGCTGGAGCGCTGGGGGGAGGAGCGCTCGGTCCCCTCGCGGCTCCGTACCTTACCGGCTTTGCCGGGACTGCCACCGGAGTGCTGGGGTGGAGGGGCGCTCTGGTCTCGCTGGATCGCGTTTCCGTCCCGCTTCGCCGGGTGCCGAGTCCTCTGTCCGGAGTGTCTGGTCGCCGGAGCTCTGGCAGGGGGGGAGCTCTCGGTCCCACCGGGTCGCCGCTCCGTATCCCGTCTGCCTCACCGGCTGCCAAGTTCTCACAGGTGTAGCTGTACGCTGTGCACTTTCCTGTGTATTCTGGTCTCTCTTTTAGGGATAGTTGTATTTGCTGTATTTTCGTGAATAAATATAATGTTGGGAGGAATTTTTCTGCTGGTCCGTTCATGTCGCCATATTCTCAGGTTGTCTTTTCCCTACTGTGTATTCATAGCTACTTTACTGTATATTAATTGACCACATATGTGTGGGTTTATATCTGGGCTGTCTATTCTGTTCCACTGATGTATGGGTCTAGTCTTGTGCTAGTACCATGTTGTTTTGATTACTGTAGCTTTGTAGTATAGCTTGAAGTTAGGGAGTGTCACCCCAGGTTTGTTCTTCTTTCTCAGAATTGTTTTGGCTATTCGGGGTCTTTTGTGGTTCCATGTGAATTTTAGAATTATTTGTTTTAGTTCATTGAAAAATGCTGTTGATGTTAGAGAGGGATTGCATTGAACCTTTAAATTGCTTTGGGCAGGATGGCCATTCTGACAATATTACCTCTTCCTATCCATGATCAAGGGATAGATTTCCATTTATTTGTGTCTTTAATTTCTTTCATGGGGTGTCTTACATTTCTCAGAAAACAGGTCTTTCACCTCCTTGGTTAGGCTTATTCCTAGGTATTTTATTCTTTTTGATGCAATTATAAATGGAACTGTTTTCCTGATTTCTCTTTCTGCTAGTTCGTTGTTCGTGTATAGGAATGCAATGGATTTATGTGTACTAATTTTGTATCCGAAACTTTGCTGAATTCACTTATTAGTGTAATAGTTTTTTGGTGGAGTCTTTAGGGTTTTCTATATGCAATATATCATCTGCACATAGTGACAGTTTAACTTCTTCCTTACTAATTTAGATGGCTTTTATCTCTTTTTGTTGGGCTCTGATTGCCATGGCTAGGACTTCAAGTATTATACTGCATAATAGTGGTAAGAGTGGACATCCTTATCTTGTTCCTGATCTTATAGGAAAAGCTTTCAGCTTTTAGCCGTTAAGTATTATGTTAGCTGTGGTTTTGTTGTATATGGCTTTTATTATGTTGAGATATGTTACCCTCTATTAACATTTTCTTATGAGTTTTTATTATGAATGGGTGTTGAATTTTGTCAAATACTATTTCAGCATTTATTGAGATGATTATGTGGTTTTCATCCTTTTTATTAATGTGGTGTATGATGTTGATTGCTTTATGACTATTGTACTTGATTTCCTGCAATAAATCCCACTGGGTCATGATGGATGAGCCTTTTGATGTATTTTTGAATTCAGTGTGCTAATATTTTATTGAGTATTTTTGCATCTATGTTTATCAGGGATATTTGTCTGTAATCTTGTGTTTTGGTGAGGTCTTTGCCTGGTTTTGGTATTAGAGTGATGCTGGCCTCATAGAATGAGTTTGGAAGCATTCCCTCTTCTTCTATTTTTTGGAAAAGTTTAAGGAGGATGGGTATTAGGTCTTCACTAAATGTTTGATAAGATACAGTGATGAAACCATCTGGTCCAGGTGTTTTGTTCTTGGTAGGTTTTTGATTATCAGTTCAATTTCGTTACTGGTAATTGGTGTGTTCAGATTTTCTGTTTCTTCCTGGGTCAGCCTTGGAAGGTTGTTTTTCTCTAGAAAGATACGAAGTTGCCCATTGCTTCTAGGTAATCCAGTTAGCATATAATTTTTCATAGTATTCTCTTATAATTCTTTGTATTTCTGTGGTATCCATAGTGATCTTTCCTTTATCATTTCTGATTCTGCTTATGTGAGTCAACTCTCTTTTTTTCTGGAAAAGTCCGGCTAGGGGTTTATCTATTTTGTTTATTTTCTCAAAGAACCAGCTCTTGCTTTCATTGATTCTTTCTGTTGTTTTATTCTTCTCAATTTTATTTCTGCACTAATCTTTATTATGTCCCTCCTTCTACTGACTTTGGGCCTCATTTGTTCTTCTTTTTCTAGTTTCATTAATTGTGAGTTTAGACTGCTCATATGGAAATGTTCTTCTTTTCTGAAGGTAGACCTGTATTACAATATACTTCCCTCTTGGTACGACCTTCGCTTCATCGCACAGATTTTGCGTTGTTGGATTATTGTTGTCATTTGTCTCCACATATTGCTTGATCTCTGCTTTTATTTGGTCATTGATCCATTAGCTATTTAGGAGCATGTTGTGAAGCCTCCATGTGTTTGTGGGATTTTTCATTTTCTTTGCATAATTTATTTCTAGTTTCAAACCTTCGTGGTCTGAGAAACTGGTTGGTACAATTTCAATCTTTTTGAATCTACTGAGGCTCTTTTTGTGGCCTAGGATATGATCTATTCTTGAAAATGTTCCATGTGCAGTTGAGAAGAATGTGTATTCTGCTGCTTTTGGGTGTAGACTTCTGTAGATGTCTGTTAGGTCCATCTGTTCTATTGTGTTGTTCAGTGCCTCTGTCTTCTTACTTAATTTCTGTCTGGTTGATCTGTCCTTCAGAGTGAGTGGAGTGTTAAACTCTCCTAGAATGAATGCATTGCATTCTATTTCTCCTTTTAAGTCTTTTAGTATTTGTTTCACATATGTAGCTGCTCCTGTGTTGGGCACATAGATATTTATAATGGTTATCTATTCTTGTTAGACTGACCCTTTTATCATTATGTAGTGTCCTTCTTTGTCTCCTGTGACTTTCTTTGTTTTGAAGTCTATTTTGTCTGATACAAGTACTGCAACTTCTTCTTTTTTCTCCCTATTAGTTGCATGAAATATCTTTTTCCATCCCTTCACCACTTTTAGTCTGTGTATGTCTTTGGGTTTAAAGTGAGTCTCCTGTAGGCAGCATATAGATGGGTCTTGTTTTTTTATCCATTCAGTGACTCTATGTCTTTTGTTTGGTGCATTCAGTCCATTTACATTTAGGGTGATTTTCGATAGTTATGTACTTCTTGGCATTGCAGGCTTTCGATTCGTGGTTACCAAAGGTTCAAGGTTAACTTCCTTACTATCTAAGAGTCTAACTTAACTCGCTTAAGATGCTATTACAAACACAGTCTAAAGGTTCTTTTTTTTCTTTTTCCTCCTCCATCATTTGTATGTTATGAATCATATTCTGTACTCTTTGTCTTCCTTTGGGTGACATCTATTTAGCCTTAGGAATACTTCCATCTATAGGAGTCCCTCCAAAATGCACTGTGGAGGTGGTTTGTGGCAGGTAAATTCATTCAGCTTTTGCTTATCTGAAAAATTGTTTAATCCCTCCTTCAAATTTAAATGATAACCTTCGCGTGTAGGGTATTCTTGGTTCCAGGCCCTTCTGTTTCATTGCATTAAAAATGTAATGCCACTCCCTTCTGGCCGGTAAGGTTTCTGTTGAGAAGTCTGATGATATCCTGATGGGTTTTCCTTTGTATGTGATCTTTTCTCTCTCTCTAGCTGCTTTTAAAAGTCTGTCTTTATCTTTGATCTTTGCCATGTTAATTATTACATGTCTTGATGTTGTCTTCCTTGGGTCCCTTGTGTTGGGAGATCTGTGCACCTCCATGGCTTCAGAGACTATCTCCTTCCCCAGATTGGGGAAGTTTTCATCACTTACTGCCTCAATGACACTTTCTATCCCTTTTTCTCTCTTCTTCTTCTTCTGGTACCCCTATAATGTGAATGTTGTTTCTTCTGGATTGGTCACACAATTCTCTCAATATTGTTTCATTTTTAGAGATTCTTTTTTCTCTCTGTGCCTCAGCTTCTTTGTATTCCTCTTCTCTAATTTCTATTCCACTTACCATCTCTTCTACTACATCTTATCTGCTTTTAAATCCCTCCATTGTATGTTTCATTTCAGATATGGAATTTCGTAATGATTGAATCTGTGTCTTAAATTTGTTCCTGAGTTCTTGAATATTTTTCTGTACCTCCATGAGCATGTTTATGATTTTTATTTTGAACTCTCTTTCAGGAAGATTGGTGAGTTCAGTTTCCTTTGACCCTTTTTCTGTGGTTTGTGAGATTTTGGTCTGAACCAGATCCTTTTGGCATTTCATATTTCTATGTGGTGCCCTCTAGTCCCCAGGCGCTCCAGTCTCTGGAGCTGCTCAGCCCCTAGAGTGAGGTTGGGGGTCGTTGGGGAGCGGAGCTGGTGTGTCGGGGCAGGAGAGATCTGTTTCCTGATTCCCATCTGCGGTGCCTGTCTCCAGCATCACAGCCAGTCAGCCCAGCACACAGGTGTAAGCCTCTGTGCTTGGAGTCTCTAGCAGATGTAGGCAGAGCCTCCCTCTAGTTGACCTGATGCCAGCGCAGTGAATGCCGTTTTGCAAACCAGTGCTGTCAGGCCAGGAGGAAGGCACAGCAGGCTTTGTGTCACAGTGGGGGGCCTCGGTGCTGAGTAGCCATCCAGGGGATTGGAGTGTCTGACGCTCCCCAAAGTTCCCAATCTGCTGGGCAGAGTGTACCCAGGCAACATTTTTCCCCTATCCCTTCTCCCGTGCAGCAAGCTCCGTGCAAATCCCGCACCTTCAGTAGCCCTCTCGCTGCTAGGAAGCCTCTCAGACCGCCTGCCTTTCCTCTGTCACAGAGTGGCTGGTTATGGATCCCATCCTCCACAAACGGTTGGAATCCGTCAGGCATTCTGCCTGTCCCAGCTCCTCAAGCTCCAGAGCACCACACAGTGTAGGGTTCTGCTGGCAAAGCAGATCTCCAGGTCTAGGTGTTCAGCAGTCCCCGGCTTCCACCCCCTCCCCTCTCTGTTTCTCTTCTTCCTGCTGGTGAGCTGGGGTGGGGGAAGGGCTTGGGTCCCACCGGATTAAGACTTTCATAAGTTACCCTGTTTCATAAGGTCGGCTCTGTTCGTGAGGTCTATATGCAGCCTGGTGCAGCCTTCTTTCTTGTTGCTGTTTTAGGGTTAGTTGTATTAATTAACTATATTTTCATACTATTTGTGGTTTTGGGAGGAGTTCTCTGTCTCACCTCTCACACCCACCATCTTGAATCCCAGTTCAAAAAACTGTACTTTTTTCAGAGAGCGAGAAGAAACTTTTGGAGGTGATGGTCCTGTTTATGACATTGATCGTGGTAGTGCTTTCACGAATGTATACTTATCTCCAAACTCAAGGTGTATACATTAAAGTGGTAGTTTTTTTAAATGTCTCTCATACTTCAATGAAGTGTTGGGGTTTTGTTTTTAAAGAAAAAGTCATTTTTTGAACACTCACTAGAATGGTGAACACATAATAAGGGCTTAATAAAATGATTTAATTATGTTGATTGTTTTAATTATTCTTGCTATTATTAATAACTTTATAACAGCCTTAACTGTCTGGGAGAAACTGCAAAAATATTTGATTTAGTTTCAAAACAGAACTTTTCCTAAAAAGAATTCAGTATTTTCCATTTACTCCTCAAATAAAAGACCAAGCGTTAAAGAAATTTCATGGAGCATTTGGATGAGTCCATTTTATGGTGAGGCTGGAGGGGTCTGTGTGCTCTTTTCTCTAGAATGCCTGAAATCACAGGAAAACAGTCCTAAAGCCAAACAACATTTGAGACTATTACTGACTGAAACATCTTTTCTTTCTTAATAATGAGTTACACAGTATTCTGCCCCCTAGAGGCCTATAAAAGTACTTCTCTACGGCGGCCTACCTACCACAGGCGGCACTGTTACTGGGCTGAACCGATACCGCGATCTGCAGGGCCGCAGGGGGCGGAGCTTAACGTGAAATTTTTGAGGCTTTCATTCTGCTGACGTGATTTCCAACGCCAACAGCCGTCGCGAGCGCAAACAGAACGTGCTGAGAAGCCTGAAATTCAAACCGTCGAGGCCGGGCGCTACGCCGGACGCAGCTCCCACGGAACCAGGACTCAGCCCTCCCGGAGACTCCCCCACAACGCCAGGACTCGCCCCGCTCTCCACCCAGCCCGCCTCACCTGTGATCGAGAATTTTCACTGCGTGCAGTGCCTGGCGCTCTCACGCTCTCGCCCTCCCAGGTCCCGGGAGCGCCACCGGCAGCACCATCGAGGTGATGGTGGGCAGCCGGCCCCGCAGCCCCAGCGCCTGCCCTGCGCCCCGCTGCGGGCCGCAGCCTGGGGAACCAGGCCCTGCCAAGCGCCGCCGAACCGACAAGCCCATGGGCCCCGCAACCCGCATCCATAGTCCAGAGAGACGCTTTCCTGCCCTCTACTTCAACCTGGGCTTCAGCGTTCCGGAGCCCTTCCCCAACTCACCGCTCCAATCTCTACCTCCCTCTCCGACAAATCCAGGTCCGCAGGTGCACCCCAAGCGCCTGCCTGGTCCTCCGTGCAAGGCCCGGCGATGCCTGTTCTAGGACTGAACTGCCCCCCAGAACCACACCCTCCGTGGATTTGGACAACACCCTTTATGTTGAATATCCTACAACTTGGAAATTGAGCACTTCATGTGTAAACTCCTTTTCTGTGCAGACTGGCGACACTAGAAGATGAAGACATCTGGAAGAGAAAGTAGATTCTCGATCTTATCTTTGAAATCGTGTGTCTGCCCAGAGACACCAGACAATGTGTTTTCAGACGCTTTTCTACAAGAATGGTCCCTCCATTCCCTTTCATTCCTCTCCGTCCCCCTCGTTTTGCGTCAGTTATTTTCACTTAAACTCTACCCTTTATGCAGCACTATACTCCTGCTCCCATCTGCAAACCTAGAAATCACTGGATTCCTCATGTTGAGTTTCATGGTATGGTTTCCTGTGAGTTTATCAAGACTCTTAGCCATGGTTTTCTCTTTGGTGTTTCCAACTGCTCTTCTGGAAAACTGCAAAAAAGCACAATAGTTACTTTACTATACATACTAGTATGATGTTTGCTCATAGCTCTTAACCTGCTGAAGTTCTCTTCCTGTCAGTTCCCTTTTCATTATAAATAAATGTTGTGTTTTGTCAGATGTTTTCCACATGCACTAGGATATGTATTTCTTTTTAAAATGTGTTCATCTGGTAATTTCCACTGATAGACTGATGTAAAATGTTTGCTATTCTTGCTATTCCACATTATTTTGAACTTTTAAAATTGTACCCTGAGTTTTTTCTTAGGTAAATCAAACTTTAAAAAATGAATGTACTCCATATTTGCCTCACATTTTTGTAAAAGAAATAAAATACTACTGATATAGCTGAAGTCTAGAAGATTATTCCATTTTTTGAAAACATCAATACTATTTAGATTTACTAAATATTTTCTACCTTTTTGTTCTTACATTCCACACTCAAAGTCTAGCTGCAATTTTCTTCTTGCTGAAGAATATCCTTTAATATTTCTTTCTGCTATATTCTATGTATGGTAAACTATCTTAGTTCTTCTGTAAGTCTGAACATGTTTTTGTGTGGTAAAATCTCTTAGCTTTGTACATCTGAAAATGATTTATTACATATTTATTCTTGATTCTAAAACAATATTTAATTACTGTAAATATATGAGTCCATTATTCTGCCATTTTTGACGTCATTGCAGGCAAGGAGTCTTCTGCCAATCAAATTGTTATTTCTTTTATATTTGATTCAGCTGTTCATTTTAGCATGTTAGCCCTCTCGCTGCTAGGAAGCCACTCAGACTGCCTGCCTTTCCTTTGTCCCAGAGCGGCTGGATGTGGATCCCCGCGCTCCACAAATGGCCAGAATCCCAGTCTCCCAAGTACTCTACCTGTCCCAGCTCCCCAACCCCACCAACCTCCAGAGCACCACACAATGTAGGTCTGTGCTCCAAAGCAGATCTCCAGGGCTGGGTGGTAAGCACTCTTAGGCTTCCACGCCCTCCCACTCCATTTGTCTTCCTCCCGCCAGTGAGCTGGGGTGGGCGAAGGGCTTGGGTCCTGCCGGATCAAGGCTTTGGTACGTTACCGGGTTTTGCGAGGTCTGCTCTGTTCTCCGTGTATATTCAGTGTGGTGCAGCCTTCTTTCCTGTTGCTGTTTTAGGATTAGTTGTATTAACCGTATTTTCTTAGTATATGTGGTTTTGGGAGGAGTTCCCTGTCTCACCTCTCATGCCGCCATCTTGAATCGATCTGTCATGGCATTTTAATATTAACCTACATATTTACAGTCTCAGTGCTCTTTGTTTTTTCCTGTGGATTTGAATTGTTTTCTATTGTCATTCCTTTTACTCGAAGGGCATTAGTGTTTCTTGTAAGACAGGTCTGCCTAAAGGAAATTCTCCCAATCTTAGTTCATGGATGAATATCTTTGTTTTACTTCCATTTTTGTAGCCTGATTTTACTGGATATAGAATTCTTGGTTGACAATTCATTCAGTGTTTTAAATATGTCATTCCACTGCCTTCTGGCCTCCATTGATTAATAGGAATAATTAGCTGTTAATTGTATATGTAGTGTACTCTACAAGTCTTTTCTTCCCTTGCTGCTTTCAAATTTTTCTCTTTTGGTTTGGTTTCCAGGAGTGTGGGTAGGTGTGGACTTTAGTAGAGTTCGTTAAGCTTATAGGATTGTATTGATTGTTTTTTCATCAAAGTTGAGGTTGTTTTGCTCCCCACCCCTTCTCTTTCTCCTCTCCTTTGAGACTTCCATTACATGAATTTTGGTACATTTGCTATTTTCTCACAGGTAACTTAGATGCTATTCATGTTTTGTCAAATCGTTATTCATTTTTTTTCAGATAGGATATTTTCTAGTGATCTGTTTTCACACTCAGTAATTCTTCTGCTCTCTTGTCTCTGCTATTGAGCCCCTGTACTGAATTTTTCATTTCAGTTATTGCATTATCCAACTCCATGATTTCCATTTGGGTCCTTTCTATCTCTTGTTGAGAATCTCTTTTTATTGATTAACTGCTGTCACATTTTAATTTATTATTTAAGCATGATTTCCTTTTGTTCTTTGAACATATCTATAATCGCTGCTATGAAATATTTGTCTGCTAAACCCAAAATCTAGAGTCACACAGAAGCAGTTTCTATCAACCACTCGCTCAACCCCCAATATAGGTCACACTTTCATGTTTCTTTGAATGTCTCATAATTTTTTATTGAAAAATGAACATTGTAGATAATACATTGAAGTAACTTTGGATTCTGACTTCTTCCTCCAGAAGGTCCTTGTTATTGCTATTTTGGGTGTTTATTTGTTGTTGAGTAACTTGTCTAGGCTTAATCTGTGAAATCTCTCTCCCTTGAAGTGTGGCTACCGATGTGTCTGTTCTTTGCTAAAAAATTAATATTCTTTTTTATTTTATTTATTTGTTATTTTAAAGCTTTGCTTCCTAAGTATTGCCCAAGTTTCGAACAGCTTTGATACCTGCTTAGACAGATTATTTTCAGACACTTCAAGTCAATAAAACTTGCATCCTCTGTTTTTGGATCTGTGTGTGAGTAGGGGAGCACATTCAATGTTTAGGCTATTTTTAAGTGCCTGGGTTTTAATTTTAATGGACTCTTTCATATTTCTTCTGAACATGTGCATATATCAGGGATGGCCAGGAGTATGTGGCCAAAGTGGACCCTCTCTAGTATCTATTTTGTACATATGGAGCCTCAAGTTAGGCAAATGTCTATTCTAATATGACTGCAGGCTCAGTCTAATAGAATATCTATCCCTCCCTGCTAGCCTTCCTCAGAGATGATCACTTCTATTGATAATGCCGTTGGGAAGTGGTGTCACCTACCACTCCAGACCTAGTGAGCACCCTTTGATTGTAATAGAAAAGCTGCTGGTCATCATTCTAGCCTGTGCCACTGTGGCTGAACCTCCATGTAAGATGAACTGGTAGGAGGGAAGGGAGAAGCTCTAGACCAGAATGCTATACATACACATGGTTGTCAGCTTTCAGCAATTTAAAAATTATAAAAACTTTTCAAATTGTTGAATGCCTTTTGTCAATTTTTAGAGTGTAATGATTGCTATGTCGTTTTCATCCAACTTTAAAGTTGCTTTTTGAGAAGATGAGAGGACCTGCCATTCTCACTCAGACATAGAGGTCACTGGTGAAATTAGTTTTGATTGCTTCGTTTAGGTGTTGTTTTTAACCAAGGTGTTTCTTTATTGTGCAATTGCCATTTTTTTCTTTTGCAATTAAGTAATTTGTGTAGAGATACTTTGAGAATATATGAAGTTGTGTTCCTTATCAAATCCTTCCTCCTGTATTTAACATTCACTGATATTTCCTAACTGATACAATTTTACTGCCATGGTAGCAAAACAGTGACGTTTTCTACTGGGCATTGTACCGTGAGGAAAGTTTCGTCTCTCTCCCTCTCCGTCCATCCATATATCCATCTACTGTTAGTATATCCATCATATCCGTTATCAGTACGGACACCTACATTCTTCTTTTATTCATTATGGTTATAGTTTATTACTCTGATTTTTATTTTGATGTTAAAATTGTTCCTGATTTAGTCAGTGGGAACTTCTCTAGGTTGGCCCTTAGGTCTTTTTTATATGTCTCCATCTTTTTTTTTTTTTTAGCACTTCTTCATTTCTGGCACAATATATCCTAATCTCACCTACCTTACTGCCCCAGTTCTTTCCTGTGTCTTGTTTCCTATTATGTGTACTTTCTTCCAGGGATTTGGAGAAGTTTTTATTTATTATGGACATTAATATTTGCTAATGTTTTCTCAAATCGGTTTTACTTTTCCTTTAGATTTTTGGTATCTTTTGTCATGCAGAGGTTTTACATTTTGATGTCACTTTATTTGACAGGATTTTTCCCATACTAATTTTATAGATATATATTTAATTATTTTATTCTAAAAACTTTGTAAAACTTTCCCACTTTTGCCCTTGTCTCTGATTTTCTGAAAAAAGTTTAAATGAATACTGTGCATGAATATTTTGTCTTTATTTTTTCAAGTGGCTATCCAATTGTTGACTAGTGAAATATTTCTCTGTTCATTTTGAATTGCTGTCTTATTGTATATAAAAATTTCCGTATATTTTTGGTTTATTTTTGTACTCCTTATTATGTTCATTTATCTGTGATATATATTTTTCCTAACTATCGACTGTTTTTGTTACTAACCTTTTGATGTCTGGTAGGGCAAATTTGCTCATTAGTCTTGTGTTTCAAAATTTTCTTGACAATTCTGCATGCTTTCTTCCAGATGAATTTCTTCCAGTCAGCTTGCTAACTTTGGATTGCAGTGAGTTATGGGTTTATTTGAGGGTACCGACATTCTGATAATCTCATATCTTTCTGTCTACAAGCAGTACATCCAATGATTTATTCAATTTTAAAAAAAATCTAAAAGGATTAAAGCTTTGTCCATATAAGTCTTGTGAATTTCTTTTTGGATTCATTCTTATGTATTAGTTTTATTGCCCTTATGAATAGGAGATTTTCTTTTCCTTTTGCATTTTATAATTACTGCAGATGTAAAGGACAGCTCTCCCTTGTGTTCCCTTCCCGTCCTTTCCTTTATCTAAGGCCAGGATGCTGAGTTTTATAACTACACTGTGTGGTTATGCGGAGGGGGGTGCTGTTCAGGGGATGTGTCACTCTTTAGTCTTTTGCTATAGTATCTTCTTGTTCTTTTTTTTTTAATTGTTTTTATTAAGGTATTATTGATATACACTCTTATGAAGGTTTCACATGAAAAAACAATGTGGCTACTACATTTACCCATATTATCAAGTCCCCACCCACACCCCAATGCAGTCACTGTCCATCAGTGTAGTAAGATGCCACAGATTCATTATTTGCCTTCTCGGTGCTACACTGTTTTCCCCGTGATCTCCCACACCATGTGTACTAAACATAATACCCCTCAATCACCTCCTCCCACCCTCACCTCCCGCCCTCCCACATTCCTCCCCTTTGGTAACCACTAGTTCCTTCTTGGAGTCTCTGAGTCTGCTGCTATTTTGTTCTTTCAGTTTTGCTTCTTAGTAATACTCCACAAATGAGGGAAATCATTTGGCACTTGTCCTTCTCCGCCTGGCTTATTTCACTGAGCATAATACCCTCCAGCTCCATCCATGTCATTGCAAATGGTAGGATTTGTCTCTTTCTTATGGCTGAATAGTATTCCATTGTGTATATGTACCACCTCTTCTTTATCCATTCATCTACTGATGGACATTTAGGTTGCTTCCATATCTTGGCTATTGTAAAAAGTGCTGTGATAAGCATAGGGGTGCATATGTCTTTTTGAATCTGATAAGTTGTATTCTTTGGGTAAATTCCAAGGAGTGGGATTTCCAGGTCAAATGGTATTTGTATTTTTGGTTTTTTGAGGAACCTCCATATTGCTTTCCACAATGGTTGAACTAGCTTACATTCCCACCAGCAGTGTCGGAGGGTTCCCCTTTCTCCGCATCATTGCCAGCATTTGTTGTTCTTAGTCTTTTCGATGCTGACCATCCTTACTGATGTGAGGTGATATCTCATTGTGGTTTTAATTTGCATTTCCCTGATGATTAGTGATGTGGAGCATCTTTTCATGTGTCTGTTGGCTATCTGAATTTCTTCTCTGTCTCTTCATATCCTCGGCCCATTTATTAATCAGGTTATTTTCTTTTTGGGTGTTGAGGTGTGTAAGTTCTTTATATATTTTGGATGTCAACCCCTTCTCAGATGCATCATTTATGAATATATTTTCCCATACTGTAGGATGTCTTTTTGTTCTACTGATGGTGTCCTTTGCTGTACAGAAGCTTTTAAGCTTGATATAGTCCCACTTGTTCATTTTTGCTTTTGTTTTCCTTGCCCGGGGGGATATGTTCATGAAGAAGTCACTCATGTTTATGTCCAGGAGATTTTTTTTTTAATAATTTATTTTATTTTAGTATCATTAACCTACAATTACATGAGCAATACCGTGATGATTGAACTCCCCCCATCACCAGGTCCC